>CM031242.1:852397016-852997016 GCA_018340775.1 Taxus wallichiana var. yunnanensis | reverse complement strand
TCTAAAGGCTCTATTTCTTGGAAAACTCTATCAGATTTGGAAAATACAGGGGCAGATTGAGAAGAAATTTTTCAAATACAAATGAAGGACCCTCTCCAGATGGAGAATTCAATTCAACAAAGAGACTACCTGATTCATTAAGCACTTGAGGAAGTATTGCAATCTTCAATCACAGATGATCAGTTTCACCAATGGAGATCTCTTTTCTTGATGCTTGATCTCCAACAACCTTCCAAATTCTTCTTCCTTCTGAATTAGACTTTCCCAACTCTTGAAACAACCTTCTACTAGGGTCCTTGGTGAAGAAATATCTTCTTCCTTCCATCTTTGTAA
The DNA here is from genome assembly GCA_018340775.1 of Taxus wallichiana var. yunnanensis. Taxonomy (NCBI): domain Eukaryota; kingdom Viridiplantae; phylum Streptophyta; class Pinopsida; order Cupressales; family Taxaceae; genus Taxus; species Taxus wallichiana. Next base: position 852,996,683 of record CM031242.1, on the reverse strand, counting down.
GAGATTAATGACAAATCTTACTTGATATATGTTAAGACACTGGTATTTATTAAGAATTTAAACAACATGGAGTCGCCACTAAGGATTTTCACCTTAGTTTGTGAAAATGCACTATGAAAGACCTATCAAATGTCTATCAATACTAGATTCATGCAAAGCTTACAAGATCTCTCTTCTTCTACCCAAATTTATCAATGATGATACAAAACTTTAGTGCAATAACTATATAAGCTGGAAATATTACACTCAAAACTTACAACTTTGAACAATTCTTACAGATCGAATAAATGATGATGTTTAGATAATGATGTTTCAACAAATGTTTTATTACACATTAAGATCATGTAAAAGTATTACGATGTGGTGTCAAACGTTTGTACACATTTTCATTTTAAATGATGCCATGAGTGTTTGTTGATGCCAAATGGATATCTGAGCTCAAATAAATCAAAAATTGTGCACAATGGGCCAAATGGATACAAAAATGAACTTCAAATAATCCCAACAAAGTCCCCTAAACAATGGTGCCACTAGTGTTGGTATCCAAATTTTTCTCCTTTTCAAGATGAGAAACATCAGATTTGACATGGAGCTTAGAGACAGATAGATCATAATGTGTGTCATTTTGTAGCCTGGGGATGAGATCTAACTGGCCCTTTGTCACTCAGATTTGTGGAGAGATGGATAACACCTTCAAGAGGATTTGACCTATCCTCACTACTTTAGGTTGTGCCTTTCAACCAGGTGAGAGGACCCATAGTGTAACCTCTATTTGATGAAGGAGATGGAGATATCCTTCTTTTGCACAAATTTTATGAAGAAAACCTTGGGAAAGTATGATCAATACTCCATAATTTAACTCTCAAGAGTTGTCACTTCTAAAAGATGGAGATACTTTCAAAACAAGGCTAAGGTTACTGAAGACATTATGAAATCCTGATTGTTCTGCATATTTTAGTAAATAGATTTTGTTCCTTTGTTGATATACAGGGAAAAACAGGGGTAGTTCAGGATGGATTCATGGTTTTTGAATAATTTTGGTGGGAGATTAAGCAAGATAAAGTTGATTATACCAGATCTTTGAGAGACTTCACAACAATTGGAAAGCTAAATGACATAAAGCTTCGAATAGCTAAGATATTCCTTCAACCAGAAGGTGTGCTTCAATGGAGGCCCAGATCAACACATTTTCACACAATATTTGAGAATCTAACACAAAGGCTCGAGTTAAAGACTCAATTAAACATCAAAGACCCCTGGTTCCTCATGCCTAAGATACACTCAAAGGCTTACAAACAATCTTTATCAACAAATGATAGTGAAGTGATTTTAAATTTGTTTATCTCATCACAAGATGAAGGCTCTTCTTGAAATGAAATTGCAAATGCCACTAAACTATCACAGGATGAGATCTGTGTGATTTGGAGGGACTTTAACACAAGATTGCAATAGGAATAAGAAAAACTACTTGCAGACATTTGAAACAAAGAAGACACAAATTGCTCCAAGATTGACACAAATTAACTCAAAATTGATTAGATTCATCAATAGGGGAAAGCTTCTAGAGAAATCTCAGAGCTTGTCAATGGCTATACATCTACAACCAACTTGACATGATAGAAAATATAACACAGAAGAAATTAACTAGGTATCTCGGATTGGTCTCTCAGAAGATGGGCTCTCTCAAATTTTCTCTTAAGAATTCAACCCCCTGACCCTTCAAAGAGTATTCTCATTGCATTTATACATTTCACTTGCTCACTCATCCCAAATTTTCCCCAAAAAGAAGAATATTCGAGGGACCTTTGCTTGTTACCAATTTGCCTCAAAAAGTGACGTTTAACAAATTCACATCCAAAAGCTGCCAAGTGGACCAATTATGAACTGATCACATTTCTTAGACCCTCGACTAATGACTAGGATGCCATGCCACAACTTTTTGGTAGTCCTTTAATCATTTGATTCTATCATGTGAGAAATCCCCATTTTAATCATTTTTCTAGAGGCTCTATACAAGCTGGATCTGACAGTAATCCTTTTCACTCTCGAGGCAACACCTTTTTCATCTTTTACACCTGCAACCTCCATCATTTCATCCTTTTCCCTCTCTTTCCTCTGCAACTCTGCCCCGCATCCATCTTCTCTGGTAATTCACATTTTTGCAAGTGCCCGAGCAATTCCAACTTCAAAATATCAACCTTAACAATCCTTGGACTCACAAATTAAGTTCTAAATCCATTCAATGGCACTTTGTAGACAAAAATGACAAGGAATTTCATCAAAAATGATGAAAAATAGTGTGTATTCGCATCTCCAAGAGTCTTGGAGAAAAAATGGTGGAAAAATAGGTGAAATGCACAACAACCATTGATTCTACCCCTTCTCTACTTTATATTAGCCATCCACATGTTTTCTTGGGTGCAACTACAAAGGAGAAGTATAGGGCAAGTTTCCAAACAAGTGTGGGCCTTCCACGTGCCCTGGGCCCAAGAAAAATGCCTTTTGGCCTTTGAAAAGTCTCAAAAAAGGAGCCAGTGGAAGCCTCCACGTGTCTCAATGGTGCACTTTGAGATGGTCCTCAAAAGTGGAGACCCCAAACAAGCGGGCTCACCACGTGTCTCATTTTGGTAGAGTTGTTAAAAATTTGAAGGACCAGTGGAAGGTGCCATGTGTCTAGGGTCCGAGATAGTTTTCCTTGGCCATTGAAAATTCCAAGCAAGGGAAGAGTGAGTGGAAGCCTCCAAGTGTCCTCCTGGTGCTTCTTCAAAATAAAATTTAGGGGCGGTCCCCAAACAGGTGTGGTCCCTCCACGTGTCCCTAGGCCTTAGAAAATTGCTTTGAAAAGTTTAAGTATAGAGTAGAGCCGAGCGGAAGCCTCCACGTGTCTCCCCGGCACTTTGTTAAGGTGGGACCCTGAGGTAGATCCTCAAATGAGTGTTGGCCCTCCACATGTCCATGGTCCACCAAAGCTGCACCGAACATGAAAAAATTGTCTAAGTTTGGGAAAGGTAGTGGAAACCTCCATGTGTCTCCCAGTGCAACTCCAAGGTCAAACCAAAAGGTGAATTTTTAGATGAGCGCTCGGCCCTCCACGTGGACAAGTTTTGAGTTGAAAGTGAAGCCTTAGAGTTTTCAAAGTGCCCCACTGAGCCGCATCCAAACTAGAAAGGGCCACATTTCCACATAGATGCTGAGATATAAATTTGATGGGAAAAACACACCGTCAAACCGTAAAATGTAGGAAAATCACCATTTGAGCTCGGAAATGAATCTTTCTTCAAGGAAAGAGAATTTGGAAATGATATAAGGCCCAAATATGATCTTTCGAGCCACATCCAATCACGTTTCCATAGATATTTGGGACAAAAATGACAAGGAAAACAAAACGTGACTGTGGAAAATGGAAGGAAGGGAAAAACCTAATTTTCACCCAAGTTACAAATCTTTTCACATGGACAGAGGAACAAAAAACAAACTCTAGATTTAAAGTGATCCTCGACCAAAGGAAGGGACTGATCATGGAAACCAAAATGACTTGTTAAACTCTTGTCGGTAGTAGTAAATGCTACCTAGGTGCCCTCATACATCATCTCCCACAGAGACCCATGCCATATATGTTGGCTCCTCCGGAGCTTGGGTGTGCAACACACCTACTAGGTGCCGATCACTATATGGTCCCAGGACCAGATCTATAGCAAAGACGTTGACCCCACCATCTTCTGATGGTGGTAAGTAATCAGTGTACATCCTAGTATAAATGTCCCAGTGAGACACTAGCACTTTTGATAGTATCGGTCACCCTTTGAACAATCCATGTACTAATGTGATCAATCCCATTGGAAATGATGTCCTTGTCTTATCAGTGAGTAAGAACCCACTAATAAGAGCCATCAAGTAAAGTGGTCCCCGGTGAAGAGTCGGATCAGCTATACAATCATGTAAAGACATTGTCATACCCTCATGGGGTATCTCATCACGGAAAAATAGGTCACTAATCGCTGCAGTAATCGACCAAAATCACTCATATACTCAATCATCAAGCCTACAATAGGAATGCGTAAAATATGCCACACATCCTCTAGTGTGATGGTCATCTCTCCTATGGGGAGCCTGAAATACTGGCTCTCATTGTGCCACCGCTTAATCAAAGCGGGAAATAGGCCATGGTCTAGGGTAATTGATGGAATCCGCTACATAGCCTAAGCCAATTGCCTCTAGTAGTATCACCATCACACAACAGTCTTGTCGGTGCATTCTCCCCTCCATCTCGGCTATGTGAGTGTGTCTCGTCTCACGTCTACAACACTTTGTGACCATCTCTACAAAAAATTTTTATGTATTAGACACTAACAATTCTTCTAAGTACTTCTATTGTTCTTCTATCCTCCGTTAAATTTTATTTTTCTTCTAAGTGTCATTTTTGGCATTTTCTCTCTTATTTGTCTCTTTTAGGTGCCTGCACACCCTTTAGGGCATGTGTGCACCTTGTGGCGTGTGCACCCCCTTTTGGCCCTCATGTGTGTGCGCATCCACCTTAAAGTGCTTGTGCCATATTTTTCCCGCCTACGCATGCGTGCGGATGTGTGATATGTATGCGCGCCAAGGTTTTGGTGCATGCGTGTGTGCGCATGTACTATATGCATGTGTGCGGGCACACATGCACATTTTTGGGTGTGTGCACATGTGCACACACATTTTCTAGTGCCTCGCACATGTGTGCATGCATTTTAGGGGTACTGCACCATAATAGGGGCACCTACGCCCTACACATGCGCGCTTGCACTATACCCTACTTCTACGCTCCTAATTAAGGCATTAATTACACTATTAAATGTGAAATTGATGAAATAGGTCAAGATACTCATGAAGAAGCCATCGTTTATGTGCCAGGCCTACTCCCGAACTTGATCGGTGCATGTCCTGCGGGCTCATTCTCTCACCATCATCCTCGTCGCTATCGGGGTCTTGCGGTAAAATTTCGGTAACGATCGGTAATAAATGAATTGGTTACGATGATTTACCCCTCGGGTGGGGTATATTAAACCATTCTTGTCGGCCGTGATGCTTGGAAGATTGTTTTGCTACTGTTGTTGTTGCTCTAACTCTTCTTCTACTCACCGTGAATAATTATTTTATTTAAATAATTATTTTTCTTTCATTTTTCATCGTGTTGGGGCATTCTTTGCCATCTGGTACTCATTTCTTCTCACTAGGACAATTTTATTGCTCCTAGGTGATATCCCTTCTTCTACATACTCCATTGAATAATTATTTTATTAATTTTTCCGTTGTCTTGGGATATTCTTTGCCGCTTTGTTGCTTCTTTCTTCTCCTTGGGGAATTTATTTTGCGTCGATGATTCTTGTTGATTCTTCTACAAATCCAACCCGTCAAAAATGACAAAATACGAAGTCAAAAATCCAAAACATATATATATATATATATCCATCCAAAATCCAAAAATAATTTTTTTCAAAAATTCTCCAAAACTCCTAAAAATTGTAAAACTCAAAAATTGGGTAAACTAGCTCGTCTCGATGAAACTCATTATTTACACATGGTATTCTTTCCACATCTTGCTGGAAACTTTGCATCTTCGCAGATCAAATGACTCATGGATCATCATATTTGCAACCATTTATAAAGCTAGCTCGATTGCTTCGTCGATTACTCTAGGGCACATATAGTTGCACAGTGCGATTTGTAGCACACTACACTTTCTCATTGGACCTAGTGTCCTTCATCATCTTCCCTTGCATGTATCCTTGCTCGGGGCATCATTTTTAACCCTTGTCATCAATCATGAACATTTGGGGATCTTCAGCTTGATAACAAAACATTTGTACAACCGTCTTGACCATTGTTGGTTGGAATATGTGTTTGTACTTGTTTTCCCTATTAAATGAGCTTGTTTCCTTCTCATATTGCATTGATTTTTGTATGTTGCATTGAGTGGGTGTTTCAGCAATGGACAACTATTCATAGTATGGCTTTTCATGTCATCCTAATTTTGTCGTATGCTTATATTTTTTAATAAGGACCGATGACATAGATTTTTGGCAATATGATGACAATAAAGTTATCACAATACACTTTGGATGAAAGCTTTCTCTTTTCTTTCCATCTTCATTCCTCTTCTACATCACTCTCATATCAATATTATTCTTCTTATTCACCTAGGACATCCTGCTCCTGCCCATTCTTCTATTTCCTTTCTCTCACCTTTTTCGATTGTCGATTGCCTTCTCTCATCACCCCATTGACACTCGAGGGGGCATCTCTCACTTCTACTAATTTTTCTTCTACACCTTCAAATTGTATGTGTCTACTACCTTTCAATTGGCATCACTTATGCCACCCCAAAGAGGGGAAAATATAGACACCTATAATTTAACCCGATTAATTTAAATACTTAAATTGTGTTGATTATCCTCTTTCCCGCAAATGGGCAACATATCATCAATATGGCACACTTCCTCTTCTATCACCGTTAATTAGCTACATTATGCTAGTTAATTAACTCTTCTATCCAACAAATATACAAATTAACGACCTTCCGTTAATTAATTCCTCTTTATATCTAGATTAATTAATTATTATTACTTAATTAGCTTACTCTTCCATTAAATAAATAAATCATCACTTATTTGATTAAATCCCTCTCATAGTCTAAATCAAGCTAATTATTCCTCTAAAAATCTTCTATAAGCTTGCACACTATTAATTAATCACTTTTTTAATTAATAAAGCCCTGAAACACCATGGGTCACTAAAGGACAAACTAAACTCTCCTAAGGTTGACTCAACCCTTTCTAAACCTTCCTTATCCACAACTAACCCAACCTCTCCATTTATCCCACATGAAGAGGTATGTAGAGATTCTTCTATCCATTCACACCTACACTCCTAAATGAGCATAGAGCACACACTATAACCATTTTATCATCTTTGAGCATTCTTTCATTAAAAGAGCTAGCCTTATCCATTTCTTGCATTCATCCACCCAAGTTTTGAAGTCATATGGAGATATGTCAAGTGGTCTTGTAGCCATGATTTGACAAGACTCCATTCTTAGAAACCTTTGGATTTCAAGCACATAATCAACTCTTTGATTTTAGAGATCTACATAGGTTCAATTTCACCTCATTTAGCATTCAATAAGAGATAGAAGTTAATTTGTTTATCATATTAGCTTGAAATGTTCATTTCATGTTTAATGTAGAAATGTTGATAGGTTAGCTTTACTTAAGCTCTTAGCATGATGATGCATAGGTTTTATTTTAGAATTGTATTGAAGCTACTAGGTGTTAGTTTCAATTCTACTTACATAGCTAACTATTTCATGCATCCAATTTGTTATCATGTTTGTCACTATTTTCCATTGCTTGCTATTGTATGTTATTACTTGTGAGATTTACCCTTTTTTTCTTGTGTGTACACTGTATGTTTTTTTCCACTTCAATCTCCATTGTCTTGTGACCTTATAACTTATGTCCCACGTTTGTAACCCGGATTTTGCATTCTATTCTATTGCATGCTTACATTATCTTCTTGCGTGCTAGCTTACACATTTCTTTCTACATGCATGTTTATCTTGTTTGCACAAACACTTGTTTACTAGCCATTTTGCTTATGTTTTCCTCATATTCTACCAATCACACTACCTCCCCTTATAGGATACCCATTATAGTTCAGTAATCGACCCTCCTTAGGGGTGTATAATCCTAGTAACATTTCATGCACCCCAAATGAGGGGGCATCATTGGTCTAATTAGTCACCCCATACAATAGTTTACACTCACAATTCAACATAGTTCAGTACCAGTAGAACAAAACATTTAGTCACAACAATGGCCCAAAATATGACATGGATTTTCACAAGAACACGGACAACAACACCGGATGAAGGCAATAGCACTTGAGCACCCCTGAACCTTCCTAGGTGCCTAAGATTAGGGGAAAATTATAATGCCCACATTTTCGACGTTCCAAGCCACATTAAATCTTAAATAATTACTTAGGAAATTGTGATTTTTTTGTTTAAAAGGGTTGCAAGGGTGTTAAACCCTATAGTACATTTAATTAACTCCTACCAATAATTTTCTTCATTACATTAGGTTAATCCAACCTAGATTAATAATTAAATATTATTAATCTATTTCTAAAGTTTCCAGTTATAATATTCTAGCAATGCATCCATAAATTCCTTAGTTTAAGTTTAATTCCTTTAGGAAATTAATATCCATACTCCACACTTATAACATTTACCCTTGGTTAAATTAATCCCCTTAAGTCATTAGCTTTAATGTCCATCCTATTAGTGTGAGTTATCCTATGTGTCCTCTCATATTGGAGGGTCATCTCACATGGGTTAGGTTTAGGGTTAGGTTTAGGGTTTACATGTGTGTCTTACATTAGGGTTACTCAGCACCCTATATGTACCCTTTTACTATTCATTTATGAGTATGCCAAGACAGTCTGCGTTGTCTTTCCTCTATGTGCAAGCTTTGTTTCTGTTGAGCAAGTTCTTCCATTATTGATCGATTCTTCCTTACAATTATGTTGGAGCTATCATGATTCCGTTGGAGTGCAACTACTTCATGGTGCATCGTTTCCGATTCGATTCTCACAAACTCTTTTCATGGTATCAGAGCTACACGACTTGTTGTCACACCAAAAGCTCGAACTGATGGTGGAGAGGGATCTCATCATGTTAATCAGTTGCTACGCCAATACCCTCTCGCATGATGGAGCCGGGTATACACCCAATCAGGCCCAACAACATTAGGAGGAAGTGACACTAAGAATTTCCCGGAGGTCACCCATCCCATAACTACTCTGGGGGTGGTGCACTTAAGTGCCTAGTATCGAGCTGAGATCGGGTAAACACGCACTCGTTATTTTTTAGTTACGATCACTCTTTCATGGTTTCGTTATCTTACTCCTCATGTAAGTATTTTCAATCGTTAAATTCTGGTTTCTTCCTTGCCCACATTATTACAGTTGTTCTTGGAAAGTTTTTAGTTTTTGTTGTGTCTTTTGTGCATGTGCAGATCTCCTTGAGCTATCAGGGATTTTACAGCTACATTTAGCTAGTTGTGGAAAAATTAGTAGTTCAACTAAAAATGGAGGTTATTTTCTAGTTTTTTAATATTAATTAAACTGAAAATTTTTAAATCTTTGTTTTTTCTACTCTCTCTATTTTCATGGTGTTTATCAGTTTGCAGTTCCATTTTTTCCCTGGCCGAGCTCGTGTTCCTTCTCTGGCCTACATTTTTTTGTTTGTGTGGCCGGATCGACCTATGTTTTGTTTTTATCGTGAGGTCATGGCATCTCACGTTACGGCCTTCCTCGAGATCAAAAATGAGCTTTTGGTCTTCCTCACAGCTGCATCTCTCCTCGCACGTGCCATGAACCCTTAACCCTCATGGCTGGATTTGTTCATTGTGTTTTGCTAAGCCATTTTTTTTTCTATGTGTGTGTCTACCCTAGCATATTCCCTGGCCATGTTGTCTCCAAGCGTTGCAAACTCTTTGCTTTCTTTGGACGCCTCCCACGTCTTACTACCTTGCTGCTGCTAGTCACCCTCCCCTCCTGCGCACCCATCCTTAGCTTCCAACGACTTCCCTTCCCAGTGGTGACCACGGTGGGATCTCCACCACCAAAAGGATCTCCCCACAAACGCTTGCCCCACAAAATCATGGGATCTCCACCAAAATGATCTGAAACAAAAATAGTGGTTGCATTTTTGAGTACGTTTTTTTAGTAAAGTCTCTAAAACGCATTTTTAAACAATTACTTTCTTTTTTAAAATCTCAACTTTTTTTAATATTTCTTTCTAATTTAAACACACAAAAGTTTTTAAATTAAGAATGGTTCATATTTTTTAAACTTTCTTTCTCTTTTTTAAAAAAAACAAAATCCTTTTTAAATTATTCTTTCTAAAAAAATTTAGATTCCTTTAATTTAAAATTGTCTATTTAAAAAAAAAAAGTGGGAAAGTATTTTTTTCATATTTAATTTAATTAGATATTAATTAATCATATTTAATTAGGTTTTAATTATTCGTAATTAATTAAATTTATTTACGACTAATTCACGATTAGTAAAATATTAACTATCGGCATCTCAATTAACTTTTTTTTATCATTTTGTCCAAATTGCTTAAATTAGCTAAATAGGACGTTTCAAAATGGTAATTCTTTAACAACGTTATTGTCGATTTTTTTCTCTAATCATGTGCTCAAGTGTGCAACATCACTTTGAGCACTTATTTCCTTCCGGATGTTTTCCAGCGTTCTGAAGATATATGAACTCCTTGAGTTCCCAATCATTATTTTTACCCTTATTATTGCTTGCGACTAGTGAGCGCGTCCACCACAGTCTGCGCAGAGGGGTTTTTCATTTGTGACGTGAGACACTTTTTCTCACAACCAGGATTGGCTTTCACCTCCTTCCTTGTTTCTTTCTTGTTTACGATGTCCTATTTGCTGTGCTCCACAAAACACTTGTTGTGGTCTCCTCTCTTGCACGTTATTATGTTGATTGCAGGATGAGTTATCAAGTGTTTCAAACCGCATGCATGGACCTAATTGTAATCAACGCACTAAACTATAAAGTGCCAAAACCAAGGGGTTGTTATTGTCCTAGGTGGTTGTGTTTCTTTTCTGTATTTATTTCTCTCTCTCTCTCTCTCACTATGGATGCACTTTCAATTCCTTTGCTTATGTCATTCAACTTTTTCGAATGGAGATCAAAAATAATAATGAAACTAAGGGGTAAAGGGTTATTTCACATCACCATGGGAACTGAGACTGAACCAAACGATGAAACTGAAAAATCTAAGTGGTTAAACCATAGTGATGAAGCTTTAGGTCTTCTTTGCATGTTTATTTCTCTGACTTGCTCTTTCATATTGAGGCATCCGAACACCTAAATGCATGTGGAAAACATTGGATGTAATGTTTGGACAACTAGATTACATGAGAATGCATAAGTTGGAAAATGAACTACTAGGGTTAAATCCTAGTGACTTTGAGAACCTACAAGCTTTATTCTAGAAATTTATCCACATTAGACTGTTGTTAAAAGGATGTCAAGTAGAGAAGAAATACTCTCAACTGATCTTGTCAATTCTCTCTAAGCTAGATCCCGAATATTCTGTCTTCGTGTCAAAATTCTATGCTACAAAAGCTACTTTGGGCAATACTTGGACTATGCCCTCCTTTGACTATTTTTCGTCCCAACTCATTCGAGAAAAGGACAAACTCATTCAAATGGGGTCTCTCAAGTCTAAGTCACATGCCCTTGTAGCAAGTACTAGCAAGGGAAAGAAGACTAAAAAGAAGAAAGAAAGAAATGATCAACCTCAGAAAGAAACCAAGACCAAACCTAAAAATGACACAAACACTTCGACTTCTGGGCCTAAGGCACAAAAAAGCAAGATTTTGTGTTCCTATTGCAAGAAGTTTGGTCACGATGAGAAACACTATTTTCATAAAAAGATTGATCACTTATCTCATTTACTTGAGAAGAATAAAATAAGTGTTCTTGAATCCATAAAATAAAGTGCTTGAAGGCCGAGTCTTCTACTACAAAAGGTGCTAAAATAATAAGAAGAAAGAAAGGCCCTTATAGCCAGAGTTGCTCCTTCATCGACATGGATTATAGATTTCGGTGCCTCGCACCACATGGGTTCTTCACATGTTGAGTTTTCCAACATCGAACCTTGTGGAATGTCCTAAATCATGATGGGTAATGACACGATAGTGTCATTTTCTGGTAGTGGATCGATAGAGATGCATAAGGGAACATTTAACCAAGTGTTGAGTGTTCCTAATCTCTTTACCAATCTCATATTGGTTTACCAAATTACTCACCTTGGTGAAGGAATGCGAGTGGAATTTGGTCCTAACTTGGAGATTATTCGTGAGCTTAATAATGACACTACTGATGGTGAGGAAAGGCTGATCATCATTCACAGTTATATACCTTTTCCCACTTTACTTTTGATTCTACACCCTTGCTCACTCATGTAAATGAGGTTAGTAAGCTATTATTAGTGTGAGTTATCCTATGTGTCCTCCTCTCATATTGGAGGGTCATCTCACATGGGTTAGGTTTAGGTTTTACATGTGTGTCTTGCACTAGGGTTACTCAACACCCTATATGTAACCTTTCACTATTCATTTATGAGTATTCCAAGATAGTCGGTTTTCTTTTCTCTATGTGCAAGCTTTGTTTCTATTGAGCAAGTTCTTCCATTACTGATCGATTCTTCCTTGCGATTACGTTGGAGCTATCACGATTCCATTGGAGTGCAACTACTTCATGGTGCATCGTTTCCGATTCGATTCTCACAAACTCTTTTCACATCCACCATACCATTATTTAGTTACTATAGTTTTACTTCCATTTAATTATTTACTAAACCATAATAAGAGGGTTACATTTTAACTTAAAACACTAAGGCCCTAAGTGGCCCCATTCACAAATTACACATACATTTAATTAAAACATATATTCCCATAAAATACCCTCACCTAAAATTTGTAGGATGGATTCCCTACCCTTAGATTGATTCATTTTAGGCCCTTAGATATTAGGTTTTCATTCTAACCCTAATCATCCTTATGAAATCCTTTTAACATTTTCTTGCCCTATTTTCTTTCTTGTTCTCTTTTCTTTTCTTTTTTACAGGTTGGAGGAGAGGAAGCCATGAAAGTATGAGAGAAACCATGGAGGAATTTCTCTATGTTTTAGTATTACATTGGAATGAAAGATCTTTCCCCATTTGGCTCACTTATTTGTTTGCATAGACCTTGTAGAGTGTAGCTATTTTCATTTATTTTAATGGAAGGATTCATCCACAAATCTGGTGAAGTTGTTTAATGGTTTTCATTTTCTTGAGTTACATTTTGGGAAAACCCATTTTAAGGATCTAAGTGTATACACATTAATATGCATACATACATGAGTGTATAGATGTATATAAATGTATATATGCTCGTAGATCATTAGATCTACTTTCTGTTTAAATTTCATTTCCTTAAAACTACTTGATTGGTCAAAATCATGTTTATTAACAAAATGTTTCTACACACGGTGACCATGGATGGTTACTTGACCAGCTAAATGCAAGTCTTGCATCGCCACCGACACCAGTTCCACTAAAAGTGCCGGTTCTAGAAAATATGGTAATTTTATAAAATAATGTATACAAATGAATATATTCTCAAATATATTCATATGTATACATTCTTTTGTCATTCTATAGTTGACCTTAATTCCTGAGTGCTTTGGTTTTGCACAGAAAGTGAAGTTTTCAAGTTTAAAGTTGAAAGTGTGATTTACATACAATTTCTAGTAAGGTGCTAGGTTAGAGGATTACCAACACCGGTAAAGTAGTCGATGTTGGTTCTTGAGGATTTAGTATATTTCAAATAACACAAGTACAGAATGGATATTTTCTGATGTAATCATTTAGATGAATATTTAGACAGATAATTATAGTTTCACAATTATTGTATATGGTTTTCTAAGCATAAAATTGTATAAATTAAGTTGGAAATGGATTTTCTAAAACTGTAACACCATATAGCAACCGATGTTAGTGCAAAGTCTACAGAAGTCTACCGACACTAGTTAAACTTACTAGTATAAGAATATATATCTAAGTGTATGAGGTAGAATGTTCTAAAAATGAGTATAATAAGAATATATATACTAAGTATATATATATATATATATATATATATATATATATATATATATATATATATATATATATATATATATATATATATATATAAGTTTACAAAACTATTTTAAAACAAATTGCAACTATGAAAAGCAATCAAATCTCATTTCTTGATTAAAACACTAAATTTGTAACATTTTTTTCCTTACGTAATAAATGTAGAATTTTGGTATAACATCAAATTTAAGTCATTATTTTTGCATCTACTATTTTGAGAATGAAATAAGATACCACACACTTATTAAATCCTTTTTTCCTTTTCAAGATTGTAACAATACAATCCAAAGAACTCAACAACACTTTCTTTACAACAACATCATTCCTTTCCAAAGAATACATATTAAAACTTGAATAAAATCCAAAATTTGGAGAGTTTCATTTCCAACCAAAAATACAACTTAAGCTTATTCCTTTCAACTACAACATTGTAACTTGATAAATAGAATTACAAGGCTTTATTTTAAAATGCAAGAATTACAAGCCTTCCACTCTAAGTGGAAACAACATGGCTAAATTTTACAAATGTAGGATTCCTTTTTGTCTTCTACAAAATACACTATGTCCAAGACTTCAACTTGAGCTCCACCATTTTCTTCAACTTCAAGCACAACAAAAATAAGGGGAGTAGGAAACATTCTCTTCACAACCAATAATCTAATGAGGAAAAGAAGCTATTCTTCTCATTAGCACTTTGAGCCCCAACTATAAAGCAATAAGAAATGGATACAACCAATGAAAACTTTAAAAAATGCTTCCACAATACAACACACATGCCAACAATATTTCAACACACACACAAGTAAAAAAATAACAATATCAAAGAATGCAACTTTTCTAAACAAGACTTGAAATCTCTAAGCTAATAGAGCAATGAACTACAAGGAAATCACTTATGCCTCCCTCAAATTCTCTTATGCCTCCCACAATCTCTTATGCCTCCCTCAAATAAAACATATAAGATAAGTAAGCATTTTCTTATCTAAAAGGTGGGACACCCAACCCAACTCCCTCTCAAAATGTGTAACAATACTCTTATGCCTCCCTCCAAAATATCCCCATAAACCTTCTCCTACACCATACTTAAGGCCATACTACCCAAGCCCAAAATATGCACACACAACATTCATTTATTTACATACACACACATATATATAAAAAAATTGCATGGGTGAAGTTCCTACCTTGCCATTGCAAGAAATTGATCCAAAATCACAACTCTAAGCTCCTTCCAAGATCAAGCCCAAATCCAAGAAAGATCCAAGACTCCCAAGCAATCAACTCAAGCTAAAACTCCAAAATAACCATGCAAAACAAAATTAAGTAACCCCAAAACCATCAAATTAACTTGCATATATAGAAAAAGAGGAGAGGAGGGTGAGGTGGCTCCATGTAGGATGCCACATCACTTCTCCTTAACTCCACATCACCAAGTCAAACATCAAACTCAAGGTTAATAAATTGGTGGTTGAGGAAATGAAAAACCTCTTACACACACAAACTCTTACCCACACCTCTAAAGGACACAATTAAAAACTCATGTAAGAAAGTGTAATAAATATCACATTTTACCTTACAAATCACATAATGGGGTCTATT
Source organism: Taxus wallichiana var. yunnanensis (assembly GCA_018340775.1). Taxonomy (NCBI): domain Eukaryota; kingdom Viridiplantae; phylum Streptophyta; class Pinopsida; order Cupressales; family Taxaceae; genus Taxus; species Taxus wallichiana. Next base: position 852,981,328 of record CM031242.1, on the reverse strand, counting down.
TTTGACCCCTTAATCCATAGGTATAGTTGGTAGATGAATTTAAGAGGTGTGGGACAAGCTTAACTTGTCCCACAAGCCTCCAAAATTGGCCCTTAAGCCCAAATCAAAATTTGACATGCAAGGTTGAGTACACAACACTTAAACCAATAAAAATCCTTTCAAATATAAAATAAAATCAAGGAAAATATACCAAAATTAAATACCCCTTGGTCACATCTAAAATTACTTTAATTAACAAGATTAATTAGCTTAAATAGAGCACATTAACTAACAATAATAAAGTGAATCACATTACTAAAATAAATCACATACTCACAACATAATAAAAAGGAAAGGGGAAAACACACATAGCTCATGGTCACAATTTGAGGTCATCCCTGTCATGGGAACATCCTAACAATATAAATACACACAACAATAAAAATAAACATGAAGATGACATGGTGACCTTTTTGTATCCATCCAATATTCCACTGTGGTTGGTCTCCTATCCCCCTTTTGTTTGTTGTGATACAATCACCTGCAAAATCATAAATACCTCCTTCGTCCTCGTGGCCGCATCAATTACATCAATAATAAAATACATGTACATCCATTAATAAACATCATCATATCTCGAAGTCATCATAAAATTTAAGCAATGCTATCATTTGTTTATCATTTAAAAACATCTCAATTCTACCATTTCATCAATATTAGTGAGATCGCAAGATTAGTTCAAACACCAAAACATAGTCAATATGACGAAAAATTAAAATGTTATATATATATATATATATATATATATATATAAGCTAATCAACACATCATCATCATCAATGTAGAATGTCTATCCATGCCTCAAAGAATCCATACAACCATAATATGAATCACAACATATCAATAGTTAGAATATCTCTACCATATATCATCATACTAAACAAAAATAACATAGTAAAGTCCATGTCTATATTCCATACTAATCAAAATCAAAATATGATAAGTGCCAAAGACAAGTGGGAACTACATCCCCCTCCCCTTAGCCTTGCTTTCCTCATAGAAGTCAATGAAATAGGTGTGGAAAATGGGCCCAAAATAAAGTATCATCCTCCCATGTAGATGAAGTCTCATCATACCTATCCCATTGCACTTGCACCTGATCAATCTCACGTCATCGAAGGCCTAGGGTCCTGCACTCTATGATGCACACGGGCTCCACGAGTCCTGCCCTTTCTCCCGTACCTAAAATTTGGTCCAATCTAATACATGAAAAGGACCTAGAATGTATCTCCTAAGAATAGAAACATGGAACACATCATGCATGCAAGACAAGCTAGGTGACAAGGCTAGATGGTAGGCTAAAGGAACAATCCACTCCAAGATCTCAAATGGACCCACAAATCTAGGAGCTAGCTTAGATCCTTTCCGTAATAGATAGGGCTCTTATGACGTGCCAAGAAGGAACACTTTATTAACCACCTTATAATTGCGGTCAACTCTCTTATGATCTACCAATAGAACTCTAAAAGTTGTTATTTCAAAGGTGACCTACACTCCCTACCATATAATGCCTTAAATGGAGCCATACCAATAGAACTCGAAATTTGTTGCATGCGAGTGAAATGAACGATAAGAATATTGTTTCAAGCCGCGATCTTAGATGATAATAACACACCACATTAGATTTTCAAAATAGAAGAGCTAAAATACCATATATGGCAATCCATCATAATCCATAATAATCAATACATTACAATACAATGACTTGAATTACTCAATAAGAAATATGTACATATAGGAGGAGGGAAGTGCAACTATTAGCTAAATCAGTAGTGTAGAACAACCACTAACTAATACTGGTAGTTAAGTTAACTCCATAAGACTAGTAATCTAACTCTACATAATTGAGAAACTAACTCAACACAACTAGTAAGCTAACTCCACACAACTAGTACACTTTGAAACAAGCTAACCCAACAAGTGTAGGACTAACACACGTTTAAGAATTATCCGATAAATAAATAAAAGGATAAATAATAACCTACACTAACACCCTCCTGTAAGCATAGCTTAGGAAGGTGAAAAAGAAGGTGGGTCCGACAACAAGGCCTGATGAGGTACCCACGTACAATAACTAGGAAAATTATACACCACAATGTACCCAAAACTAGTAATAACAAAGTAGAGAGAGCAAAATCTGTGCAAGATATCATAAGAAGCTTGGCTCCAAAAAATCGTATAATGTTGAAGAAGTTTGGTGTGCACTGTTGTCTGAATCCACTACTCGATAATAGAACTAAAAAAAATCGACACTGGGCTTCCTGGAATATCTCCATGTAAGGAGATCAATGGAGTGATGTCAAAAGTACAAAAAAACACCAAACATAATTTGATCAACTGCTACAAATAGGTGTGTCATGATCCAAGAATAACCAAGGAAACAAGGAAAGGACCCGAGATCCAAATAAATAGGAGTTCCATAATCCAAAAAAAGCCAAGGTAACAAGGTAAGGACACAAAATAGGAAGAAGAAAGATCAACTATTATAAATATGTGTGTCGTGATCTAAAAAAAATAACCAAGGCAATAAGGCAAGGACACGAGATCCAAATAAATAGGAGTTCCATGATCCACGAAAAGCCAAGGTAATAAGGTAAGGACATGAAACCCAAATAATTAGTATTAACACCAAACCCTCCCATACTCTTGAATGGGTAGATTGACACCACAGATCTATATGAGTTACCAAAATCAACTACTCAAACACTAACAAACTAACCGTGGATTCACGAATATCTCATGTTATCACCGAATCAAAACACCCTTATGTTTACACAAGTGCATATACTTGAGCTCACGGTGTGATTGGATAACATGGGTACTATCTCCAAGTTATGGGACTTGCTACTTGAGATAGACCTCCAGAGAAAGTTGGTTCTTGCTCCTAAACTACCTGCCACAATCTACTCTAATGCAGGAAAGACTATCTTTCCTAATCTAAATTTCTAAGGGACCAAGGAGAGAGAGAATGCATAAAAATGAAAGCCTACACTAAATCGGTGATACACCAGGAAAGGAGGGGTGTGAGAGTAGTCTTTCAATGTGTGAAAAATAGAAGTAAAATGCATACTAGAAGGGGTGATAACAGTTCTCCACAATATGGAAAATGTATTCAAAAAAATATTTCGTACATGCACAATAATAATGAATCCTTGCAAGAACATAAAAATAGATACAATATTTTTGTAATGAAGGTTGAAAGGGCAAGAAGAGTGCAAACAAACACAGCAGGGGAAAATGCATCCACAAACTTCTATTCTATTGCTTCATGATATGCACAGTTCAATCTATTACAAGATAAGGGCCTGGATCACTATGCAAGGAGTCCAGTACAAGGGCTTGTAGTACATTGGCTTCACAAATAAATTTTGACAGAGCTGTGCTACAACAAAAACTACCTCCTTGTACAATGAGCCTAACACTCCAATTTATAGAAAAAGGAGAAGAGAGAGAGAGAGAAGGGGAAAGTGGAAATCCTAAAACATTTCCTTCAACCACTTGTAAGAGGAATTACATGGAGTGAAATGATTGTTTGTTACTTGAAAAAGGCTCCTAGGTGCTACGGCAGAGAAAGAATGATGACCATGCCTCTTAATTGCACTCCCAACTACGAAATAAAACACTGTCATGAATCGCCACATTTTATAAAAAATCTCCATAAATTTCTCATCAAATCCAAAATTTCTTGATTGTTGTGTGTCGGGCTCAAGAGCCACAATTCCAATAGTACCAATTTCGTGTGATTTTGTTAAGAAATGAAAAGGTTATTGCTATTAAGTGTGGGCAGCTATTTTGGGTTTGCCAGGCATTTTCTGTCATTTGACAGGATTGAGCATTTAATTTACCAAAGCTATATATGTTTCTTTTATTTTAATATATCTACCCTCATCAAAATTTTCACATATATGTTTCTTTTCGATGCGAGAGGATGTCATGCTCATTCCAAAAGTCTAATTTTATGAAAATCGGAGCTCGGAGTCAAAAGTTATGGCCGTTTGAAGTTCGGGAGGTCAAACATTGACTTTTCTCTTCATTGCGGCTATTTCGGAAAAATCGGGTCTCGTGTGTCCCAGCTATCCCACACAAAAATCTCTGCATCACCTAATTCGGGCTTCCTTGTTCCCACATGTCTGCATCATTGACCTCCACATTCTCCGCAACGTATGGTTCTTTCTGTGGCCTTTTCACCTTTTCGCATCCCACGCGTCTTGACGTCCCGACAGCCCTGAATGGCCCGGACACATTTATCCACGCCACCCACAATGCACTGACTTGTGGAAAAATCAGCTTTGGACGCCGCGCATGTACTCGTGTCCAACTATCCCATGGACCGCCTAGGCCCAAAAGTTCCGACTTCGCCGATTTTCTTTACCTGTGGCGATTTCGGCAATACGTGCCCCACATGTCTCGGTTGAACTTGTGCGGTTTGGGACACAGAAATTTGATTTAGCTAATTCCTTTATATTTCAGTTCCAAACTTGGTACGATGAACCTTGGTATGATCCACAACCTCCAGACCCAAAATGCATTAAAACAAGCTAGTGACTTCAATTTTTTGGATTTTTTCAAATTTTTCTAGCTTGTTGGATTTTTCCCTTGGATGGGGGAGTTAGAGAGAAACCAAGGGGACCCCCAAAACATGATTTTGGGCATTGAATCAATTTACTTGCTCAGGACTGAAGAATTTGATGCATGTTATCAAAATTATCTTGAGGGTGAATTTTGGATATCAACTCCCCATAATAGAGACTGTTAACATGCCAAAAATGTCAAAATAAAGATCCAAAATATCTCAACAAACAAGAGAGATATAAACGTATACACCCATAGATACAAGAATGCAACACCCAAAATTTTAGGACATCGGGCTCAACTGAAATTACATCCACAAGTGATTACAACACCCTCCCAAATTTGGTACTTTATAAAAAAATGATCACTAATGTGTTAGATATAAAAAAAAATACACAATTTTAAAAAAATGATCACCTTAACTGAGCCATGTATCAATAGTTATGAGCCCTAGAAGGTTTTGCTTTATCAAAATAGTATTTTAATGCTTGATGTTTTTTAAAAGGTACATGTGACACCCAAATGTCTAAAGGGTAAAAGAGTGTATCCACATGATACATTCTTACTAGCAAAGAAATACAAGCCTTCACCCAAAACCTAAATGTCTAGAGGGTAAATCTTTGTATCCGAAAGGTACACACTTATATCCAATGGATAAAAGAATGCACCGAGAGGGTATAAATCTACGTCTATTAGATAAAAATCTGCATCCAAAATAGAAATATATAGAGGATAAAAGATTGCATCCAGAAGGTATATGCTTATATCCAATGGATAAAAGAATGCACCTAGAGGGTACAGATCTACGTCTAAATTTGACTGTCTCAAAACATGGTTGAGTTTACAGTTGATTCTAGGGTTTTGACACCTTCCAAATCCAATGGCACACTCTATTTTACATAAAAATGCATGCTGCAGAAAAGTGCTAAAAATTCTGAATACATGAAAATAATAAATCCTTGCTTTCAAAGAAAAAATTACAAATGAATGTCTACATCATCTATCTCTTTGATACCATGTACGATTTTTCGTCACATTAAAAGCTCAAATTGGTGGTGGAGAGGTATCTCATCGTGTTAACCAGCTGCTACGCCAACACACCCATGCATGATGGAGCTAGATGCAACCGCGTGAGATCTAGGCCCACCACATATACACTCAATTAGGTACAATAACATTACGAGGTAATGACACTGAGACTTCTTGGGAGGTCACCCATCCTAGTACTACTCCAGGTCGGGTGCACTTAATTTCTTGACTTTGATACCACATAAAGAATGATAAGAATATTGTTCCAAGACGCGATCTCGGATGATAATAGCACATCACATTATATTTTTTAAATAGATCTTAGCTAAAATAACATATATGGAAATCCATCATAATCCATAATGCTCAATACATTACAATACAATGACATGAATTACTCAATAAGAATGATGTACATATAAGAGAAGGGAAGTGCAACTATTAGCTAAATCGGTGGTGAAGAACTACCACCAACCGATACTAGTAGTTCAGATTAACTCCGTAAGATTAGTAAGCTAACTCTACATAATTATGAAACTAACTCAACACAAATAGTAAGCTAACTCTACACAACTAGTACACCTAAACAATCTAACCCAACAAGTGTAAGGATAAAAAAGTGTAAGAATTATCCTAATAAATAAATAAAAGGATAAATAATAACCTATACTAACAACGAATTCAACCAAGTACAAATATTCCTCCCATCTCGACTGATGATCCATGACGTACATCCGAAGCATATCCTCTAAAATCTGGTTCACCCACTCAGTCTATCCATCCGTCTCTAGGTGATAGGTTATGTTGAAGTTGATGCTCGTCCCAAGGGCATACTACATGGTAGTCTAGAAGTGTGATGTATATAAGGGATGGCGGTCACAAATGATCTTCCACAGAATATCGTGCGATCTGAAAATCTCATCCAAGTACACTATATCCACTACATTAGTTGTATATATGGTATTTACCAGAGAAAAATGAGCCACTTTTGTCAATCTATCCACCATGACCATGACAACATTGTGGTGGTATCTCAATGTAGGTAGCCCTACTATAAAATCCATGGAAATGGTATCCAAATTCCACTCAAGTACGGCTTGAGGATACGAGAAGCTAGATGGATGTTGATGCTCAGCCTTCACCCTCTGGAACCGCAAACAAAAAGACACAAAATGAGCTATATCTCTCTAAAGTCCTCTCTTGTGGTATAATTGTCTCAAAGTGGCGTGCATCTTCTTCACCCCTGAATGGGCTGAATAAGGTACACAATGAGCCTCTATCAATCTATCCTATCTCAAACCTCCATCCCTAGGTACATAGATCCGGTCTCTATGTCTGAGAAGTCCATCTGAATCAATGTAAATCCATCAAACTTCCCTTCAAGGAGTCTTTGAGACTCAATCTCCTCTCTAGCTGAAAGATAGAAGCTATCATGTGGAAGTTGCTATAATATCCCGCTCCGTAAATATGTGTTCGCTGAATTAGCCAAAACCAAATGCCTCAAATGACTCAAAGAGTTTGTAATCACATTATCCCTCCCCTTCACATGTTTAATCTCCATGTCATACTCGCAAAGAAGCTCCATCCAACGTCATTGATGGGTGTTGAGATTGGGTTGTGTGAAGAGATGTCATAGGCTCAAATGATCAGTCCTGAGAATGAATCTCCTACCTAATAGGAAATGTCACCAATGCACCAATGTATGTAGAACAATGGCAAGATCAAGCTCATGATTCGGATAATTGAGCTCATAAATCTTGAGTTTGCGAGACTCAAAGGAAACTACATGCCATCCTGCATCAAAACACCTCCTAATCCTACCAAAGAAGCATCTGTACACATGAAGAAATCCCTCTAAGGATTTGGCACTGCTAGAATAGGTGTTTTCATAAGGCATTCCTTCAATTTCTTGAAGGCCTTCTCACATCTTTCTGAAAAAAAAAAATTCTTCCCTTTCCTCTGAAGGTAAGTGATGTGATGCGTAATTTGAGAGAAATCCTGAACAAATCTCCGTAGTAGCTTGCTAACCCCATGAGGCTGCATACCTTGGTCACACTAGTCAGTACTAGCCAATCCATAATATCTCTAATATTGGAAGGATCAACTATGATACCTTCCCTAGAAATAATGTGGCCAAGATGTTGAACCTCGATCGAATTAATGCACACTTCTCCGGGTTCCTATAAAGTTGTTACTCATGAAGACATTGTAGAACCTATTAAAAGTGCCCCTCGTGCTCCTCACATGTGTTTGAGTATATCAATATTTCATCAAGGAATATGAGCATGAAGTGGTCTAAAAATTTCCTTAATACCCCATTCACCAAACTCATGAAATGTTAGGAGGCATTCTTTGGACCGAATGGCATAACCGTGAACTTATAGTGGCCATATAGAGCACAAAAGGATTTCTTATGAATATCTACCTCCATGATCCTCAATTGATGGTAACCAAACTTAAGATCTATCTTGGAAAATATTGTGCCCCCTTCATCTGATCAAACAATTCATCAATGTGTGGAAGGGGGTAGTAATTCTTGATTGTTACTTTATTTAGCTGGTGGTAATCAATACAAAATCTCAAGGATCCATCCTTCTTATTCACAAAAATCATTGGTACACCCTAAGGAGATACACTAGGATGAATTAGGCCTTTCTCAAGAAGGCCCTCCAGTTGTAACTTGAGCTCACAAAGCTCAGGGGTAGTCATCCTATAAGACACACACGAGATAGACTCGCTCAAGAAACTAAATCAATATGAAAGTATATCTCATGTTGGGGAGGTAGACTTAACAAATCACTGGGAAAAACATCAGAAAAATCCCTCAAAATATGGTGATCATCAAGTGATGGCCCATTGGACTCATCCTATAACATGTCACTAATAGTGACAACATACAACTAACAACCTCATCATGCAAACCACTTAAGCTACATAGCGGATATGGTGCAAATAGATACAAGTCTCCTAACTCCAGCAATCATTGACTTAACTCCCGGATCATCTACACAAGGTATAACTTTACCTGTAATAGTCCACTCTAGATCTGCGTGGGAAAATAACCATTCCATGCCCAAGATAACTCCATACAAACCCAAGGGAAGGATACAAAGATCCAAAATCGTGGTAAAGGGTCTAGGTCAACTACACACTCCTTGACTAAAAATCCAATGATGACTTGCCTCCGAAGCCATCTCAACATCCCAACTAAGGCCCTGCCTAACTTCCACCATCTTGTATCACGCACTAATGATAGAGAAATAAAAGAATTTGAGGAGCCTCAATAAAATAAAATATAGGTAGAAATATTGGAAATGCTACTTGAATTCTCAATCATTGTGCCCTAGTGCTCACCGGCGGTTCTCAATCGCATCATATATCATGTGGCTCCTAACCATATCACCCACTACAGGATCTGAAACAGGGTTCCTTACCCTTGTTATTAGATTTCTCTAGGCACTCTCTCCAATTATTTCCATGTACACAACATTAGTAATAACTAACCCTAGTCCCCCTAAAATGAGATGCCCTATTACAGTGTACTTTAGTGGTCTGCGTGACGTGGATCCCGATGATCCTTCCATGGAATGTTGTGGCCACTACTATCGAGATACAAAGTGGAATTAACTCTAGGAGGAGGCCCCATACTCCATCCCCTCTGTGCATCAACTCTCTATGGAGGTCTATACGGTGGACGAGCCTACTGGTCTTATACTTATGGCCGGTTGTTGTGGTTTGAAAGAAGACTACACTGAACCGTGTCCAACATGAGGAGGAGGATCTCGACCCCCTAAACCGACTGTCCTACATTTTCCTAATACGAATATTCACTCTCTCTTTGGCCTACTGTGTCTTCCCCTAGTTTCCAATGCAATGTAGGCATTCTCTACGACCTTAGCTTAAGTCTGCAGACAATCAATGTGCACTGACCCTCCAAAATCTTGGTTCATGCCCCTAATGAACTTGTGGATCCTTACCTACTCATCATGTGTGTAATCAAGATACTAAAGAAAATCCAAAAACCTACTCTCATACTCCGCCATTGTCATGCTATCCTATCATAGATCATGAAACGTGTCGATCCTCTACTGTATAAATCATCTAGACAAGTATCGACTCTTGAAATGCTCCTCAATTATCTCCCATGTAAGCTGTCTCATAATCCACAAAGAGCTTCTACTCCTAAGTACTCCACCAAACCTCCACTCTGTCTCTCAGAAGGTGGATGGAAATATGAGCATTCATGTTTCTGGTACATAGACATAGCTTGAAGCATCCGCTCAAGCTAACCAACCATGCCTCTTCTGAAATCCCCTAGTGTATCTAGCAAAATAAGATGGGTGTAGCTTCAGGATCTCCCTGATATGATTGGCCACTGTAGACTGTCTACCTCTAGGTATCTCATCACAATCATCTCTCTGTCTAGGGCTCCTAGATCTCTCTCTATGTCCTATAGCCCTATCTCCATGTCCCCTATGAGGTGAACCCTATCTAGCTAACTCCACGTGGGATTTCTTTGCTCTATGCTCCTCACTATGCCATGAAGGGTGCTAAGCCTCATGTGATGGATCCCTATCATGATGGCTAGGTTTTTCCCCTACTGCTCCACCTCGTATAGCTACATTGACCTCCCTGTAAGGTCCTGTAAAATCTACAATAGTATAAAGCGGAAACAACATGATCTAGAGGTGGTAGATCTAACTTGATGTGCAAGAACTCATCGCCTAGTCTGCGCCTCCTACACAAACCAAGGTGAGAGTTAGTTCATCATCATCTAGGTTTTGTTTAGGTTTATAAGTTCCTTCCTACATTTTAAATTATCACAATGTCATGTGTTCTAAGTGTTAGAGTTACGCTAAGTTTATTGTTTGTTTCCTAGTGTGGAAAGTGTCCAAGCATTGAACCCACAACTCTGATACCAAGTGTAACGCTCACATTTTCGATGTTCCAATCCACATTAAATCTTAAAAAATATTTTGGAAATTGCATATATATATTTTAAAAGGGTTGCAAAGGGTGTTAAACCCTAGAGTACATTTAACTAACTCCTACCAATAATTATCTTCATTACATTAGGTTGATCTAGCCTAGATTAATAATTAAATATTATTAATCTATTTCTAAAGTTGTTTCTGGTTATAATCTTCTAGCAATGCATCCATAAATTCATTTCTTAGTTTAAGTTTAATTCCTTTAGGAAATTAATATCCATACTCACACTTATAAAATTTACCCTTGGTTAAATTAATCCCCTTAAGTCATTAGCTTTAATGTCCATTCACAATACCATTATTTAGTTACTATAGTTTTAATTCCATTTAATTATTTACTAAACCATAATAAGAGGGTTACATTTTAACTTAAAACACTAAGGCCCTAAGTGGCCCCATTCACAAATTACACATACATTTAATTAAAACATATATTCCCATAAATTACCCTCACCTAAAAGTTTTAGGATAAACTCCCTACCCTTAGATTGATTCACTTTAGGCCCTTAGATCTTAGGATTTCATTCAAACCCTAATCATCCTTATGAAATCCTTTTAACCTTTTTCGCCCTATTTTCCTCCTTTGTTCTCTTTTATTTTCTTTGTTTTGCAGGTTGGAGGAGAGGAAGCCATGAAAGTATGAGAGAAACCATGGAGGAATTTCCTCTAGGTTTTAGTATTGCATTGGAAGGAAATATCTTTCCCCATTTGGCTCACTTATTTGTTTGCATAGATCTTGTAGAGTGTAGTTATTTTCATTCATTTTATTGGAAGGATTCATCCACAAATCTGGTTGAAGTTGATTAATGGTTCTCATTTTCTTGAGTTACATTTGGGGAAAACCCATTTCAAGGATCTAAGTGTATACACATTTATATACATATATACATGAGTGTATATATGTATATACACGTATATATGCTTATAAATCATTAGATCTACATTCTATTCAAGTTTCATTTCCTTAAATCCACTAGTTTGGTCAAAAATCACGTTTTTTAACAAACTATTTATTTACACAGTGACCGGTGGCAAGTCACTTGATCGGCCGCGACGCATTGGCATCGACGACACCAGGTTCCACTATCGATGTGGTTCTGGGAATTTTGGTCATTCTATAAAATAGTGTATACAAGTGAATATATCCTCAAATATATTCACCTGTATACATTTTGTGTCATTTTATAGTTTACCATAATTCTTGAGTGCTATGGTTTTGCACAGAAAGTGAAAGTTTCTAAGTTTAAAGTTGAAAGTGTGATTTACATACAATTTCCATTGATGGTGCCGTTAGAGGATTGCCGACATTGGTACAATAGCCGACGCTGTTACTTGAGGATTTAGTATATTTCAAATAACACGAGTATGAGTAATGGATATTTTCATATCTATTCATTTAGATGAATCTTTAAATAGATAAGTAGAGTTCCACAATTATTGTATATGGTTTTCTAAGCATAAAATTGTATAACTTAAGCTGGAAATGAATTTTCTAAAATTGTAACACCATACAGTAACCGATGTCGGTACAGAGTCTACTGACACCGTTGATTAAGATTATCGGTATATTCTCTCTGTGTGAGGAAGAATGTTCTAAAAATGAGTATATATAAGAATATATATATATATATATATATATATATATATATATATATATATATATCAAGATCTCGAGTTTACTAAACTATTTTAAAACAAATTACAACTATGAAAAGTAATCAAATCTCATTTCTTGATTAAAACACTAAATTTGTAACATTTTTCCTTGCAATAAAATGTAGAAGTTTGGGTATAACATCAACTTCAATTCATTATTTTCACATATACTATTTGGAGAACAAAATAAGATACAACACACTTAAATAACTCCTTTTTCCTTTTCAAGCTTGCAACAATACAATCCAAAGAACTCAACAACACTTTCTTTATAACAACATCATTCCTTTCCAAAGAATACATATTACAACTTGAATAAAATCCATAATTTGGAGAGTTTCATTTCCAACCAAAAATACAACTTAATCTTATTCCTTTCAACTACAACATTATAACTTGATAAATAGAATTACAAGGCTTTATTTTAAAATGCAAGAATTACAAGCCTTCCACTCTAAGTGGAAACAACATGGCTAAATTTTACAAATGTAGGATTCTTTTTGTCTTCTACAAGATACACTATGTCCAAGACTTCAACTTGAGCTCCACCATTTTCTTCAATTTCAAGCACAACAATAAAGAAGGGGAGTAGGCAACACTCTCTACCCAACCAATAATCCAATGAGGAGAAGAAGTTATTCTCCTCATTGGCCCCCAAGCCCCAACCATAGAGAAATAAGAAATGGATACAACCAATGACAACTTTCACAAATTATTCCACAATACAACACACATGCCAACAATATTTCAACACACACAAGCACAAAAATAACAATATCAAAGAATGCAACTTTTCCAAACAAGGCTTGAAATCTCTAAGCCAATGGAGCAAGGAACTATGGGGAAATCACTTATGCCTCCCAATGGGATTAGGTTCCCACCTTGAAGCATCCAAAACATAAAAAAACCCAAAACAAGAATCTTATGTCTCCCTAATTTATCTTATGCCTCCCTCAATCTCTTATGCCTCCCACAATCTCTTATACCTCCCTCAAATAAAACATATAAGTAATCATTTTCTTATCTAAAAGGTGGGGCACCCAACCCAACTCCCTCCCAAAATGTGTAACAATACTCTTATTCCTCCCTCCAAAATATCCCCATAAACCTTCTCCTACACCATACTTAAGGCCATACTACCCAAGCCAAAAATATGCACACACAACATTCATTTATTTACACACACACACACACACACACACACACACACACACACACACACACACACACACACACACACACACACACACACACACACAAATAAATTGCATGGGTGAAGTTCCTACCTTGCCATTGAAGGAACTTGATCCAAAATAAAAAATCTAAGCTCCTTCTAAGCTCAAGCCCAAATCCAAGCAAGCTCCAAGACTCCCAAGCAAGCAACTCAAGCTAAAACTCCAAAATAACCATGCACAACAAAATGAAGTAACCCCAAAACCATCAAATTAACTTGCATATATAGAAAAAGAGGAGAGGAGGGTGAGGTGGCTCCATGTAGGATGCCACATAAATTGTCCTCAACTCCACATCACCAAGTCAAACATAAAACCCAAGGTTAATAAATTGGTGGTTAAGGAAATGAAAAACCTCTTACAAACAAAAACTCTTACCCACACCTCTAAAGGACAAAATTAAAAACTCATGTAAGAAAGTGCAATAAATATCACCTTTTACCTTACAAATCACATAATGGGTCTATTTTTGACCCCTTAACCCATAGGTATAGTTGGTAGATGAATTTAAGAGGTGTGGAAAATCTTAACTTGTCCCACAAGCCTCCAAAAATGGCCCTTAAGCCAAAATCCGAATTTGACATGCAAGGTTGAGTACACAACACTTAAACCAATAAAAATCCTTTCAAATCCAAAATAAAATCAAGGAAAATCTACCAAAATTAAATACCCCTTGGTCACATCTCAAATTACTTTAATTAACAAGATTAATTAACTTAAATAGAGCACATTAACTAACAATAATAAAGTGAATCACATTACTAAAATAAAGCACATACTCACAACATAATAAAAAGGAAAGGGGAAAACACACATAGCCCATGGTCACAATTTGAGGTCATCCCCCATGGGACCTCCTAACAATCTAACAACACACAACAATAAAAATGAACATAAATATGCCATGGTGACCTTCATTGTATCCATCCAATATTCCACTATGGTTGGTCTCATATCCCCCTTTTTGGTGATACAATCACCTACAAAAATCAACAATACCTCCTTTGGCCTCATGGCCGCATCAAATACATCAATAATAAAATACATGCACATCCATCAATAAACATCATCATATCATGAAGTCATCATCAAAGCTAAGAAATGCTATCATTTGTTTATCATTTCAAAACATCTCAATTCTACCATTTCATCAATATCAGTGAGATCACAAGATTAGTTCAAACACCAAAACATAGTCAATATGACAAAAATTTAGAATGTCAATATATATATAAGCTAATCAACACATCATCATCATCAATGCAAAATGTCTATCCATGCCTCTAAGAATCCATACAACCATAATATGAATCACAACATATCAATAGTCAGAATATCTCTACCATCTATCATCATGCTAAACCAAAATAACATAGTAAAGTCCATGTCTATAGTCCATAGTAATAAAAATCAAAATATGATAAGTGTTGAAGAGGAGTGGGCACTACATAAGTTACACATTTCTAATCTCTTTGGCACATTTAACAACTCTTTTCTCAACGGCTTTTACCAGATAAACATAGTCCTTTAGCACTCGGTATGCATGCATTACACCTTCTTTTCTATTTTCACACACCATCTAAAGTGGTTTTATACTTCAAGAAGTAGTCAATGTTTAGATAATAACACTAGACCTTTCTCCCTACACTTTTTACCCACTTGGTGTGATATCTCCCAAAAACTCGCACTTGGCACAACTAGCATTAGATCACCTAAAAACTCATTCTTGGCATGAGATCTCCATAAAAACTCATTTTTATAAAAAATATTCGGGATCCTTTCTATCTCTTTCACTTATCACAGATTAGGTGCACATTTTCCTTTTCTTATTTTCACATACTTTCTTACATAGTTTTTACGCATTTTGATCAAATTGTTCATATATACACATATTTGACTACTCGGTCGTTCTTCTATTTTGTAGTTCCATCCTTATGGGTCAAAGATGACCTTAAGGATGGTTAGGTGTTGGCTTGATGTTTCGATTTGGAAAGAAGGTCATCTATGTAATCTTCTAATATGTGATGCATGATGTCATGGAAGATGTAAGGCATGGTTCGTTGATATGTAGCATTAGCACATTTAATGCCAAAAGGCATGACTCGATAGCAAAAGGTCCTCCAAGGAGTGATGAAAGTAGTTTTGTGTTGATCTTCTAGAGTTAGTAGTATTTTATTACAACCCGAGAAACCATCCATGAGTGATAATATCTCATGGCTAGTGGTGAGATCAACCAATTGGTCAATTCATGGTAAAGGAAAATAATCTTTGGGGAAAGTGAGGTTGAGGTCATGGAAATCCGTGCAAATGTGGAGTCCCCCGTTGCTTTCTGGCAAGGAATATGTTACAAATCCATTGGGGATAATCAATGGCTAGGATAAAGGAAACTGAGAAAAGGTGTTGAAGTTCTTCTTTGACAAGAAGAGCAATGTGAGGATGCATTTTCCATAGCTTTCATTTTATGGGTTTGACATTAGGAATGGTTACGATATTGTGGACCACAATGTTTGGGTCAATACCAGGCATATTGGCATAGGACCAAGCAAAAGCATTGTTATGGTCCTAGAGGAAAGAGGTAAAATCTTCCTGTTCAACAACATCTAAAGACTGGCCTATCTTTAGAATGTGCGGGTCGTCTTGAGTGTTAATGTTGATTTCAATAGTCGATTCATTCAACATGGTTTGCATCTTAGAGGGTAACAACCGTTGAATATAAGAATCTTCCACACCCAGATAGGTGAGGATAGACTCATCATCTTGACATTGAATGACATTAATAGAAGGTGTATCATCATCGATCATGTTAGCATACATGAAGGGAAGAGAAGAATTAACCTCATCATCAAATTGATAGGTCAAGTCCTGTGGAAATCGTGTTTACGAAAAAGAAAATTTGGAGGAATAAATTTGAGATCTATAGACTCCATATAGGTGAAGATGGTGAAACTGGTGAATGGGGTGGAGAAGGTTTATCTTCCTCAACGAGGTTGATGAGGGCCTTCTTGGAAGGTGGTGTGGCAAAGCCAATACCACGATGATCATTGTGTTTACGGGTGGTACATGAAATGATAGTATGGCGGCCTTGTTTGTAAAAAATGAAGCCAAAGTCTTTCCATGCACAACAATCAAGGAAAGTGTGGGCGAAGTGGTGGTTAGTAAGGTATTGGATGTCGGATGAAAATGGTCATTTTTGGGATGGAGGTTTGGGTGAATAAGTGGCGGTGATCAAGTCCCCTTATGTTAGATTAGTGTAAAGGTGGGGAGGGCCATAAGGAAAAACCTCTCATATGTGGTAGTCATAATTAGGGTGTTAGCACAGGTTCCCATACTCTTGTGGAGTGAGGAATGTGTCAATATTATATAGGTGGTATTCCCAAGAGTGAGGCATTGAAAAACACCTTCTAAGGTATCAATAGTCAATATGTGGGTAGCGGGGATATATGATTCACTAGATGATTGGACAAGAGGGGTGTTGGTTGGTTAGGGATTAGATGGGTTAGGCTGCAATGGATGGCTATGGGCGCAAAGAGGGAATAATAGAGTTAGGTATTGGAGAGGTGGTGGTAACATTGGTGGACGGGATCATGAGCAAAGGAGTAGTGGTGGTAGTAATAGATGCCTTGAATGGTATAAGTACATTGTTAGGTCGGTAAAACATGTTACAAGTTTTGAATGGTGACAAGTTAGTGGGGATGGTATAGTTATTTCCTTCATGTTTAATTTTTACACAATGGTGTAAAGTTGAAGGAACACAACCCATGACGCGAATCCAAGGTCTTCGAGCAATAGGTTATACTCGAACTCCCACTCTAAGATGTAGAATAGTTCCAGGATAGTGTGAGGGCCTACGCAAACATGAAGGATAATGGTGCCAAGGGTGGAGGTAATGGTGTCATTGAAGGAGCACAACATAACGAGGTTATTATGCATACAATTAGAAGCTATACATATTTGATTATATGCATATGAGGAGATGATGTTAATTATAGCACCACAATCGATCATGACGTGTCGTACATGTATGTTATCGATATATACGTAAATGAAAAGGGTGGGATCGGGGTCATCGGATTTCGAGAGGTAAAATCTCTTCATTAGAGAAGCTAAGGGCGATTACTTGAGGAGTGGGCATGGGGGTAGAAGGAGATGATTTGGTAAGTGAGGCCACGTAGTGAGGGGTAATAGTGGAGGCCACTAGTGTGGGGTCATTTGGTAAAACTTCAATGGATTGTAAAACCTCGATAAGGGTTTGTCTATGAGATTCAGGAAGTTTGGACGAGATCATACAAATACATCTTTAGAGGAAACTAATGTAATTATTATCATTGTGTAGTGGGTGACCCCACAAAGATAGGGTATGTAGGTCCTTAAATGGTGATTTTGGGTGTGGGTGCAGATGTTATATCGGGCATGGGGTTGGTTGATGGAACATTTGATTTTTATTTACCTTTGTCTTTTACGAGTGCGGTGTGGCAACGCGAACCATGTTAATCGAGGGGAGGTGGATGGAGAGGGTGTACCATGAAAGGTATAATGGCATGAGGGAAAAATCCCCAACGGTGGATAAGAGCCTTATGAAATGAGTAGGGCACACTGACATTTGGGTGGTGATTTGGCCAACTCTCTGATATGGACCATGTTGATCTTGAATTTTGGAGGTGGATAAAACGATTGTGGGGGTGGAGATACCAATCGTTGAATGGGTAAAGGATGATGATGTGTAGTAAAAGGTGGTGGAAAATGGTCATCATCATCAAAAAAAATTCAGGAGGATAAATTTGGAGAAGAACGGTCTTTATAGCCTCACAATTTTCTTCATCATGTCCTGGCACATGATGATAGGCATAAATATTGATTTCATCAAACCCTTTTGGTTTGGGTTTGAGAGGATTCTAAGGTGGAAGCAGCAGTAATGTAATGACGGAAGTATCTAAGAGATTAGTTAAAATAGTTACGTATGAACCCACTAACGAGATCACAATGGGAAGTGAGTGTGGGTAAAAATGCGGATGATCATGAGGAAGATACTTTATAAGAGGAGGAATGGGTTGGTCCTTTGGTTTGGTAAGTCAAGTGATCTTAGGTTTCTAGCATCTTCTTGGGTAAAGGTGGGGTAGAAGAGCTAGTGATGGAAGGTTTTGTCGGTTTGACTACCTTAGTGGAGGGTAGTGGAGTCTAATCTTTGGGTTCGCACCTTCTTGGGTAAAGGTGACACGAGAGTACGAGATGCAAAAGGGAAATCAGATGGTGGAAGAGGACAGTTACCCATGGGGGAAACCGAGTTACAATGAAGTTGTTGGTAGAGGTTGGGTAGACAACATGGGTTGAAGTCGTATAGGCAAGGTTAGGGTTATAATAACTGGTGGAGGTATAGGTGGTAAGAAGTGCATTGGTGAGGGTGAGGGTGTTTGGTTTTTGGTGAATGAGGTGTAACAAAGGCTTGTGATGTAGTAGTAGGTTGTTTAGCTTTTGATTGGCCTTGGTTAGGAGATTGTTTGATCAGGGTTGATAGATGAGGCCCTAGGATGGACAGAAAGGGGGAAGGTGACAAAGGTGTGGTAGGCGAGACCAATGTACATGGCCTAGAAGATTAGATATTCTTTTAAGGTGGAGAAATAATTTTGGTGTGGATTTGAGATGATCTTTGCTAAGTCCAATTTGAAAGGTGGGTGAGTAAGGCTTGTTGTCGTCATGACACCCAAGGTAGTGATGGGTCTAGCTATAGGTGAGGAGAGAGGTGTGGGTAGGTTTTTAGAATTAGGAATGGATTTAGTTATGGGTAGAGGTTTAGATGTAGGTAGGGATGATGAAGAATAAACCTTTTCAATAGGCATGGCCAATGTCGATCTGGTTTCTAAAAATACCCTTGGGTAGATCATGGAAGTATCTTCAGGAAACATTTGTATTTGAGTCAAAAATTGGACTCGAAGACGTCTCGTAGACCATGGAATTGTTGACGAAATCCAAGTTATTGACCAGCTGTGAAAACATGACTACTAAATAAAAAGATGGAATTGGTTTAGTGGTAATCCCTATAAAATATGTCTACGAGATAGGGAATTGGATAGCCTCGGACTTTATAGGTAAAAGAGCCAAGATAATGTCTAAGGGGTCCTTGGATGTTGAGGGGAAACCGCCTTCACTAGGTAGTGGAATGTCCGACGAGTATCCCATAGGTAGGAGAGATAATATGTAGGGTGATTTAGACTTCTCCTTGGAGGAGAAGGCGATGATGATTCTCTTGTGGATGGGAGAATTAAAAGCAAGTGATTGTTCGGTAGGACATGAGGGAGATGGTGAAATGACATCGGTAGAAAGTGTGGATTTATCCATGGGAGAAGAGAGAGATGATGGGACTCTTCCGGGGCGACGTAGTGAAAGAGATATGCTCCTCTATGGGTGAAGGAGATCGTGTTATAATTTCCTCGATAGATGAAATAGGTGGCATTTGAGGAACGGTTGGTATAATATCAAAAACTGCATGGACTTCATGGACATTTCTGTCACTAGATGAAGGTTCACTATTTTGATTAGGGAACAAATGTTTAAAAATGCACAAATTTTGATTTGTTGGCACATTTAGGTTATCCATGACAAGGTATCCATTATCTATCATCTCTTGGACAATGTTCTTGAAAGTTATGCAATTACCATCACTATGGCCTTTGACATGATGATAATTACAAGTAGTCATGTTCTTTATACCATGCAGGCATAGGATGGGAAGGATCGAAACCTATATGAGGTTTTATGGGAGGAAGTGTAATGGCTCCATCTTTAAGAAGCTTTTCCAAGACTAAAGAATAGGGCTCTCCAATTGAAGTGTACTTCCGCTACTCCCGCCAGAGCTGAAAGGCCTAGACAGGGGAAAGATTGGAAGAAGGTTGGGCTTGATTAGAAGGATGAGATGGTCCTACCTTGAGGACTATCGCATTGGAAGATCCTTTGGGCTTTGAATAGTTATTTTGAGGCTTTGAAGATGAATAGGAATCGTTTGATTTGAGCATGACATTCTTTTTTCATAATTGGATTTTATTTTCTTCAATGGAACGAATTTATAGTTTCGTGCCATGGTGAACGCTTCGTTGAAGGTTTGTACATGCAGATTTGGTGAGATGTGTCTGGCACAAGCTCTAGTGAAAAAATCAATAAGTTCAATCGAGGTAGTTGGAATGTTTATTGGTTGATAAGACTTCGCCAGTGGGTAATGAAATCTATGATAGATTTGTCTTTATACTATCGTGTCAAATATAGGTCAATCATGGTGACCTTCTTGACTACATTGAGTGAGAAGTGGTCTAAGAAAGCTCGTGCTACTTGATTAAATGAATAAATGGAATTTCTAGGTATTCCACTACACCAATCCAATGTTGGTCTGTTAAGGACATTGGGAAGGTTCATAGGAGCAAAACGTCATTGTGGGAGATTACATAGCACACATGTTTGAATGACTGCAAGTGTTGATGTGGATCTTCTTTACTATCAAGTGATTAAATTTAGGCATTTCCCAATACGGGGTAGGGGCGAATGGAAATAGATGGATGAATATGCTAGTTATAGATTTAATCATAAGTTAAATAATTACGGGGTCCAAACAAATGCTTGTAAGGTCTCAGATCTTTTCCATCATCATCTTAATGAGGTCGTTGGTGGGTTGTGATGAATGGGCGCTCCTGCATGAGAAAAAGGGGTTGATGTTGAATGTATGAGGTGGGTGGTATGTTAGTGTATGGTGGTGATGAGTACGTGAAATGTGCATGAGGAATAGAAGTAGATGACACATAGCCAAAAAAAGTGATAGATGAGGTCGGGGTGTTTGGTAGTATGTGTAAGTGGGTGGGGTAGTCATAACAACTCTAGTGGTGATTGGGGGTAAGGACTGCGGGATAGAAAGGATGAGTTTTTGGAAAGGGGTGTAAGTTGCCAACACCAGAGGTGGTTATGATGTAATATGTATATGTGAGGTAGTGGGTGAAAATGGGGCTATACTTAAGGTGGCTATCAGACGAACCTCGACATGCAGTGTAATAGATGATGTAGACACTGTAATTATAGTGGCTGTGGGACCTAGGTGAGACACCACAGGTGGTAAAGTGGATGACGGTAGTGCCAAGCTGGTGCTAGCTAACGTAGAGGTGAGAGCGAGAGAAGGATGGATAGATATGGTCATGCCATATATCAACTATCCTGAAGAGTCTCGGGTGGATGAGTGGGTGAGATAGTATTGTAGGGCTGCAGGGTTCTGATCAAGGAGTCTTTCGAAATCCTCGTCGCCAGTAGAAATGGGGATAATTTGAGTTGGATCCATAGGTGAAAGGATGGAAGGTGGTGATGGAATATGTGGGAGTGGCTAATGGTTGGCATGAAATATAAGGGCATTAGTTTAGCTACGAGTCAACACCATGTGAATAAGTGTTGACCTGGTAAGACCGTGATTCGTAAATGACACAAAAATCAACAGGGATAGAAAATAATTTATTATGACAGGTGAATTGGCATGTGCTTTGATTAAAAATCAAAATAGATGGATGACACCGGTTAGGCCAAATGATGACGATCACAATAATCGATGTCGACATCGTGAGAAAGTAACAGTTTGAGCAAGTGAAACAGAAATTACAAAAAGTCAACCGGGAGTTATACTTAGTCAATAATATCATAATGTAGAGGATATGATGACATCCAGAGATTTTAAATAGATAAGAAGATGAGATGAGTGCTATTTGGGTAGACTAACCAAAAGCACAGGGAACCGATACCATTCTGTAAACCGATGACGGTCGCCAAATGTAAACCAATGCCAATTACTATGAAGTCTCGTATAATGAATATTTTTTTGTGAATTAAAGTTGAATGAGACACCAACCTGCACTCGGATATGGTAAAGAAATGAGTCCTAACACGCTTAGAAACAATCGAATACACTAACTATGATTATGGAGTGTGAAAGGAAAGAAAAATGGAGAATAAGACCTCACACCTCAAAGCCCAAGTTAAGAACAAAGCTAAGAAAAACATGTAATCCTACATGTGAATTTAGTTTTTTTAGCTTATTTTATTTAAGGATTGATTCGTGAATTCAGAACATAGATTTTGGCTGGGAAGGCTTCCTAGGAAGAAGGAAATTCTAAAGGTGAGGTTTCAGGTTATGTTTTGGTGGGGGCGGGATTTTCTCTGAGGTGATGACTGGACAAAGATAACCAGCTAGGTTCCCACTATCAATCCTTTGATCGTGTGATCGTTGAAAAATTCTTCGGGTGGGATGTTGTTTAAGAAGATGTATATATTCTAATTTGTGTAGTTTGGCAAAGAGAGAGAAGAAAGAATGTGCTTTCTACGATTCAGTTGTGTCAACCATCAACTGGTCATGACTTCTAGCGTATAGGTTGCCCTCAATTTTAATGTGAGATATAATGCAACAAATCAGACTTCCATGCAAGTGTTTTAAACCCAAATTGAAATGTGATATTCGATGTAGCAAGTGATGAATAGGAAGAGGGATGCTCTTTCACTAATGCAATACTAATGAAAGAAAGAAGTATTCTTTTTAAAGCACCAAAACACAATTGATTTTAGAAAATAGAAAGAAGGGGAAGATTCCAGAGAAGAAAATTAATGTGGAAGCTTTTCAAAAGGGAAACAAACACACAAATTTCACCTAGGAATTAATAAAATGCAAAGGAATCCTTGATGGGTCCCACTGGGCATGCCAAAATGTTTCACCGTTTTATTTTTGGGTTTGATGAAACAAATAAGGTGATGAGCCATGCAGAATATTTGTAGTGACGGTCGGTTTAAAGGTCATGCATGCATTTTGACTTCTCGATCCAATGTTGATCGTGAGAGATTCCTTTTGTATGGGAGGAACTACCTAAAATACCCAACAAGACCACAAAAGGGAGTTAAACAATATATATCGGTGAGCTTCCTAGCATGTGCTAGATCCGAAGTGTGGTACTTCATTGGTGGCGATCAACCCACCGTTTAATACAATTTAATGTAAGAAATAATGTAAATAAATAAAACCATACTGTAATTGATCTGATTTAGGTATCTCATCCGAATATAGTAAGAAAATGTAATATAACATGATCTCCTTTGTTCCAAAAATTGAGAATGTGTCCAACCTCCCAAACAAGGTTACGAAAATGAATATATGGTAATTGACGATGGTTTAGGGTGACCAACATCAGTTTAGGGTTGACTGGCTTTGGTTAAGGTGGGAAATCCTAGGTTTACTAAAAATGACAGATCTCGACAATCTCTTGGATAGCTCTGTCTATTCTCATGGATCAAAATGGGATTTTACACTTAGATAACCGAGAATGTGGTTAGAGGATGAATAGGCATGTGATTTTAGGGTTAGACTAAGTCTTGGTTAATTAAGTTAAGAAGATGTTAAGTCCTAGTTAGTTAGGAAACATGCTAAGAATAGGTCCATGATGAGGTGTCTAGGTGAGGTGGAAATTAGTTTAATTAGGGTAGTTAAATAATGAATGGAGTGAGGATGAGTATTAATTTAATTATAAATAATTAAACTAATATTAATGTGGGGTAAAAGGGTCATGGTTAGGTGAATATGTTTAAGTTGGCTATTTGAAAAGGGACCAAGGGGAGTGTGACCCAATTTTGGCGTCTATAGATATATCGTGAAAATAAACTAAATCCTTCACCACAACATCAAAATTGAAAATGATAGTCAAAATGTCCTCAAATCGGGAAGGAATCCATTAACTTTAAAATCATATCCTTTTCCTTTCCAATTCCCACAAAATATTGTTGTCGAGCTTAGCGTGATCTGATAATACCGATTCACCGAATTGTAGATCTATTGAAAATGACTTTCTTGAAAGATTTGCAATGTCCACATCTTCTTACCATAGTTGTTGTGTTGAATCATTACTTTTATTGATGATGGAAATGGATTTTAGTATCACTTGATTTCTATATGTTTTTATTATGGCTTGTTCGATGACACTTGTGTGATTTGGGTGCGTAGCGCCAAGATAGTTTTGTGGATTATTTCTTAGCTCTTGCGAGGTATGATTTTTTAATGTAGACATATTATGTTATAGTTAACTTCATTTCACATGTGATAGATTTACTTATGATTTCGTTATATACATATTATCATTTGAATCAAAAGGACTAATTGGATGTCATCAAGTGTTGTTTAGATGGTTAATATATTTTAAGTTAGTATGGACGTATATGCTTAACATTAGTCATTTCATATACCGACATTATTTGGTATTGCTAGTGTGAGTTATTCGTGCATGATTTATTGAGATTTTTTTATATGTTATATTTTATTGGGCAGGTATGTTTAATGTTTGCATTGAGTGTGCAAATTACAGGGCACAAGAGAACATGGGTTTTACAGCTACATTTCAGGTTTGCACAAGTGGACAATTGGGCTAAGTCCTCACCATGTTTATTGTGTGAATCCTTATTCATTATTGCATGTTGTATTCAGGCACCATGGGTGATCCCTACTTGTAAAGTTTTATTATTTGTATTTGTTTAGTTGTATTGAACTTGTTTAGGGACCTAGTGGTCCCTACTAGTGCTTAAGTGTGTTTAGTGTTAATTTAGTGGGTTGTTAGTAGTATGTGACCACCTAAGTGCCACTTTTGTGGGGCCCACCACCTTAAATCTTGTGTCATTTATCCCAAACTAGGATTTGGGCTCAAAGTGAAAATTTTGGTGATTACGTTTCATGATGAGAACTTTCCTATCATGGAAAAGGACCCCTTGGACCCTACCTATGGGTATGGGGTTCTCTTTTCAAGGCCAAATGAGATTTCCCCTCCCATTTTACCCCACACATTACTTTCTTGTAAGCGAGTTGGGTTATGTGCGTGTATTAAAAGTCGTAGAGGTTTGGTTTTAGTCACATTTTGGGTAATTTGGAGTTTACCTCCAAAATGAGAGTTGTTTTATTCTTATTTTTGTTTTTGGAATATTTGTGTGGGGAGTGGTGAAGGGTGATACATGTCACCCTCTCATTTGTGGGAATTTTTTTATTGGTTTTCTTTTAATATTGAATCATGGAGAGGGGTTGGGACTTCTTGGTCATTCTTGCATTTTGGAGTGTTGGAGATTTTGGTGTTCTTGTGGAGC
Source organism: Taxus wallichiana var. yunnanensis (assembly GCA_018340775.1). Lineage (NCBI taxonomy): Eukaryota > Viridiplantae > Streptophyta > Pinopsida > Cupressales > Taxaceae > Taxus > Taxus wallichiana. The sequence continues at coordinate 852,955,686 of CM031242.1, read as the reverse complement.
TTGGAGCTTTGGGATTTTGGATTGCTTAGATATTTTGGACAGCTTGTTTGAGGTAGGCCTCCTTGATCTTCTACTTTGTGTTTTCTTATGAAAAATAGCTTGGGTTTTGAAATAAAAATGTTGTTTATTTTTTGTTGTTGTTGTATGTGGATGATGGGTGTGTATGTGGATTTTTATAAAGTTCTTTTTCTCAATCCATCATGCTTGTGATGGATTTTGGAGTGTTGGGGAAGAGGGAGGAATATCTTCTCAACACATGGCTTGATGGGCAATCCGTAATGGTTCTCTTTATTCTTCCCTTCATATGGTTTAAAATTCTTCCCCATCCTTGGCAAGGAAATATTAATGGTTTGAAAAGCCTTCCAAGGAGGAGGCTTGGTGCATGGGTTGGAGAGATAAGGAGGGGTTTTGTGTTTGGCGAGATAAGGAGGTTTCATGGATTTTTACTTGTGTTTCCTATGGTTGGAATCACCACTTGGTTTCATTTGATTTCTTACCACTCTTTCCCATTTTGGGGGAAAGCATGGAGCTTCTCCTCATGTGTTGTTTGATTTTGTTTGGGTGTATTTGTGAATGTATGCTTATATGTGTCTTTTCCCTTCACTATTCACTTGTGCAAAATCAAGGCATGTATGTTCTCTCTCCCATAGGATTAGAGGGAGACTAATAGGTCCTCAATGTATTGAATATGGCATGTAATGATGCCAATAGGTTGGGAGGTAACCAGGCCCTATCTCCTTTTGATTTGAAGATCTCATGGAGTGGAAAACAAACACGTAGATTTTAGTTTGAAGATTAATGAAGAACAAATGGAGAAATTAATACGTTCTTTCCCTTTTTTTTTCAGGAAAGAGTTTCCACTTGGTTTTACTTGATTATTTTAAAATATGTTGTGAACTCTTCTTATAGTTTCCCATTTTGGGATGCATACGTATCTTTCTTGCAGACAAGTGTTGTATCAAATGTTAAGTTCTTCCTTCCCTAGTATGAAGCTTGAAGGTTGTATGGGATTGGTTGAATCTTTTCATTCTCCAAAGAAGAAATATTGCTACATTAGAATCTTGTTTCTCTCATAATGAAATGAACTCTTACTCTTGTTTTGTACATGTCTTCTAAATCTTATTTCAATGAAAATTGTGAGTATGTAATCAAGTTATATATCACTTATTTTTGCCATAGAGCATGTTGTATTCCTACTCCATAATGTTGTTAAAGTCTCCTTATTATTACTTTGAGAATAGGGCGTAAAGAATGTCAAATGAAAGAGTTAGCTATGTGTTGGATCATATTCTTGAGAAGAAATTTTGTTCTTTCATATTGAAGTAATCTTCTACTCTTGTGTCGTAGGAACATAGTTATAGGATAATTTTATTTCTCAATGTTGAAAAAAAATATATTCTTGTTTTAGGTGTGTTTATAAACATTGTAAAATGGAAGTTATGTGTAAGCTTGAACTTTATCTTGTAATGAAAATAAGATAAGCTAAAATCAATGGATGTTAAGTTCAACAAAAATTTTCTATTGTTCCATTTGTTTACTTGTGGTATTAAGTGAAAAGAGACCTTCTTGTCATTCCATGGTGATTTTCTAATGGTGATTTCATTTGCATAAGATAAGGAAAGAAAGAAGATTGTTTTAGTTGTTGAAAACTTTTACTCATTTAGGTAGGGAATACAACTCCACTTATCATTTAGGTTATAATTTTTTTGTATAAAGCGTAATTACATTTAGCATTAAAAGGGGATGTATATTGGGGTTGAAAATTGGAAAATGTATGTGTAAATTTTATACCACCATTGGGTGAAAGAAAACATTAAACACTCACCATTTTACGGGATGTATTTATTTATTGTTTTGCAAACAATTTAATGATAAAAATAAATAAAATAAAAGTATAAGTTGTTGCCTTTAATTGTTCTTATGTGGAGGAATTTGGAACTTTTGTATATGTATATGTATAGATATAGTTATATTTACTTGTCTAAACATATATGTATAGATATCGTTATATATAAATCAAAATTTATTAAAAAGAAGATAAATAAAAAAATTGAACTTATATTCCATGTTTTCTTCTAAATTTAAATTATATATATATATATATATATATATATATATATATATATATATATATATAATATAAAATATATAAAGAAAAAATGTTGGAACACATAATTTAAGCTATGTTTTATCGAGGAATGAGTAAAGAGAGGGGTAGGTTGCGGCGTAGCCGCAACCTGCCTCCCAACCCCTGCAATATATGGTGGGAGTGGGTGTTGCACCACCACATCTTCACCCCATCCCCTACACCCCATCTCCACCCTAGCCCCTCCACCCCATTTTAACCTCCTACCCCGCCCCTACGCGGTTGGCGAGGGGACGACCGACCCCCTCCCCCACCTTGTTCCTTACAACGACGTATAAGAGGCCATAAATTAGAGATGTAGATCTCTGGATTTATTTTATTAAAATAAGTTTACCGTTGAAACCCTAGGGTAGAAGAGGAGGCAAAAAAAAAGAATATCAAAGCAAGAGAAAAGGGAGAAAAATCCATGGATCCATTATCTGCCTTGTTATAAACTCCGCACAAAAAGTTATAAAAAATTAAAAATCCATGGCCTCCATGGTTCTCTCCTTCAACTCGCGCACAAGTGAAGAGAAAACGGCAAAAACAAAAATAATAAGATATAGAAAAAGATAAGGTTAGGGTTAGATAGAAATCGCTAAGATCTAGAGCTAAGATTAAATCAATCCAAGGGTTGTGATTTAACCCTCTTCCTTTTAGTTATGAGAATTAGATGGAATGAGGTGAAATAAATTAAATGGGAAGAGGGGTGAGTTAATTGAGTGAGTGCATTAGGGGAAAATAAGGGTGAGAGTGGGGACCTAGATTTAAGTGGTGAAATGTTAAAGTATGGGAAATTTTGTTAAATAAAATGACCTTTTTATATTACCGGAATAAATAAGAAGTTTTAAAATAAGTGATTTGATTGAAATTGTAAGTGGGAAAATAGATTTTTATCTCGGGGATTCATTAAATTAATTAAATAAAATTATTACGGACTAAGATCACAATCTAACCGAACATCGTTAGGATGAATAGATAAATAAATTTTGAACGCGTATAAAAAAATAAATGACCCCAGCGGACCCCATGAGATCAGTGTCCCAAAAGGAGAAAACTATATTTATTCTGTTGTCTGTCTTTTTCCACAACCATCTACTTTTTCTTCCACCTCATTCTTCCTGGTGTTTGCCAAAGCCACCTGCAAATTACCGAGCACGTGCAATGCTTCCACGCGACATTACGGAAAACGGTCCCACGCTCACCTTGTATTCTCCTTTTCCGTGATCTGCGCGTTTGGAGCCCGTTGGTGAATGATTTATAAATATTCATTTCTCCAAACAATCTTCATATTCTCTCATTTCCAGCGGAATTTCATTACTTTTACAATTACAACCTCTACATTTAGCGGTTTAGAGGCCTCCGGAGCCCCATTGAAGATCTTCTCTTCTGATCATTTGAGGAGATCATGGCAGCAGGCAAATCCAGTTACGCAGCAGTTTTGGGTGTAATAATAATAATGTTGGTGTCGGCAGCATTTGCAGTAGCGGAGGAGATAGGGGCAGAGGCACCGAGTCCGTCAATGGATGCAGGCGCTGCATCAATGCCGATCGTTCCATCTCTAGCTGCTGCTCTCGTCGGATCCTTGATAGCATTTTTGACATGTTTTTTCAATGAGGGTTTATTATTATGCACCACTTGGTTATTTTAGATATCCGTGTGTGATAAGTATCGTATGGGGTTTTGTTCTTGGCTGCTTTCATTTGAGGGGTTAATTGCAGGCCAGTCTTCTTGGTTTATTTTTACAGAAGATTATTTGAGCGATTATTGTTAACTACTTTAGGAAATAAACGGATCTTGTCAAGGTCCGCGACGTACAGAAATATAGTCTTGTATGCCTTAATATAGGCTCTGTTTTAATTTATATAATTCATTTTTGGAAAATCTTGGCTTGGGTTAAGATGGTTCATAATCCTTTTAAGTAATGCAAATCTGTCTTTGCCTGTTCGAATGAGAGTGTAAATGTCACTATTGAGGAATACTCCAAGCCTTGATCGATTCTCTATCTTTCATTTGTGGGTGGTTTTACCCGCCCTATATTAAAGGGTTCTTTATGTACATGTCATTCCACCCTCTTTTAAAGGGGTCTTCAATATATATTGAATTCAAAATTTGATTTGTATGGTGGAAGACATGGATTCCGGGCTTATAATATTCTTTGCTCTCGATCTTCTATATTAAACCTCAAATTCCATTGAAATGCAATTTACATGAAATATGATTTTCAGTGCTCTCTTCTGTTGGTGTTGTCATCCTAATTTGATTAACAAAAATGGGTAATAAACTGACTGACAAAATGGAAACCCAAAATAAAAAAATTAGTCATAGTGGTAGAATAAATAGCCAGCATGGATCAAGATACCTTTCATTGGAACGAGGACACGGATTAATGGTGAAAGATAAAAGAATGTAATTGTACAAAAACCCACAACCACAAAATTAAAGAATTCAGTTCGCCTTTTGCAACGTAATTCCAGCCAATCTTGTAAAAATAAAAGCTTTGAATACCGTATGCATATCCATTTCAAAAGTGGATTCCACGGGAAAAGAAAGCAATAAATATATCCAACCCTCTGCATAACATAATCTTACCAAAAATATCATCATGTTTTCTGCTTTTTGTAGAACAACTTCCTCTACCATCTTAAATAAATAATGCAAAACTTTCTTATTTACTAAGGTGTTGCAAATTAGTTTCTTAAGACATTGATGCGCTCTTTTTTACATCAATTTGTTTTATTTAGGATTATTTTCAATTGGTTCAATGCTTGACTAAATCTTAGTTTTGTGATTAGATGAAAAAAATTATATCATACTCTTGGAATAATTACCAATGTATTTTATGAGTGTGATGTTGAAATACAATGCACATGATTGAACGACTATTGACCCAATGGTGAAGTTGCTTAGCTCATAAAGAGTCCACTAGGGTTCAATTCTTGTTGAGGCGAAGGCCGAAGATACTTAAGGGATGAGGTTGGGATTGTACACTAGGTGGATTTTGGCAAAATGGAACTCCATAGTCTGTGGGTCGCTTAGCCAAAGAATTTTGTGGCAGCCGGAGATACTTAAGGAATGAGGCCGCGATCATATCTCAAGTGGATTTTGGCAAAATGGAACCCCTAAGTCCTTAGCCACTAACCCAAAGAATTATGCGGCAGTCCATTGACTTGCTAGGTTTTCTAACAAAAATACAATGCACATGTATATATTATTATAGATAAAACATCCCCAACCTTCATAATGTCCCACATCAACATCAATAGCACATATTCATTCTAAAAGTTGTGTAGTAGACTGGACATTCTTAGGAATGGGTAATGTGCTATGCTCTTTATATGGTTGGAAGTTCTTTTCATAGACAAATATCAATTTTGAATCTATATTTGGACTAGGCACTTCATGATTTGAAATTTTGTAGTTGATTTGAAAATAAAGGAATGGTGACATTTTAAATTAGAAAGAAAATATGCTTACTAACTTAATCATGGAAACATATAATACTTATCTATTTTGCAAGTTCCTATCACGTGTAGGGTGATGAGAAAATGATGACTGGTCTATCCATAGACATAGTTAGGTTCCTGTTAATTATCATGCCCTCCTTTGGTAGCTTCATTTTGTGGTACATGTAAGACGACTCTTTTTCATGATATTGTTGAATGAAACAATGCCATTGTTGATGCTTCTCATGTGGTCAAAAGTAATGATGCAAGTGGCTATATGCAAGGACGTAGAAAATATTATATTGATTTCAATGATTCAATGATTGTAAAGTTTAATCCTTGAGAGACAAATGTAAAATTAATCCCATTATGGAATTTACATAGACATTGTTGAGAATTTTTATGGATTCTTGAGTCTTTTTGGCATATACATTATACTTTGCGTACTTTCTATGTGATTAAATATGTAATTAATGTTTTAATTAGTGATTCTAGTTTGACAACTTTGTTAATGGTTTATGGTTTCAATATTCTATATCATACATTGTTCAATTCCATTATTGATCTCTCGAGCACTATTGAACTTTTTATAGACTTACGAGTTTCTTTTGGAAAAAAATTTATCCAAGGTGCACACTTCTTCAAAAGTATGTAATTGCGAGAAAATATTCTCATTTTATATATTTTTAGAACAAAAATGCTAATTTAATGTCTCCATGAAAATTTAGATAAATGTTATAGAAACAATATTTCAATTGACAAATGTAATTTTTAAAAATGTCAAAAAAATAAATATACAAATTATTTATCCGATTATAATGCACTTACTTGAATTTCTCAAATAGAAGATACATTAGAGAGTGGTTGTGTAGTATAACATGTAATGGAATGAGTACAATACATGTAAAACTATAAAAAATAAGAGGAAATATAAGTGCATGACACATAGGATATATGCAAATATGCTTTTAAAACTTCTCCAACATAATATTAACCATGTTTTCTCCTTGAGATAATTTTTCCGAACGAATGTATTTGTCCAATTTCACATTCGGTTTAGTTATAGTAAAAACTATTTTCCATATACTCAAATTTTATTTGTACTTTTATCGTTACTAAATTTAATACAATTTAAACATTAATTTAATTTCGTATAACATTTATTCTCTCCTCAAAATTAGATTCTCAATTCATGTTCTTTTCTCATTCCATTCACATATATACAATGCTTGCAAAGAACTACATGTACGCATATATTCAAATTCAAAGGATACATTCTTTCATTTAAAATTTAGTTACCAATCTACAAATTTGCACCAATACATATGTATATTGTTTATGATTGAATTGAATAATTATATTTATTACTATCCTTTTCATTGTTTATTATGCAAGAGACATATACATTTATATATATTGAGTGAAATTGTTTGATATGGTACATGTGTCCTATTTGTGCCCGTGAAATAAAAACAATAATACCAGAAAACAAATACCAGCAAAGATGGGGAATGAGGGCGTGGAAATTCGTTGGACGCCCACAGAGGAATTGGCGACGCACCAGTGTTGGATGAGGCGGCGCAGTGTATGGTTGGGTGTGAGGTCGGTGTTGCGCAGGAGTTGCATAGTGGCGGGACAGGTGTTGTTGGCCAAAGTGTAAATCCATTTCTCAATGCTTTCTCTATCGTAGGTCACGCCCGTACAGACAATTACAGGGTCTCGCATCAGCTGCATTGAGATCGGACACACGAAATATGACGGGATTTCCACCTCTTAATTGTCTAAGGGATCCATTCGTGAAATAACAGTCTCACAGTCGAGTGTTGGATACGAAGGGGATATAGTTATATTATTTGATGTAAAAGGAAGAGAAATTCTCTAATATTATGTGATAAAGTACTTGAATCGCTTTAAATTATAGATTCGTCCTCCCAAATCTGGAGATTAGGCGTGTGAAATCACCTCATTGGCAATTGGCGGTCGGTTATGGTAGGTTTTATTTAAAAAATAATCAAATGTATCAAAAGTTGGAGGGCCGAAGACCCAAGTTAGGTAGATTTAATCATTTTTTTGTTTTTTTGGTATTTTTGCAGTGTATAATTATAGATTTACAGATTCTTTTAAAAGAAATTGTTGTAGATCAGGTATAAAGGAGATTTGAAGAAGATGAATGAATAGAAACTGACATAGGAAAACTCTATAGGAACACCCATAGAAGATACCAATTAATGATTAGTTATAAATTGGTTTTCATTAGCATTCTCATTTTTTCATCGTCATCGTCATCATTGTCATCTTAATCATCACCATCATCATTGTTGTTGTCATTGTCATCATCATCATAATTGTCTTCGTTAGCGTCTTCTTCATCGTTTTCATTTTCACCGTCATCATAGTCATCATCATGATTGTCATCGTTGATATAATCATCATCTGATCATGATCATGATTGTCATCTTCATAGTCATGGTCATTTTCATCTTCCATCATCATCATTATCATCACCATCATTATCATACATGATTAGCGTTTATGGTTTACAAATTTTTGTTTTGTACAATTTTTGGTGTTGTTTAGTATGACTGCTATTATTGAGATTATCACATCGATTTTTTAGGGATCCAATGAGATTTTAAGGTTTGACATTATGGTTTTTTTATCAGTATCAAAGCATGCCATTGGGGTGTACCGTAAACTGTAAATAGGACAAGTAAAGAAAACCCTACATGTGGAATCCTTAACACTAAACATGAATATTTAACCCTGAATTCAAAAAATGGACACTAACATAACTCTGCAAACACTCATGTATAAACTAAATGCCCAATGTTGTTATTATTAATATTATATTATTATCAACATCATCATTATCATCATGGTTATTATCATCTTAATCGTCACCATAATCCTCATTTTCCTTTTCATCATCGTCATAATTGTCTTCATCATCATCTTCATCGTCATTTACATTTTCACCGTCATCATAGTCATTGTGATGATTGTCATCGTCAATATATTCATCATTAAAGTATGATCATGATTGTGATCTTTGCATTCTTGGTCATTGTCATCTTCCATCATCATCATTATCGTCACCATTGTTATCATACATTTTTAGTGTTTAAGGTTTACAAATTGTGGCATAGTTTTCATCTTTTTCATCATCATCACCATCATTTTCATTGTTATCATCATCATCCTCATCATCATTATCACCACCATCAACACCACCACCATCAACATCTTTTCCATCATCATCATCGTGAGTATTAATCTTATTAGTATTATTGATATTATTATGTGAATTTGTAAATAAATTAAATATTATAATCATTGTCAGATTGTGATTGTGATTGTCATCTTCATAGTCATGTTCATTGTCATATGTCATCATCATCATTATCATCACCATCATTATCATACATGTTTAGAGTTTAAGGTTTAAAAATTGTGGTTTTGTACAATTTTATGTGTTGTTTAGAATGAGTGCTAATATTGGGAATGTCACATTGGTTTGTTAGGGATCTAATGAGATTTTAAGGTTTGAAATTATCATTTATGGTGTATCGTTGTCATCATTCTCATTTTTGTTGTCATCATTATCATCATTCTCACCATGATTGTCATCTTAATCATCACCATCATCCTCATTTTTTTCCTTGTCATCATCATCACAATTGTCTTCGTCAACATCTTCTTCATCATTTTCATTTTTACCATCATCATTTGATCATGATCATGATTTTCATCTTCATAGTCATGGTCATTGTCATCTTCCATCATCATCATTATCATACATGAATAGGGTTTAAGGTTTACAAATTTTAGTTTTGTATGAGTTTTTGTGTTGTTTAGGATGAGTGCTAATATTGAGAAAGTCACATCAATTTTTAGGGATCTAATGATATTTTTATGTTTGACATTATCATTTATGGGGTATCGACCATGCCATTGAGATCTACCATAAACTGTAAATAGGACAAGTAAAGAAAACCCTACATGTGGAATCCTAAACACTAAACATGAATTTTTAACCTTGAATTCAAACACTAAACACTAATAAAATCCATAAGAACTTTGTGTATTATAGACATGGAATTTTTATTACCCATACTTATTCTCTTAAGAGAGATGATTCCCTCTTTAAATGCCTCTATGATGTCCCTTGTAAGATATTTGAGTCTAAAAGGATTAATTGTTAACATTTTCTCATTTTAGTTGTTGTTTGTGACATTTTGATCTAAATGAATATTAGAAAATATTATTAAATGTTTGTCTTTCCATGAAATGGCTGAATTTTGGTGGACCTTGGGTTGGGTAGAAAATATACCTTAAGGTAGTTCAATCAAATTCATTAGGAATTCTTATTTTTAGATTAGATAACTATTCGGTTTTGAGGGGACCGAAAAATGCAGAAAGATATAAAATCAAAAAGATGTGAAAAAGAAGACACCGTAAGTAGTAATTAGAAAGGAAGAAACCACCCAATGAGGAGTCAAGCTAGTCAACACCGCAAAAAGATAGAGTAGTGAGGATCAAAGAGAAAACCACTACTAGTGGTCGAAAAAAAAATGTAGAAGGAGACGCTTCACGAGCCACAACTCCAAAGCACTCTCCCGATCATTCCACTTTAGACTTCTTGGGTAAGACCGTTGTCTACCCATCTCCACAAGTCAGACCCAACCCAAGGTCCACCAAAATTCAGCCATCATTCAACGATACATCAGAGAGGATCGTGGGACTCAATGTTACCGAAGCTCCCCACCTCCTTCCTCTCAACAACCGGTAGTCTATCCATAATGACATCATCACCATTAAATCTTGAATCAAAAATTGAACCACTCTCACTAACTTGGTTGTCACCAATTTGTACCCCAATCCCGTAATCCTTTACCCTATCCTTGCATGTCGCCCCATTTTCGATACCCTCAACATCTCGGATGCATCCCCATGTGCATTAAATGGGAATTTTCAATTTGAAAAAGAGACCATTCCCCATCCACCACATCTTGTGAAGCTAGACTCCTTCGCACCCCCTTCAATCCCCTTTGTAACGTCATCTCCATTTTGCGTATTGTTTTGCGTTGACGAGTTGTTCGGAAATCATTTTTGGTCTTGTCTGTGAGTCATCCAGGGTGCACGCCACTAATTTCATGTCTTCCTCTAAATAAAAACTACCCCACTAAATCGTCTTTAGACAACACATCATCAATTTGAGAAATTGGCTTACAAGGGTCCTCTTTAATATATTGTGTCATCTCGAGAAACTTGAGAAACATGAAAACACTTCATTACATCGTAGTTTACTCTCCAAACATGCCTTACATCTAACCCGTGATTTTTCCACATCGATTTCTTGAACCTGAGACACGAAAATCGCCACGTCAAATGACGCCAAAACTCATCTAGAAAGTTACAACAATTTTTTTGAAAGATTACATTAAAAACATTAAAAAATTAAGATACCTTTAATTATGATTAATAACCACTTACCTATTTATTCATAAAATTTAATCTATTCAACCCGTTACTATTATTTTATTAATTTTTCTCATTCCATTAATTAATCCCAAATTAATTTTATTTAATTAATTACTTAAACCTTAATTAATCTTGCTTAATTACCCACTTAGATCAGTAATAATTTTAATCAAATCTTATTAAAATCATCCTTAACCTTCATCAATTAAAGCTTACCCATATAAGATTTATCTCACAATATTAACATTAATGCTAAAGTTGACTTTAATTTATTTCTAGGTTAACCTCATTAAGGTCCCTAAGACAACATTATTCATTTCTAGCGATATAATTCCTAAGCCACCCTTTTTAATTATTTACCCTTACATATACACCCATAACACTTACCCTTTTAAACCCATAATCTCCCATGAACATCCCATGCACAACATCAAATTAAAAGGCTTAAATTAAATATTCCTTACTATTTTACTTTTCCTCACACATGACAACAATATCCCTTAGGGTTTTAATATATATGTTTAACCCATACTTAACAAAATTCATACACCCATCTCTAAGGGATGAGGATTAAATCCCAGCCGTAGGATTCATTTAATCCTCTCCCTTAGATCTTAGGGTTCCTTATTTTCCCTAATTTTCCCTTATGAATTCCTATATCTTTCATTATCTACCCTAAGTGCCTTCCCCTCACCTCACCTCAAGCGAAAGGAAGCAGTATATCTAGTTTTTTTAAACCCCTCACCTCTCAGATCAAACTATAGCCTATCCTGTTGTGATTGGATTTGCTTATTGTATTTGAATGAGATACCTAAAGCATATCAACTATAGTAGGAACTTGTTTATTTCTCACATTAGCTTGTTTTAAACGGTGGATTGTGTTGTCTAGTAAGTATCACACTTCCCGAAACTAGCGTACGCTTAAAGGAGTCCGCTTCCATATATCATTTAATTATATTTTGTGGTCTTGTTTTCTATTACAAGTAGTTCCTCATAGCCAAAAGGAAGCTCTCACACTCAGCTATGGATCAAGAAGTCAGAATGCGCGCAACAACCATCAACCAACCATCACTAAACAAGTATTCCTCCTTGGCCCTTGGGCACATCCGGTGGTACCCATCAGGGGTTGTAATGCATTTTTCTTCATTCCTACGCAAAATTTGTGTGTTTGTTTCCCTTTAAGAGGCTTACACATTAATTTTATTCCTTGGTAATCTTCTCTTCTTTCTTATTGTTCTAAAGGACACGTTTCTTTTGGTGCATTTAAAAAGAATCATTCTTCTTGCTTTCTTGCATTTAGTGAAAGAGCATACCCTCTCATGTTCATCCTTTTGTGTCATCAAATATAATATTTCGATTTGGGTTTAAAACACTTGCATTACATTCTGATTTATTGCATTATTAGCTCACATTAAAATCAAGGGAAATCTATATAGTGGAAGTCATGCATAGCTAATGGTTGACATAAAGAATCATAGAAATCACATTTTCTCTCTCTGTGTGTCTTACCAAACTTGCACAAAATCAAATATACACATCTTTCTTAAACAACATCTTACCCGGGAACATCTATCAGTGATCACACGATCCGATTGGCAAGTACTCCCAACTCGTTGCCTCTGTCGAGTCATCATCTCAGAGGACGGCCTGTCCCCTGCCATAACATACCTGAAACCTCTCCTTTTAGATATCCTTCTTCGTAGGACGCCTTCCCAACCAAAAAATTCTGTTCTAAATACACACAATCAGTCCTAAATAGCATAAGCTAAACAAACATAAGAAAATCATTGTTAGGATTGTGCTTTTTCTTAGCGTTCTTCTTGGATTTTGTTTTGAGGTGTGAGACTACAAATCCCCAATTTTCTTCTTCCTTGCACACTCCACCATCATAGTTGGAGTATTCTGACTTTCTCTGAGTGTGTCAGGGCCTCATCTTCTCATTCTCAGGATTCTAGGTTTGATTCTTCACCTAATTTGATTCACAAAACCAATTTTCTTTATTTATTTCTAATTTCACATTCGGTGACGTCAATCCAACGATCGTCACCGGTTCACATCTGATCTGTCATTGGCTTCCTAGTTACTTTACCTAAAACAATTGTCATTACTAATTCTGTTTTGTTTCCAGCCCTCAAGGGCGTCATCATATTTCTCCTTTATTGATATTTTCTGTCATACTCAATTTCACCAGTACAAATCTAACATTCCCACTTCATTTTTTGGGACTGGTTTCTTCCACGATGACCGGTATAAGTTTGAAAGCAGTCATCGATGTTGTCCTAGCCGTCCTTTGGTCATTCTAACCGTCATAGGTTTTCCCAGAACCATCACCAATCGACTTTGATTGTTGTCGGTTTCCTATGTTTAATTTTTCAAAATCTAAACATTGACCAGATTCACCTCCCAGACCCCATTATTCTCTGTTTTTACTATTTTTTGTGTCATCTATAGAATACAGTCTTACCAGGTTAGCACTTGTTCACATGGTGTTGACTCGCAACCAGACTAACGCCCTCATATTCCATGCTATTCATCAACCACTCCCACTTATTCCTTCACCACCTTCCATCCTATAACCCATGGATACAACCTTACCTACCACCATTGCTACCGGTGACGAGGAGTTTGCACAACTCCTTGATCGAATGTCGCGGACTTACGGTTCTACCTTTCCCAATCTTCCACTGAAACTCCTCTGGTCAATTGATATACGACATGCCTGTATCAATCCCCCTTCCCTTGTTCCTATTTCTGCATTACCCTCATCTACTTTGCCCCGATAGTTTCACAACTAGAACCCATACTGTCATGACTTCCACATTAGCAGTTTCCCTTGCACATGTCGATATCTGTTGTCCCCTTGTCCACCACCAGGACCATAGCACAATCCGCACACATTTTTTCACAAATAACCATTGTAACACTGACCGCCCATGGGGTTATTTACCCCTACTCCATTCAAAAATCTCATCCTCTCCATCCAAACATTGCCCCAATCGCTACCAAAGTCACGACAACCATCCCTCCTACATACACCTATTATCAACAACCCCCTATCTCGGTTTTCACTCATTCTAGATATGTGCCTTCCATGTCGGTTCCTTATTCTCAACCTCCCTATCAAGTTCAATATCCACCTCCTTACGCCACAAGAGGTGTCCCCCATAAAAACCTACCAAAGACCTCATCAAGTTGATGATGGAAAAGATGCAAACACTAGAAGCATCGGTTTTTGGCTCATGCAATTCCCTCACCTATGATGAAATTTGTAATGAGCCTATTCACCCATCCATTCCCATTCAACCATACCCCATACATTTGGAGATGCTGAAATTCATCCGCTTCAATTGCAAAGAAGATCCACAACAACATTTACGGTCCTTTAAACATGAGTGTTACTTGATTGCCACGATGACACTTTACTTTTGAGGACTTTCCCAATGTCCCTGACAAGAACTGCATTGGACCGGTATAGTGGACTACCAAGACACTCCATTTACTCATTCAATCAAGTAGCCCAATCCTTTTTATATCACTTCTCCATCAACGTTGTTAGTAAGGTTACCATGGTGATCTCTATTCCACACGACAATATGATGATGAGTCTATCGTTGACTTTGTCGCTCCTTTGGCGTAGCCTCATAAACCATCTCACATTCCAATAGCAACAAAATGAGCTAATAGAACTATTTACTTGGGCATGTGCTAGACACATCTCACCAACATTGTAGGTGAAAAATTTTCTCACTTTTGACGAGGCATTCACCATGGCACAGAAATTGTAAATTCGTGTTATCGAGGAAAATAAGATTCAACTTCGTAATAAGAACATCACGTTCAAATCAAATGATACTTCTTTGTCTTCGAAACCTCAAAACAACTATTCAAAGCCCAAAGGGTCTGTGAATGCTATAGTTCTAAAAGTTGGTCCCCCTCATCAATCAAACCCATCCAAACCCCCTTCTAATCTTTCTCTTGTACAAGCTTTCAGTTTAGATGAGAACAATGAAAGTACACTTCCCTAGGAGAATCTTACTCCTCCATTTTGGAAAATATTGTTAAGGCAGGTGCCATTACCCTTCCACCCATAAAACCACATACTGGTTTTGACCCTGAGTGACCCATGCCTACGTGGTATAAGGAACACGACTTTTGCAACTATCATCGGGTCAAAGGTCACAATGACAATAATTGCATTACCTTCAAAAACATCGTTTAAGAAATGATAGACAACGAAAACTTACTCTCGGATAGCCCGAATGAACCCACTAACAAAAGCCTACATATATTCAAGAATACATTCCCTAATCATGCCCCATCTTCCAACCAAGGGGATGATACCTCAAACAATGATAAAGACTGTCGCGAGGTCCACGCTATTTTCAATGATGCACCAATAGCTTCCCAATTGCCTCATATTCCTTCCATAGATGAAATCTTAGCACACGCTCCCATACCTACACCAGAACCTATTTCATCTACTCCTCTACCTAAAGAGGAATCCCCTTCATCTTCTCCTTCACCCATTAAAGAGCCTATAATCAGCACACCACCTTCGACCCCTCAAAATTCTAAGCCCACTTCACCAACGCAAGGAGAGCCCACTCCACTGGCCCATCCTCTCCTCTACCCATGGAGGATACTATAGAAGTACCACCTCCGTGGCGATTGTTCACTTTCGGACCTTCAAGATCCCGTTGATCTACTTTCGGCTCTCTTACCCAGAATCTGAGGCTATCCATTTCTGGTATCTCAAACACATTTTACAGGAATTGCCACTCAGTCCATGTCATCTCCGTTTACAACAATACCATTCTCACATTTGGCCGATCGCCTAGACTATGTCAATAGAGCCTTACTTTGGGGGCATCTTCTACTTCCTGTTTCAACACAAATGCAGTTGTCACTCACTGACACCTCCACTATCTATCCAAAAGTGTTTCAGCTGACCAAACTAAAAATAACCACAACTATCACAGAATCTCCCATGACATCGCTCATGGCTCAACTCACACCTCTACCCATAATAAAACATGCATCGCACCCAAACCCATGCCTACATCATCTTCCTTGCCTAAACCTAGCACTACTTTAAGGGTCATACCAACACTAGCTCTACTCATCCACCCATCAAATTAGATTTAGCTACATCTTCCAAAAATTACACCAAACTTAACCGAGGCCCCTAAAAAGAAGAGCCAATCTCTATATCTAATACCCCAACCTCGCCAACCACATTCTTATCACCTTCACCCCTTAGTCCATTCTAGAACTCATCCTTCAATCTGGCCAAGAAACCCTCATCCACTAGTAAACCAAGAGCACAAAAACACATTACCCCATCACAGGACCTCTAATATACCCAAGCGCCCCACACAACCTCCACCCTCACCGTAACATTTTTCCACCCATACCTCCCATACCATCAATAACTTCTTCACTACCCACAACACTTTCTTCTCTTTCACTCATGCCTCCGCCCAACCTACGCCACCTACCTCCACAACACCTTAGTTACCCCCGTGGGTAACCCACCCTCTTCCACCATCTACTTTTCCCTCTACATCTCATGCACCCGTATCACCTTTACCCAAGAAGGTGCAACCTAAAGCCAAAAATCCGCTACCCTCCAATAAGGTAGTTAAACCAACCACACATTCTATTGCCAGTTCATCTACCATGCCCCTACCCAAGCAGATACAACCAATACCTAAGACCACACCACACACCAAGTTAGTAGCCCAACCCACTCCCCCTCTTGCAAAGACTCTTCCTACATAGTCAGCCACACCTATACCTAAACCCACATTCACCTCCCATTGTGATCCATTAGTAGGGTCCTACGCCAAAATCCTAACTAACCTCCTTGAAAATTTTGTCATCACATTACCAGCTCTTAGACCTTACGACCCACTCAAACCCAAACCAAAAGGGTTTGATGAAACCAAAATTTGTGCCTACCATCATGTGTCAAGACATGATTTAGAGAATGTAAGGCTTAAAAGCCACTCTTGTCCACTTGTGTCCTCTTGAAGAAAAATTTGATGATGATGATATTCTTGATGAGGACCCCATTTCACCAAACACCAATTTCCATGGCTCTTCCCTCATTGCCGACTTAACAACTTACATCTCCATCCCCACAACTCTTAGATCCATCCCGAGATTCGAGATTAACATGCTTCGTATAATAGAGTTGACCAAACCACCACCCAAATGCAACTGTGCCCTACTCATCTCATAAGGTTCATACCCACCACTAGGGTTTTGTCCCTCTTGCCACTATACCTTCCATGACATGCCCTCTCCATCCAACTCCTCAAATTAACATGATCAACATTCCAACTCGTGCTTACAAGGACAAGGGCAAGGAGAAAGCAACTGGCCCATCAACCAACCTTGTACCCAATATACCATCTACACCCGCACCCAAAGTCATCATTCGTGGTCCTGCATATCCCATTTCCGATGGGGCCACACATCGTACAATGCTAAAACAACTACACCAATCCCCCTCAAAATGTATTTGTATGACCTCGTCCAGACCTCAGAGTCACATCATCAAGCCCTCATGGAGGTCCTTCGATCTATCGAAGTCTTACCAAATGACCCCACACCCGTAGCCTCCATCATTACCCCTCACCATGTAGCCTCTCTCACTAGGTCTTCCCTCCTCTACACCTTCACCCACTCGCCAAGTGGCCGCCCTTAGTTTTGCAGACGAGGAGATCACTCCCTTTCAGTCGATGACCCCAACCCCACTCTTTTTATCTCCATATTTATCGATAATATACACATCCGACGCGTTATGATCAATGGTGGTGCTAACATTAACATTATCTCCTCCCATGCGTATGCTCAAATTTAAATACCTACCAATTGCATGCATAGTAACCCCATTATGTTGCATTTCTTCAATGATGCCATAACCTCTACACTAGGTACCATGGTTCTCCATGTTCACGTAGGTACCCGCATCATCTCGAAACTTTTCTATGTCTTAAAAGGGGAGTTCCAGTATAACTTGTTGCTTGGTCGACCTTGGATTCATGTCATGGGTTGTGTCCCTTTGACGTTACATCGATGCCTCAAATTTGAATACGAGGGACATAATTACACAATTCCTGCTGACCCCTCACCTTTTAAGACCTATAACATGTTATATCAACCCAATGTTGTGCTTGTACCGGTCAAGGCATCTACCGCCAAAACCACTTCGCCTTCACCCACAAGCTCATCCACCAAAATTGCCACTACTTCTGCTGCGTCTAACCTCACCATCCCTACTTTAGTTGTAGCCTTCATCGCTCGTGCCCCTACTTCCCCTTCTTCTACTAAGCTATCTATACCCACTACCCACATACCAACTACTGCAGTCCCTTAGAAGGTGTTTTTCAATGCCTCGATGCTGGGGAATACGCTTTATACAATATTGATACCTTTCTCACCCCACAATAATATGGGAATCTACGTCAACTCCTAGTTATGACATTCACATCGGTGACGTTTTCCCTTATGTCCCTCCCCACCTTCGCACCAACCTAATGTATGGAGGACTTGATATGGCCACCTATAAACCCGAACCTCCATCCCAAGCCTAACAATTTTCCACTAACCTACACTCCCTCAACAACCTTCGTTTCACTCACACTTTCCTCCACCGGTGCGCATGGAAAGGATTTGGCTTTAGTTTTTATGAACAAGGTTGCCACACTATCATCTCTGTACCTCTCGTAAACACAATGTTTGTAGTGGCATTGGTTTTGAAGCTCCATCTTCTAAGAAGGTTCACATCAAACTTATTAGGATGAGACATCTTCCCCTGTCATTAACCCAAACTACCATCCTTACCCATGGAGTCCATAGATCCTAAATCTATACCTCCTAACTTTTTTTTCATAAACACCATTTCCCTGGGACCGCTGACCTATCAACGTGATGGCGAGGCTCTCTCTTCTCTCCCATTCCTGTATCCTGACATGACCGATGACGATACGCCTTCAATTCACTTCATTCAATGTTAGGACAATGAGTCCATCCTAACCTACCTTGGTGTTGAAGACTCTTATATTCTTTGGTCCTTACCCTTCGAGACGCAAACCATGTTGATCAAATCGACCATCAAAATCAATATTAATACCAAGATGACCCGCACATTCTAAAGATCGGCCAATCTTTAGATGCTACTGAACATGAAGCCTTCACCTCTTTCCTTCGGGATCATAGTGACACATTCGCTTGGTTCATGACGATATGCTGGTATTGATCCTAAAAGCATGGTTCATAATATCGTGACCATTCCTGATGCTAAACCTATCAAACAAAAACTTCGGAAAATGCATCCTCACATTTCTCTTCTAGTCAAAGAAGAGCTTCAACACCTTCTCTTGGTCTCCTTCATTCTATCCATTGATTATCCCCAATGGATTTTTAACATCGTTCCTGTCACGAAAGCGACAGGGGGACTCCGCATTTGCACAAATTTCTCGTGATCTCAACCTTTCCTATCCCAAAGATGATTTCCCACTACCAAGTATTGACCAACTAGTTGATCTCACTACTGGCCATGAAATGTTATCACTCATGGTTAATTTCTTGGGCTATAATCAAATATTACTAGCTCCCAAGGATCAACACAAGACTTCCTTCATCACCCCTTGGGGGACTTTCTGCTATAGAGTCATGCCC
Organism: Taxus wallichiana var. yunnanensis; assembly: GCA_018340775.1. Lineage (NCBI taxonomy): Eukaryota > Viridiplantae > Streptophyta > Pinopsida > Cupressales > Taxaceae > Taxus > Taxus wallichiana. The sequence goes on along the minus strand of CM031242.1, from coordinate 852,935,946 downwards.
TTTGGCCTCAAAATGTTAATGCTACATATCAACGGGCCATGAATTACATCTTCCATGACATCATGCATCGCATATTGGAGGATTACGTAGATGATATGATTTATAAATCCAAACATCGAACCGAACACCTACCCATTCTTAAAGTCATCTTTGAACGCCTCATTAAATATTGTGTTCATCTTCAACCAAAAAAATACATCTTTGCAGTAATTTCAGGGAAACTCCTAGGCTTCATCAGTTCTTTGCATGACATAGAAGTTGATCTTACTAAAGTCAAGGCTATCCTTGAAATTTTGCCACCCACTAATGTCCATCAACTTTGTAGCCTATAAGGTAAGTTATAATCCATTCGTCATTTTATCTCGCATGACTTTCGACCACTTTTCAACCATTTCATCATCTTCTCAAGAAAAATGTTTCCTTCAAGTGGGATGAGTAATGTCATAAAGCCTTTAAGGCCTTAAAATAATACCTCCTTCAACCACTAGTGCTCATTACTCTTAAGGATGACCAGCCCTTCTACCTATATATTTACGCCTTTGACCATTCTCTAGGTTCCATGCTTGTTCATCACGAATATCCATCCTATCACCCATGGATCCAACCCTACCTACCACCATTGCTTTCGGTGACTATGATTTTGCACGACTCCTTGATCGGAATCATGTGGCCTTACATTCTACCTTTCCCATTCTTCCACTTGAGACTCCTCTGGTGATTGATATATAGCATGTCGGTATCAACCCCTATCCTTGTTCCTATTGCTGCATTACCCTCACCTTCTTATCCCTCGGTAGTTTTCCAGCTAGGACCCATACCTATCATAACCACCGCATCAGTAGTTTTCCTTGCACATGTCGTATTTGTTGTCCCTCGTCCACTACCTGGACCATAGAATAATCTGCACCCATTGTCTCGAAACACCCATTGCAACACTGACCGCCCAGTGGGGTCGGTGACCCCTACTCCATTCAAATATATCGTCCTCTCCATCCTGTAAACATTTCCCCAATTACTATGAGAGTCATGACAACCATCCTACCTACATACACCTACTATCAATAACCCCTATCGCGTTTGTCACCCATTACGGATATGTGCCTTCCATGTCAATTCCTTATGCTCAACCTCCTATCGGGTTCAATATCCGCCTCCTTATGCCAATGGAGGTGTCCCCCATCATAACCTACCAATGACCCCATCAAGTTGATGATGGAAAAGATGCAAACACTAGAAGCATCGGTTTTGGCTCACCAATTCCCTCACCTATGATGAAATTTGTAATGATCCTATTCACCCCTCCATTCCCATTTGGCAATACCCCATACATAGGAGATGCCAAAATTTAATTGCTTTAATAACAAATAATATCTCCAACAACATTTGTCGTCCTTTAAACATGGATGTTACGATTGCCACAATGGCGCTTTACTTTGGAGGACTTTCCCAATGTCACTGACAGGACTGGATTGGATTGGTATAGTGGACTACAAAGACACTCCATTTATTCATTCAATTAAGTAGCCCAAGCCTTTATAGATCACTTTTCCATTAGCATTGTTAAGAATTTTACCATGGTGATCTCTATTCCATGCGACAATATGACGACGAGTCTATCATCACCGACTTTGTCACTCGCTAGCGTAGCCTCATAAACTAGCTCACATTCTAATTGCCTCAAACCAAGCTAATAGAACTATTTACTTGGGCATGTGCTGACACATCTCACCAACATTGCGGGTGAAAAATGTTCTCACTTTTGATGAGGCATTCACCACGGCATGGAAATTGGAAATTTGTGCTATTGAGGAAAAGAAGATTCAACTTCCTAATAAGAACATCCCGTTCAAATCAAATGATACTTCTTCGTCTTCAAAACCTCAAAAAAGCTGTCCAAATCGCAAAGTGCTGTGAATGCCATAGTTCTAAAATCTGGTCCCCCTTGTTAAATAGGCCCATCCAAACCCCTTATAATCTTTCTCATGTATAAGCTTTCGAATTAGGATGAGAACAATGAAAGTACACTTCCCTAGGAGAATCTTACTCCTCCATTTTGGAAAAGCTTTTTAAGGCAGGTGCCATTACCCTTCCACCCATAAAACCACATCTTGGTTTCGACCACGAGTGACCCATGCCCACATGGTATAAGGAACATGAATTTTTCAACTATCATCAGATCAAAGGTCACAAAGACAATTACTACATTACCTTCTAAAATATCGTTCAAGAAATTATAGACAACTGAGACTTAGTATTAGATATCCTAAATGCACCCGCTAACCAAAGCCTACACACCTTCAAGAAGCCATTCCCTAATCATGCCCTAACTTCCAACCAAGGGGTAATACCTCAAATAATGATAACATTATCGTGAGGTCCACACTATTTTTAATGACACACCAGTAGCTTCCCAATTGCCTCATATTCCTTCCATAGATGAAATCTTAGCACGCGCTCCCATACCTACACCAGAACCTATTTCATCTACTCCTCTACCCACAGAGGAATCCCCTTCATCTTCTCATTCACCTGTGAAAGAGCCTATAATCAGCACACTACCTTCAACCCCTCACAATTACGAGCTTTTGTCAGTGGCACCTCTCCTACTCATAGAAGATGTAGGTTCACCACCTACACCAACGCAAGGAGAGCCCACTTCGGCTAGCCCATCCTCTCCTCTACCCATAGAGGATACTATAGAAGTACCACCACCTATAGATGAACATTCACCATCAGACCTTCAAGATCTCATTGATCTGCTTTTGGCTCTCTTACCCACAGAGTTCAAGGCTAGCCATTTCTCGGTATCTCAAACACATTTTATAGGAATTTCCACTCGGTCCACATTGGCTCCACTTACAATAGTACCATTCTCACGCTTGGCCAATTTCTTGGACTATGTCAATAGATCCTTACTTTGGGGGCATCTTCTACTTCATGTTTCAACACAAATGCAGTTGTCACTCGTTAACACCTCCACTATCTATCCAAAAGTGTTTTGGCCAACCACATCAAACACAACCACAACTATCGCAAAATATCTCACGACACCACCCATGGCTGAACTCACACATCTACCCATAACCCAACATGCGTCCCGCACCCAAACCCACTCCTTCATCATCTTCCTTACCTAAACCTATCACTAATTTAGGGTTCATACCAAAAGCTAGCCTTACTCATCCACCCATCAAATTAGATTTAACTATGTCTTCCAAAACTAACACCGCACCTAAACTGGTCCCTATATAGAAGAGCCAATCTCCTAGATCTCATATCCCAACCTCGCCAACCACACCTTTATCACCTTCACCCCTTCCGTCAATCCTAGGACCTCATCCTTTGACCCAGCCATAAAAAAAAAACCCCATCCATCGGTAAACCAAGAACGATAACCCATTTGCCCATCACGGACCTCTAATATACCCAAGAACCCACACAACCTCCACCCTCACTCGTAACCTTCTTACCACACATACCTCTAATTATGTCAATAATTTCTGTACTACCCATGACTCTTCCTTCTCTTTCACTCGCGCCTCTTTCCCAACCTACACCACCTACCTCCACATCACCTTGGTTACCCCCATGGGTAACCCTCTATCTTCCACCATCCGCTTTTCCCTCTACATCTCGTGCACCGTATCACCTTAACCCAAGAAGGTGCAAACTAAAGCCAAAAATCCACTACCCTCCAATAAGGTAGTTAAACAAACCACACCTTCTATTGCCAATTCATCTACCCGCGCCCACCCAAGCAGATACAACCAACACCTAAGACCACACCACACACAAAACTAATAGCCCAACCCACTCCCCTCTTACAAAGACTCTTCCTACACAATCATCCGCACCTATACCTAAACCCACATTCACCTCCCATTATGAATCATTAGCAAGGTCCTACGACAAAATTATAACCAACCTCCTTGAAACTTCTGTCATCACATTACCTCCTCTTAGACCTTACTACCCACTCAAACCCAAACCAAAAGAGTTTGACAAAACCAAAATTTTCTCCTACCATCGTGTACCAGGGACACGATGTAGAGAACCATAAGGATTTAAAAGTTGCTCTTGTCCAGTTGTGTCCTCTTGAATAAAAATTTTACGATGATGATCTTCTTGATGAGGACCCCATTTCACCTTCACCAATTTCCACAGTTCTTCCCTCATTACATACTCAGCGACTTACATCTCTACCACAAAAATCTTAGATCCATCCCGAGATTTGAAATTAACATGGTTTGCATAAGAGAGTTGGGCAAACTACCACCCAAATGCTGGCCCGAGCTCTACTCATCTCACAAGGGTCGTTCCCACCACTAGGTTTTTTCCCTCTCATCGTTATACCTTCCATGACACACCCTCTCCATCCAACTCCCCTCATATTAACATGATCAGCATTTCCACCCGTGCTTAGAAAGAAAAGGGAAAGGAGAAAGTAAATGGCCCATCAACCAACCCTGTACCCAATATACCGTCTGCACCCACACCCAAAGTCATCATTTGTGGTCCTGCATATCCCATTTCCGATGGGGCCACACATCATACAATGCTAAAACAACTACACCAATCCCCCCTCAAAATGTCTTTATATGACCTCATCCAGACCTCAGAGTCACATCGTCAAGCCCTCATGGAGGTCCTTTAATCTATCGAAGTCTTACCAAATGACCCCACACCCATAGCCTCCATCATTACCCCTCACCATATAGCCTCTCTCACTAGGTCTTCCCCTTCCTCTACACCTTCACCCACTTGCCAAGTGACCGACCTCAGTTTTGCAGATGAGGAGATCAATCCCTTTTAGTTTGATGACCCCGAACTTGTTTTGTTCATCTCTGTCTTTATCAATAAAATACACATCTGATGCGTTATGATCAATGGTGGTGCTAGCATTAACACCATCTCCTCCCATGCATACTCCCAAATTGAATTACCTTCCAATTACATGCATAGTAACGCCATTATGTTGCGTTCTTTCAATGATGCCATCACCTCTACTGCTTAGGTACCGTTGTTCTCCATGTCTGCGTAGGTTCCCGCATCGTCTCATAACTTTTCTATGTCCTAGAAGGGAATTCAATATAACTTATTCCTTGGTAGACCTTGGATTCATGCCATGGTTTGTGTCCTTTGACGTTACATCAATGCCTCAAATTTGAACACAAGGGACATAATTACGCCATCCCTACTCGACCCCTCACCTTTCAAGACCTGTAACACCTATATCCTTATGATTTTTTTCCTTATGAGTTCCTATATCTTTCATTATCTACCTCGAGTCCTTGGTCATGTATGACCAACATTGGTTACCTGTCATATTCTTTCCCATTCCCCATAGATGACCCCACTTAACCAACCCAACCACCGTTTTCCCTTACCCTCCCTTATTGTAACCAACCTCTATACCTACCTTACATATACTTGTCCTTAATTACATTTTGAGACTTGTTATTTTACCCATACCTCAGCCCTACCCATGTTGTGACCTAGCTACTTAGACTGGAACATTTCTAGTGACATGTGAACTCACGTTATTGTTATACCTTATGACACCTTTATCCATGTTGTTTGACCTAATGACCTTACCTTGCCTTTTGCAATGACCATTTATCGACTGACCTTTGGTGTACCGGAACATACCCAAATGTTCCTTCACCTAACCTGCAAAGTGCTTCTGCACCATATCCTATACCTTGAATACCATAATCACCTCAAACTTGTTTGGATAAACCTATCGACCTTAGACAATTTAGAGTTTGAATGATCTTCAACCTGGTACCGTGCTATAGTTTATATGTGTGTGTGTGTTTTACTATTACTACCTTTGACCCTAACCCATTACCTAGATTACATGATTGGACCTTTACCCCTTTACCCCTGTTGTCCACGTTCCTCTTTATCACATTCGCCTTTTATCAAACCACTCACCGATTCCGCCTTCTTCCTCATCGGTTCCTAGTTTTAGGGGGATCACCTTCACCCACACATGGGATAAAAACATCTTATTTTTTTTAGCGTCGCTTACCATTACAAGCTACGCAACAAAAAGGAAAAATTTAGACATCAAAATTGGGTCACACGCTCCTTGACCCTTTGTTAAATAATCAACTTGAACACACTCACCTAACCATGGCCTTTTACACCCCACACTAATATTAATTTAATTAATTTAATCCATGTGCTCACAATATTTATTATTTAATTATCTTAATTAAGATAATTCACACCACCACCTCACCTATACACTTCACCTAGCCACGTCACCCTAAGTATATTCTTAGTATGTTACCATATCTAACTAAGACCTAACTAAAGCCTAAAAATCAAAGCCTACATTCCCTCTAACCACATTCCCGCATAAGAAAAGGTAACTCCTACTCTTTCCCAGATGAATAGAGATATCTAGAGGAAATCATTGTCATGATCTCCCATTTTTAGTAAACCTAAGGAATCCTGCCCTAACCGACACGGTCACCCCTAAACTGACATTGGTCAACCTAGAACCATTTTCGATCACCTTTTATTCCCTTTGGTAACCTTATTTTGAGGTTGACACATTTTTGAGAGAAAGAAAGGAGATTCAGAGTTGCATGCAAGCGAGACAAGCATCCTTTTATGCATCCATACATCTAGAGCCATCACCAGCATCAATCAGAGAGCCATCGCATTCATGGGAGCACTCGAGAGAACACCACTACGGGACCATACACATATTCTACGATCAACCACCTCCACCACTCAGCCATCAGATCCTTAACACAGTAAGTATGGCCCTAATCAGTATAGTTTATTTCAGCTAGTAATCTTTATTACTCCTATTATTAATCTATTCTTTGCATGCTTATTGCTTCATAACCTACGTGCTTAAAAATCTAAAGATCCCTTTACCCACACCACCGAATCACCTATTCTAACCTGATGTATACTTTTGAGCTTACCTAAGATCTTCACGGACCCGTGTTCACACACCCAAACTTTATTCGATCTTATATCACCCCTACAATTTAACCTATTTTGAGTTTCTTTCACATGACCATCTTGGACGTTGGTTACTCATAACAATTGTCATTTCTACCTAAACCAACATCATTCGCATTCAAATAATGTTAGTCTCTATTTTTATAGCTTGACCAATAACATACACAACAACCACCCTACCAGTTGACCTAAATAACCCAGAATCTGACCCTGACCAATCCCAGAACCTTGACAGACCCCTCACCTCTCAGATCCAACTATAGCCTAGCCTGTTGTGATTGGATTTGCTTATTGTATTTAAATGAGATACATAAATCATATAAACTATAGCATGACCTTGTTTATTTACGGCATTAGCTTGTTTTAAAAGTGGATTGACAATGTCAGGAAGTATCACACTTCCTAGAACTAGCGTACACTAAGCGGTCCCTTTGTCATATATCATTTAACTATATTTTGTGGTTATGTTTTCTATTACAAGTAGTTCCTCCTAGATAAAAGGAAGATCTCACATTCAGTTGTGGATCAAGAAGTCAGAACGGTGTAACAACCATCAACTGACCGTCACTAAACATGTATTCCTCCTTGGCCCTTACCCTTATCTGTTTCTTCATTTCGAAAAGGTAAAGAAAATAGTGAATTAGTTTGTACATGTCAAGCTATAGGGAGGCAACAATGGAAGCACAAGATTGAGATAGAGTCGTAGTGGGAGGAATTTTCTTCCCCATTCTCATTGTTTTTAGGATTATCTTGGTTTAGTAGGGTTTAAATGATCCATTCTTGCAAGTTTAAGTTCCTTTTAATAGATTTCTCTGGTTTAGGGTTTTTTTTCCCAACCTTGTATAAATTGTTTTGTTCTAGAGATACAACCAAATTTCATTATGGAATTTTTATCTATTTGAAAATATATGTAATGGTTGATTTGTGAATGCAAATTTTCTTTTTAGTTAAGTTATACTAAAAATTTATGCGAAGGTATATAGATGGGCATATACATAAATGTGTGTATATATCCATACATATACTTCACTTGTGAGATATCATTAAATATTTTATTATGTTTTTCAATGTTTAAGATTCAAAACTGGTGTTTTTGGGTTAAATGTGGCCTATATTTGAAAATATAGACATTACGGGGTGAACGACATCATTCTCTAAGCGATGTCGGTTAGGCCAAGCCTACCGACACCGGTTACGCTAGTCGGTGTTGGCCACTGAGGATTCAATATTTTTAACAAAAGGGTGCATATACACATAAGTCTATATATCTTAGCATATATATATATATATATTGATATGTATGTACACATGAGTTAACCTACAAGTATGGTATAGACAGAAACATATGTTTACAAATAAATACATCTAAATTGTAGTATTAACCAATTATCTATGGACTTCATTTTACAAAAAGGGAAAGCATGGAGCTATCTTCCTATTTACACTTTCATGTAGACTTGCAAATTTATTTCAGAGTACAATATACATTGAAGACATATATTTTTTTGAGGCGAATGTAGATAGTAAAGGAAAATTTTCATGAAACTTACAAGGAGATAAACCAAGAATAAAATCCCTTCCAAACAATATTGAGTTTTAATATTTACAAACTGCAACTTTTCAACCTTTTTAGATCTCTACTAATTTTCCAAACATGCCTTAAAGGCAGATTTCTAAAACAACTTTCCAACTAGTTTTAAAATTACAAGTATGTATAAATTTCACAATTAAACTCAAGGAAATATAGTCCTTTCCAAGTGGACATTAAGAAAAAAATTTATTAAAATTTAACATTAGTCTATCCCTTTCTAATTGGCTTCTAAATAAGGAAAAATTTCAATAATTACAACATTAGAGTCCTTCCAATTTTTCCTTCAAATATAATAGTCTCACGATGGTTTAAAAATAAAATACAAGTTACTATAATCCAAGTGATAAAATCTCTCCACCCAAAATGGTGGAGACAACATGCAAAACTTCTTCCCAAGGAATCCTGGAACTCCTCCAAAGCTGACTTCTCCATCACATCTTTTACACACCAACAAAGGAGGAGATCTAGGAAATGCTCTCCTCCCAACCAAATCTCAATGAAGGGGTGAAGTTATTCTGCTTCATTGAACCTTGATCTCTAACCAAGCAACAATGAAGAGAGTTGACAACCTGACAATAACAAGGGTGTAACATAAAGACATGCACACACAAAAATTTCATGCTGCAACATAAAACAATAAGAAGAAACCTACAATTTTCTTTCCATAATTCACAAACACTCATTCTTAGAGCCAAAAGAAGAGAATAAACATGGGCATCCCCCTTTTACCTCCCAAGTAGGTTAAGTTTCCAACTTGAAAACCTCTAACACTCCAACCTACACAATCTCTTATGCATCCCTCAAACTCTTATGACTCCCTCAAGTAAATTTTACAAAATAATTAAGATTTTTCCCCTTATCCCTCCACAAGGTGGAACACTCTTCCCACAAATCCCTCCAAAATTCACATAAACTCTTATACCTCCCTCATGGCTCCCATTTTCTTCCTCCCTACACCTTCTTAAGGAAAAGTACTGAACCCAAGTCATATCCATACATTTAACAATGTTTTACTCCATAAACAATAAAAAAATGGATCAAGATCCTACCTTGACATTTTTAGCACCTTCACTTTCCAAGCAATCCATAAACTTCAAACTCCTTTACCAAATAAGCATCTCCCAAGGAAGCAATCTCCAAATCCAAAACCCGAGAAAAACAAGTCAAAACAAGTAACCCCAACACCCTCCAAAATATGTAATTAAATAGAAGAGAAGGAGAGAGAGGTGATGTGGCTCCATATAGGATGCCAACTCATCTCCCTCAAATCCACATCACCAAGCTCAAAAAATACCAAAGCATAATTAAGAGATAGCTTAAGCATATGACATTGCCAATCTTGCACACAAGCTCAAATTGCACATTTCAAAACCAATTTAGGAGACCAAGAGAAAGAGAGAAATGATTGCATATTTTACACCAAAATATCATGATTAGGGGCTAAATATGACCCCTCAAGTCATAGGTATGTTTGGGGAAATAATTTAAAGAGTTTTGGACAAGTAAAACTTGTCCCACAAGCCTTCAAAATTGGGCTCAAAGCTGAAATCCGAATTTTGGGTTTAGGGTGGCACACATACCAATGCCAATTAAAAATTCAAAAAAAAGGGAGGAAGGAATAAATTGTATTCCAACGAATATCTAACCCTCCCAAAAACCACATCATCACATTGCATTAACCCTTACAAATTAATCATAATTAAGCTAAAGACACACATAAAATTCCTAATGATCAAAAGGAAACATTAGATCACAGTTAACAATTTACATATCTAAATTAGGGGTACATTTATGACATAGAAACATAAGGGTACACGGGCTACATAAGAACATAAACAAAATCACAACATCTACATTAAAATAAATAACATAACCACATACAAATACAATAACATAAATATAAATACGGGTGCTCTCCCATGGAGACCTCATATAAGATGACAACAAGAAGATGACACAACACAAAACATGACTCTTATCAGGTGACCATGTTGTGAACTCATGCCATTCCTTCATGGTTGGCTTTCCTAGTCTCTCTTTGTTTGTGTGATCTTTGTTTCCTGTTATTGGAAAAAGTGTGGGAACCAAGCTTTGTATAAAAGTGACATCATCCTAAGTGGTTGATGTCTCATCATAATGATCCCACTGGACGTGCACCTAATCAATCTCATGGCCTCAAAGGGCCAAATTCCTACACTCTATAATGCACACATGCTCCACCATCATATGTCCCTAATCCTAAACCTACAATACGGTTGAATTGAATACATTAGAAGGCTCTGGAAAATATCTCTAAAGAACAGAAACATGGAAAACATCATGGACATGAGATAATCGAGTGACAAGGCTAAGCGGTAGGAAATGGGACCAATCCACTCTAAGATCTCAAATGGACCCATGAATCTTGGGAGCTAGCTCAACGTTTTACACAAGGGATAGGGATCTGTATGTACCCAAAATTGAAGGGTACTGCACCACCGGGACAATGTAACACATGCCCCAATGATGATACAGGTCTCCTCGCAAGGTGTTCGGGATCAAGAAAAGCTCTCCAAGTATGCGTTAACATCCCACATGCCCCGCTTAGCCCCTGCGTGCTTTGTTTTCTCTTCTCCCCTCCTTTTATTTGCATTTTGGTCTTCAGTGACGAAACCGCCACCCTGCCTGGATGGCGGTCTCGTGACCGCCACCCAGGCAGGGCAGCGGTCCTATAACCGCTGCCCTACTGGGGACGGCAGTCCTTCACGCGTTTTCAAAATGTTCTTTTTAACGCGACTCATGTAAATTTCAATGTTTACCAGCTTTTTTCACCGCCTTTGCTTGTATTTATGATTATGGTTCCCTGGAATAGTGTTTTTGCATTGTTTATAGTTTAAGAGATCAATTTGGTTTTTACATTTGGGTAAATGGGAATTCTATAATAAATAGTGGCTTGTGCTCAAGAAAATGGCCCCTGAAATTTACCTCTAAATTTCTCATTGCAATAGATTAGTCTTTCATTTTGCTTAGAATTCTTAGTTTCATTCATTGCATGCCTAGTTAGTGTTGTTTTGTTGTTAGGAAGCCACATATCCACCTTGTAAAAGTGTTGTTATCACTTCATCTAAATCAATTAGAATAGGATAGTTTGATTTCAATAGGAAGCCATTAAAGTTGCGCAGGTTTTGTTCTTCAAACATGATAGTTTCGGTTCTAGACGTTTTATGTTGCATAACTCGCAATAAATCCCACTAGGAATTACAGAAGCCAAGCTCTGTACTCATATGCTATCTCTCTCCTACTCGCATTGTATTCAGTCTGTATCGTAAGTTACCTTTGTTAAAATATCTACTTCTGTTGATGCTAGAATTACATGCTTTTCTAGATCCACATGAGCATGAAGGAATGAGGAGCTCACACTAAGGGAAAAAACCACACACACCATCGGATTCGCCACTGTTATGCAAAATCTAGGTTCTAGCTTTCAAAGTTCTAGTTAGAAGCATATCAAATAGAGTAGCCAATCACTTTATTTAAGTTAATTTTACTTTCGATATTACCAGGGAAGCTGTGGGGATTGATAGTTTCTGAGAAACTATGATTCATTCCTCACTTCGAGGTAGGATCGAGAGTCTTTCAAATAGATTAGATCAATTATTTCATTATTTAGAATAGATTTACAACTGCACAGGCAAGTAGCTATACTCGGTTGCTTTGTTTGTTTTAAATTTGTTATTAGATTAGTTGTCAAATTCTAGATATATTAAAATAGTTGCTCCTTCAATTTCATTCATATAAATTCATCAGAAAAATACAAAAATAGAGAAGTTATATATGCTATAAATACACTTCACATAGTTAATTTTACTTTTGCAATTGGATTTACATTGTTGCTTTTGTATGACAATCACGGGACCTAGAGAGCCCAGAGAATACGTATTCGAGCCAATCATGCCCCAACCCGATCTCGTCATAGCAATAACTGATATAGATCAGAATCTTAGGATCCAAGTCTTCCAAACAATGACAAATTTACAACAGATCAGCCTCCAGTTAAGTGGGTTAAACATAGAAGACGACAAAGTGCACACATTTTGGTCAAATCAACCAAACTACAAATTACCCTAGATATATATCCGCATGACTATAGAAGGGCTTGAAAGAGAGAAAATGTTTGGTTGTGATCCTTTGGTCCCATAACTAGATGCAGGAGACACTCTCACAGATATAGATACCAGCTTAAGAATTCAAGTTACACGAACACTGTGAGATACTCTGAAAAGATCACACAACTATTAATTCTAAATATAGAGGCTGAGAAAGCATATGACTATTGGATATTAGGGATTAGGGACTGAGTCCACACATGACCATAGCAGGACCACAACAAACACGAATCTATGGTTGTGACCCACAAATCCCCACCCAACGAATCCATAGATGAATCGACATAGATCTTTGGCCTACGCACATTAGTATTCAGATCTACTCCACTTCCACCTATCATCATCAAACAGTTATCCTTGTTAGATGTAGCAGCTAATAAAGCTAAGGAATTCTGGACTAGGCCAGATAATTGCCCATAGAGTCCACTATATCCATCATCCACCCTATGACCCTGTCTGGAAATATACACGAGACTATCCCAGGTCATTTTCCGCGTATTCCACAACCCATAGACCGAATCACGCCAGAGCTCGATATTGATTGGAGCCTTCGAGCAGTCATCCTCACCAATCGATCTATCACACCAATTTAGGTTAGGAGGGCATTCTTTGCCTTAGATTCACAATTTCCACTAGTGTGTGTCGAAGACATTAGATTACCTAACTAGTTTATCTCGCATCCCACGCGTATTCCATCCCCCATTTGGTCTGTCTCGGCACAACCTCGAGAGGTCATGTACGAGGAAGAGTTACTTGTAGATTCCCACGCTCACTTGTCACTTTTCCATTGTACAAAATTGGTGAACCCGACGTGAACAAGCAAGCGTTTTCATCTTTTCCACCTCATCAGTCTTTGCATCAACTTCACCAACAAAATTGGTGAACTTGGAACAATTGCGTCACTCTCGACCTTCCTCTTTTAGTGTTTCACCTTCTTTCATCCACCTTCGCTCTTTCCCATTATTCTGTGGGTATTCATATACCCCCAAATATGTCGGGATTCGATGCGTATGGCAGGCCTCTCTTAGGTCTTGAGGCATACTACGCTCAACTGAATAGACAATCATCACCCTCACTCTCAGTATGGGGTGACAACTACTCAACTAACCAGTTGTCAACACAAACTCCATCTCCAAGGGTCAGATATAGCTCATCTTTCCAAACAGAGGAGTTGGATCAGCTCGCTCAAACACAACACATAGAGCCTTCAGGCTCGAACAATATGACGTTCACAGGAGAATCTGGTTCGTCTCCTCACGTACTGCTTAGACCACAAATTAGTAGACAAACTGACCCATACCTAATTTTAGATGATGAACATTCGGTACGTTATGCCAAGAATGAACAACATTCTCAAAGTATGTACCCACCTATAGGAGGTTTACACACACAACCCGAGGTCTCTTTTCAAGAAAATACCTCCATGCCACGTCATATAAGAAATGCCCTCGGGAAACTTGGTAGGAAAATGATCAGTTCATAGTGGGATATCACATGCCTATACAACACTAGGATATACAACAAATGCCACTAAGGCAAAATACCGTGACTTCGCCAAATGAAGTCATTTCAATGTTAGTAGAAAAAGTGAGGGGGTTAGAACTTGCTCAAGCAAATCACCATTCTCAATTCATGCAAGCAGAAAATTCTAAACCTCCACACCATCCTAGCCAAGTAGACCTCCTCACAGGAATAGGCACGTTAGGCATGACTCCTCAGTATTCACAACAAACACCAACAAGAACCGCCATTTCTAACACCACTCCGATACCTCCCAGTCTAGTACAGAATAATCCATTCCTAGACAGTACCCCTTCATACTTAAACATATACTCCAAATCACCACAAGGGGACATGTTCTCCTCTCCGGCATGTTTGCTCAAACACAGGGGCTACCTTATGCTCCTGCCAATGCATACGTTGTGCCATATCAACAACCTATTCCACCACCGCCCCCTCAGCAGGCACCATCGATGGTCGAAACCTACGCAATAGGGACATATTCAGAATACTTGAAGGAGCCCTTAGATTTCACCATATGAAGCATCATGCTTCCAAGACCTCTTCCGATTTACCCAAATACAAAGGTGAGGGAGATCCGAATGCACATATCAAGGCTTACGCCACAGCCATTCGAGAACTACTCCCTTGGGATGGGGTTGTTGCTAAAATATTTCCCAAAACCTTGGAAGGTATCGCTCTCGATTGGTATTATAGAATACCTGAGGCTTCCATCCATTCATTTAAACAACTCATTTCAGAGTTCATCAAGGCATTTGACATGAACAAACTATTAAGAATAGGAATCAGGGAATTCTTGCACATTAAGCAAGAACACAATGAATTTGTTGCTCATTTCATCCAGAGGTGGCATACAGTTCTTTATTCTTCAGCCAGTGCTCCAAATATGGACCAAATGGAACTATGTGATTTATTCCTTCATTCTCTCAGCAGAGAAGTGAAGGAAGAAGTCTAGAAGTTCCCACTAAGGACTTACGATGAAGTACTTGAGAGCACTCTCCGAATAGATCAAGCGGCAATAGATAGTGGTCGTAAGACATATGGAACAAACGAGAGGTTAATCACCTCCAACCAGAATGCTACGGCTTATCCTACTACCACAAGCATCAATCAAGGACCTAAAATCCTTAATAGAAATCGCGGAGTGACAACAGATGGAGTAACTGATCAGGCCAAAAGGGTAAATGTTATGAATACTCCACCGCTAACAAACAACCAACGAAACAACAACTTTACCCCAACAATCAATACAGTGGATTTTAATCATCCACAACAACAACAACAACAACGACAAAACCCTACACAGGGTCCAAGCCAAAACTCAACTGGATATCAAAACCAAAGCCAAAACCAAAAACAACAAATGCAAAACTTTAATCCTAATAGGAAACGGTTTGATCAGAGTTTTGGGCCACAATATACACCAAGTCAACAAACTAGGAATTACAATCCTAACTCGTATTGTGGTTTTCACAAAATCCAAGGCCATGACACTAGAACGTGCCGTGACTACAATAAGTTCATGCAACGTTTTCCAGAGGAACAAAGACAACTTTTCATAGATATGTTCTTGGCAGATCCTACGTCACCAGCACCAAATACTTTTATAGGGGTAGTTTCCCCACAAAATCCTCAAGATCTTCAATGATCCGCTCCCAAATCACAATAACAACAAGTTAAATTCAAATGGGACAAACAAGGGTGTAATGACAGGAAACCACGATCATGAAGCCTCGACTTCATTAAATCCATTAGTTGCGCCACAATTAGGAAGTCAGCCATGACCTAAGATAGTCGGCTTAGTTGAGTTAGATGCCGAACTACCTGTGGAAGCTATAACAAGGACACGAGAGTATTCCTCTCAGCCAAATCCAAGTTACCTACCGGAGACAGATAACATCCAACAAATGTTAGTAAGACCCGTAGGTACCTACGATTTAATTAGTGATCTAACAAAAACCTTCTCACACATTTCTTTTTTGGACTTACTAAAGAATTCTCCTGCCCACAGGGCTGCTCTTTTAGAGGCATTAGGTTTAGGCCATCTAATTAACATCACTCCACCTCCCGAAACACAGGTAAACCATATAGACTTTGATATCCACCCTCCGGGGCAGCCGGATAGGGATATCGAATTCATATTCAAAATAAACAAAATGCCAATAGATGCTGAGATTGCATGCCGAGGTGATCCAGCCTTACATTTGCAAGTATGGGTTTATAACAATTATGTGAAACGCGTGATGGTTGACGATGGGGCAGCAGTTAACATAGTCCCCTTCTCTTTCCTTCAAAATCTAGGGTATGGAGAAACGAATTGTTCCACGACTCGAAATACACTAAGAGGCTATGATAGCCTTAAAGCCACCTCGATTGGAACTATAATACTACCGGTCACCTTAGGACCCAAAACAATCCTGACTGAGTTTTATATTATAGATTAGGAAACTAACTATAATATGATCCTCGGCCGCCCATGGATACACCGTATGAAGGCAATCCCTTCTACATTATTTCAAGAAGTAAAATTCTTGCATTTAGGAAAGGTGTTCATAGCCAAAGGTGATCCAAAACCATTCGATGTACACCTGGCTAACCTAAAGAAAAGACCAGGCATGCACTCGGAGTTTGAACTCCCAACAAACCAACTTAATAAACCAGAAGAAAATTTGGTACCTACGACAGATCTTGAAACTATGAGCCTAGCCAAGACAATCCCAACCCTCAAAGATGAGGTTAAGATTGTAGAAACAATATCATTAGGAACTACTGCAAAAATTGTTGACTTGCTAGAACAAGATCTACCAATGTTCCTACCATTTGATTCTGTAGGCATGGGATACACCCTAGGTGTCGGTTCTCTCCCAGCAGTAGATCTCTGCATGGTAGAGGTAGAAGATGTTAACACAACAAATATCCCAACGCCCATATTCCCAGCTAAGTATTGGACTCTCCATTTCGATGGAGCTAAATGTCATTACGGAGCTAGGGCCGGTATAATTGTTACTTCTCCCAAGGGAAGAATCCTACCATTCACCTTTAAACTAAATTTTGAATGTACGAACAATGGTGTTGAGTATGAAGTCCTCCTCCTTGGCCTGATCTTAGCCAAGAGGATCGATGCCAATAACATTAGGGTGTTAGGAGACTTGCAATTAGCAGCAAACCAAGTCTCTGAGGTGTATGAAACCAGAGTCGAGCACTTACAGCTCTACAAAATAGTTGTACTGAATTTAAGCAAGGAGTTTAACTTCATATCAATCGAAGCAATCCCGCGTGAAAAAAATATTCTCGCTGATTCAATATAAAACCTCAGCATCACGTTTTACTCCAAACAGTAAGTTAGAGGATACCCGTTTCATGGTATCCCTTCGTACTGAACCACTGATAAAAACAATGTCAAATCCTCTTTTAAATAGAAATGAGGACAAATCTACTATCCTAGACTACATTGATGATGATACAACCACTCTTGATTTCTTAAACGCCTATGTAGCGTTACATCTCACCCATCACGTGATAGATTTGTCTTTAATCCCACATTCATCTTCCTACTTCGGGAATCCCATGATAGATCTTCCCCCACAAAAGGAACTCAACATATACACAGTAGAAAATGGAGACAACTGGAATTACCTCCAGCCCACCGAGTTTGAAGAAGGTAATGCTTCTCTAATCGAAGAAACAATCGATATTAACATCGGAACAGAGGATGAACCAAGGATATTGAAGTTAGGATCCTCGTTAACTCCATCGGAAGTAGAAATACACACTCAAATCCTCAAGGAACATCAGAAGGCTTTTGCATTTAATTATAAGGAAATGACGGGCATTGCGGTACATAACCTCGTCACTAAATCAGATGCAAAGCCAATTAAACAAAAATCAAGACCAATGAAACCAAAGGTAGCTCTCATGGTAAAAGAGGAGGTAATGAAACTCCTCCAAGTAGGATTCATCAAGCCAGTCGATTACTCTTAGTGGGTATCTAATATCGTTCCTGTTCTCAAAAAGAATGGGAGGATACGCATTTGCATAGACTTCGAGACATTAACAAGGCGTGTCCTAAAGACAACTTCCGTTACCATCCATGACACATCATTGTTGATGCAACAGATGCATTTGAGCTATTGTCTCTCATGGATGGATTCTTGGGATACAATCAAATCAGAATATCTAAACAAGATCAAGCTAAAACCACGTTTATAACTCCTTGGGGAACCTATTACTATGTTGTTATGCCATTCGGTCTCAAGAACGCTAGCGCTACATACCAGCGGGCTATGACATATATATTTCACGATCTTATTCATAAAATTGTGGAATCCTACATAGATGACTTGTTGGCCAAAGCCAAGAAGCGTTGTGACCATCCGGAAGTACTTTGCGTCATTCTTTCACATCTAATAGAGTATGGAGTCATGCTAAATCCAGAAAAATGTGTCTTTGGTGTAACAGAGGAAATCTCCTAGGTTACATTATATCGTCACGAGGGATCAATGTTGACCCAACCAAAATTAAGGTTGTTCTCAAAATGGTCCCACCTTCAGATGAATCTGGAATCAGGTCATTTCTTGGAAAGCTTGGTGTAATCCGGAGATTCATCCCGGACTTAAGTTTCACCATTCATCCAATCAATAATTTACTAAAAAAATATTATAGTATTTATTAGACCGAAGATTGCAATGAAGCTTTCAACGTAGTTAAGCGTTTCTTGTTATCACCACCTACGCTAATGCCACCTAAGCCAGACCGCCCGTTAATTTTATATTCGCGAGCTACCAATGTCTCGTTAGCCTTCGTATGCTAGCTCAAGAAGACAATGACAAGAGAGAACGTGTGATCTATTTCATTAGCCGAATGCTGCTCGACTATGAAACATGTTATACACAGGCAGAACAAGAATGCCTTGCCATAGTCTTTGCAACCAAACGCTTAAGACATTACATGCTAAATCAAGAAACAAAGGTCATTGTAAAGACAGAGCATTTACGAACTTTCCTCACGCAAGGGTCCTTGTCTAAAAAGGCTAGACGCTTTATAACCTTAATGGGGGAGTTCGAACTAACATTTGTAAATCAAAAGTCCATTAAAGGACAAATCATCATGGATTGGTTAGCTGATAACCCACTAGATGGAGGCAATCTAGTAGATCTGGACTTTCCTGATGAATGCATATACTACATCGAAACCAGACCTCCCATCTCTGAGTGTCCTTGGTATGCTGATATTATTAATTATATCATGGATCATACGTATCTGGAAGGTGCTACACCGCAACAAAGAAGGCAGTTACACATTATTATAGCTAAATACGTCATTATAGAGCAAGTGCTCTATCAAAAAGCATTCGATGGAATGCTTCTAAGATGTGTCGACACAGAAGAATCCAAGAAGATTCTCCACAAATCTCACATAGTGGAATGTGTGGAGGACACTTCGGTGGCCATGCCACCACTCGTAAAATACATCGAATGGGCTACTTCTGGCCTACTCTAGAACATGACGCAATAGAGTTTGTACGAAGGTGTCATAAGTGCCAAGAATTCTCTCATGAGATCCATATGCCGGCACAAGCTCTACAACCAATCGCTACTCCATGGCCCTTTTCTACGTGGGGCCTCGATTTGATAGGGAAATTCTCTCCCTCATCTACAGACGACCATAACTTCATAATCATGGCCACCGAATATTTTACCAAGTGGGTAGAGGCTATGCCTCTTACTACTGTACCGGGTTCTGTAATCGCCAAGTTCATTTTGAACCAAATCATTTGCAGATACGGTGTCCTACAAATCATTATCTCAGATAATGGGACTTCTTTTAAGAATGACGAAGTTCATGAATTGTGCAATAAATTCAAAATAAGCCATTATACGGCCTCCTTGTATTACCCCCAAGCCAACGGACAAGCTGAAGTGAAAAACAAAACATTAAAAGCCATTCTTCTTAAAACGGTGAAAGAAAACAAATGAGATTGGCATTTGAAGTTATATCCAGCCTTATGGGCCCACCGAACCTCAATAAGAACACCAACAGGGTGACTCCTTTCTCGCTAGTATTCTGGGGTAGAAGCAGTTCTCCCGCTTGAGGTTGAAATACCCAGTCTCCGTATCTCATTACAAGGGATTCTGGACGAAGACACTTACAGAGAAGCACGTCTCTCCCAACTAGAAAGCCTAGATGAAGCTAGGTTAGATGTTGAACAGCGGCACAGAGTCTATGCTGACCGGATGTGCCGAGTAGTATAACAAGAAGGTCTATGAACGCGACATATATGAAGGTGATCTAGTTCTAAGGCTAGACAACCGGATCGATAAAAAGACCAGCGAAGGAAGGAAGTTCCAGCCCAAATGGTTGGGCCCATACCAAGTCATGAAGGACTATGGAAATGGTGCATATCTCTTATGCACACTAGAAGGTGAGGAATTTGGTGAAACAGTCAATTCCCTGCACCTTAAATGATTCTATGCATAAGCAACCGGCACTATTTGCATAATTATAGCTACATTGCATCTTCATATAGTTAGGATCATTTTGTTCACTTTGTACAAATTTGTGATCGAGGAATTTATTCTTAAGAGCAATTCATTACAAACTTCTGATGGTATTGGCATAAATGCTCTAATCATACTTCTCCATTTCCATGATATCATCAATTATTTTGGAATCATTTCATCAAATAAAGCTAGATATGACAAAGTCTTAACGGTAACCATACCAAGGTCTGCATGCTTGTTCTCACTTTTGGTTTCTTCTTAGGATAGGTGTCTTGCCTATGGTCTATTCTAGAAGCTTCATCATGTCACATCTATCCCGTATGTATATCTCTTTGGAAGTAAGAGCATGCTGACATTTTTCTCAAGTAAACGAATCGAATGTTGATCAAACAAAAATTTAATTTTACACATTTCCTTGCCCCACCAACCTTTGGTGATGAGCTTGTGTCTCTTACTAGTGACGTAGGGTTGGGAAAGGATGGAAATGCCCTTACTCGCCTATGCCTTTCCCATGGTGATAAACCCATGCTTCTTACTAGTAGCATGGGGCAAGGTATAGGGGGTCCTCTTGAAAAACAAACGTAAAAGGTCATAAACAAACAATTCAAATCTTGAAGTCTTGAGTCAAAAAAAAATGAATCAAATGTCCAAAATTCCAAGAGAATTAAAAATCCTAAAACCCAGATTTTGTCTACCATGTGGCCATCTACGGATCTAAGTCTAGATAAAGCACAAGGCAAGTCACATCCCAAAACTATGGAGTCACTGGAGTAGAGTAGGCTTGTAGCATCCTAATTTTGTTCCACCAAAGCTTTGTCTATCTCTCATCGCTATCATTTCAACACATTTCATAACTTGTGCCCTTTCCAGCTCTCGGTGATGAGCCCTCGCATCTTACTAGTTGCGTGGAGTTAGGAGTGGGGCAGGTTTATCTGCTCATCATACCGACTTATCTTCACCACTTTGCCAAAACAAATATGAAGTATCAAAAAAAAAAAAATTGCTTAAAGAAACTGAAAATTCAAAATCACATTGTATCTACATTATCATATATCGGCATCACAAAATACAAAAAGAAAGTAGACACTTGTATCATTTGTTCTCCATTGCATACATTCTAAAAAGCATATAAGCATAACATCATAGTTTACATGTGAAAATGGAAATGGAAGCAAAGTCATAGATGCCAAGAGTTTGATCCAAAAAATATATATATATATATATATATATATATATATATAAATGGTCAAAATTCCTGTACAATGCCATCATGCGCTAAGCATGGTCAAAATGCTCAAAGAGCCCGGGAAGTACAAAAATGTCATGCAAAAATCTAAGAGAGCCAAGTGGCTTCTCAACCCCTATGAGATCCCTCTGAAGGTGCACACCCATGCCTAGGACTCCAGCTATGCCGGCGCTCTGAATGCATGGAGGGCTCATGATCCCAAGGGGCAGCTGTGGTCTCGCCATGAGAATGACTCCTCATCAGGCGCTCTACTGTCCTATACCCTGCCAGCTCAGTACGGAGGGTAGATACCATCCTAGCCACATGCCGATGGGGAAAAGATGTCAGTATGTCTACCAGCTACTGAGGGCTCCCCTGCATCCACAGACAGCTCTGCATGGGTCCTCTCCATGGGGATCATCAGGGTATCGGTGCATACCCTACGAATCAGGTCTCACCACTCATCGGTGGTCTCTGCAAACAAAGGAGAAAATGAATTAGAAATAAAACAAGAGATGAACACAAGTGTAAACAAAAGGAGAGATGGTAATTAAAGCAATCCTAACTCAAAGCAAAGGGAAGATAACTTACTCAGGTCACCAGGCCTCTAGGATGGATCTCTAGGGTCAGCACCTGCCACAGATGCCGCCATTGACTGAGGTGCTCCTCCCATGGCTGGAGCGACGTAGCGTCCCGCAATAGACTCATCCTCCCCACCATGGCCCTGGGAGAGTGGCTCCTTTGAAACCAGAGTCACCCTCTCTACACTCTGCTCTACCCTCTCTGCTGCATGATATCTTGAGTATCATGCCACTCAGGATCACTGTCCTCCTCTCCCCCTGACTCGCTGGCCTCGGCCTCGGTCTCCTCCTCTATCTCTCCCCTATGAACTCCTCGGACTCGGAGTCTATGTCGATGGGGTCATCGCTGCTATGGCGGGACCCATGACAATCTGAAGTAAGGGTGCCTGAGGAGCACCGGCTCTCCCTCGGGCACGTACTACCCACCTAGCTGCAATAGGAATGCCAGGGGTAACAACTATCCAACCCCGGCCCTAGGACCCCCTCTGGCCTCTCGAACTGACCTGTATACTAGCACTACCGGGGGAAGCATACCCATGTAAGGTAGGCCAAACTACTGAGGAACTCGGCCAAAGGGGTGTATCTCCACTCATCCTACTCTGTCAATAAGCTGCCCTGTGGTGGAGCAGGAGATCAAAGTAAGAGCCTCCTTGCCCCATAAACTTGCCATGGCCTGATACGGTGTGGCCTCCATGTCATCGGTGGTTAGGGAAGTAACTGGCTGGTGAGGTGCTCTGAGCACCGACATGTCTATCCATCTGGCTGCCCTCACAGCTCCGAGATCTGCCACCTCTACACCTCTGCCATAGGGGATGAAGCGCTCATAAACCTAGCTCATAACTAGGGTCGGGTGGCTCAAAGACTGCCCCTGTAAATGGACTACCCTGTACAAGTCGTGATAGGTAGTCCTAAGTATATTTGCTCCCCAGGCGTAAATCCATCCATGTCCCTTGATCTGTGCAATGATGGGGGACTAGCAATATAGTAGTGTGTCTCCTCCCTTGTCCCCGATCAATCTCAAGGAAAGGATCCCCATAATGGCCTAACGAATCAAGGGGATGGGTAGGCTAGGGATAGATCGGACCCTCACCCCCTTCTTCGAGCCAGTGGAGATAACTGCATCTCCCATATAAGAAGCCCACTGTGCTATCTGGGCCCGTGAACTCTTGTCTCAAGGGTGAGTCGTCTCCCGATGATCGGGACCCCTAGGATACGGTAAACATCCTCCAAAGTGATGGTCCACTCACCTCGGACCCCTGGCAATCGAAAGTGTTCCGATCAGCATCCCAATAGGAAAATAAGTCACAGAGTATGTGACTGGATGGTGCAACATGTGGAACCCGCGATATACGCAGTATACCGGCCCTCTGAAGAGTGTCCTGCTCGTCCTGAGAAAGGGCATCTAACACTGCTGGGAGCCAGTCACACTCTCTCTCTCTCGACTCCACCGAATATACTCCTCCCTCACCTGCATACACCCAAAAACACACAAAATAGAGCAAGTTAGCATCCAAATGACATTAGAAAAATCACGAAAACACATAAAGATGCTAAAAATGCAAAAACAATTTCAAACAAGTGTTCTTTTGGCATTCTGTGAAGAACCGCCGCCCTGAGCAGGGAGGCGGTTTCGCAACCGCCGCCTTAAAGGTGGCGGTCTTGTAACCGCTGCCCTGAATAGGGCGGCGGTCACGTGACCACCACCCTGTTCAGGGCGGTGGTCATGTCCCAAAACCCATGCGGGTTTTATACCTTAAAAAAGCAAAAAACATGAAAAACGACACTTTTAGACTAAAACAAAGCCTACCCAGTAGGCACCCCCTAGATGGACCTTTTGAACCTAACATTTTCAAAAATAACCCCCCCATGACAAAGATTTTAACAATTCAAAATTTTGGGGGTAAAAATGATAAATTGAGAAAAACTAACTTGTGATCTCAGGGTCGATGTTCCGCTCGTGGAGGCATGATCGTTATCCTATCACGAACATTTTGACTCTACTCTCGTAAGAAACCGTCATCGTGGGCCCAGAGCTCAAAACCAGCCAAATCAACATGCGCAAATGAATAGGAAAATGGGCCCACTTCCATATATATAGCAACCTGACTCATTTTTGAATCCCCCTTTTTACAGGTTTGGAGCACCAATGGAGGTAATTTCTTACTCCCGCACAAATAGTACGTCCTCATTTCAAGTTATTTTAGCATTTATTTTCCAATCTATTTTGTCTATCTGTACTTGATTCCTCTTTTCATTTTGCAGGTGGTGAGAATTTTGGATGGCGTCATTGCGACACACAGACGTATCAAGTATAACTTCCAACTTCCCATTTCGGGACCGCCATACTCGGACCCACCATTTTACGCCTCTTCATGGCTAAAATGCTTCTCCGAGGGGGCAATTTGTACGTACCCAAAATTGTAGGGTACTACACCACCGAGACAACGTAATGCGTGCCCTAATGATGATACAAGTCTCCTCGCAAGGTGTTTGGGATCCGAAAAATCTCTCCAAGTATGCGTTAACATCCCGCATGCCCCACTTAGCCCCTACGTGCTTTGTTTTCTCTTCTCCCCTCCTTTTCTTTACGTTTTGGTCTTCAATGATGAAACCACCGCCCCGCCTAGGCGGCGGTCCTTCACGCGTTTTCTAGAATGTTCTTTTAACGTGACTCACATAAATTTCAATGTTTACCAGCTTTTTTCACCGCCTTTGCTTGTATTTATGATTCTAGTTCCCTGGAATAGTGTTTTTGCATTGTTTATGGTTAAAGAGATCAATTTGGTTTTCACCTTTGGGTAAATGGGAATTCTATAAATAGCTGGCTTGTGCTCAAGCAAATGGCCCCTCAAATTTGCCTCTAAATTTCTCATTGCAATAGATTAGTCTTTCATTTTTCTTAGAATTCTTAGTTTCATTCATTGCATGCCTAGTTAGTGTTGTTTTGTTGTTAGGAAGCCACATATCCACCTTGTGCAAAGTGTTGTTATCACTTCATCCAAATCAATTGGAATAGGACAGTTTGATTTCAATAGGAAGCCATTAAAGTTACAGGTTTTGTTCTTCAAACAGGATAGTTTCAGGTTCTGGATGTTTTATGTTGCATGACTCACAATAAATCTCACTAGGAATTGCATAAGCCAAGCTCTGTACTCTTGCGCTATCTCTCCTACTCGCATTGTATTCAGTCTGTATCCTAAGCTGCCTTTGTCCCAATATCTACTTCTATTGATGCTAGCATTACACACTTTTTTGGATCCACGTGAGCATGAAGGAACGAGGAGATCACACTGAGGGGACAAAACCACACACACCATCGGATTCGCCACTATTCTGCAAAATCCAGGTTCTAGCTTTCAAAGTTCTAGTTAGAAGCATATCAAATAGAGTAGCCAATCACTTTATTTCAGTCAATTTTACTTTTGATATTACCAGGGAAGCTGTGGGGATTGATAGTTTCTGAGAAACTATGATTCATTCCTCACTTCTGAGGTAGGATCAAGAGTCTTTCAAATAGATTAGATCAGTTATTTCATTATTTAGAATAGATTTACAACTGCACAAGCAAGTAGCTATACTCGGTTGCTTTGTTTGTTTTAAATTCGTTATTAGATTAGTTGTCAATTTCTAGATATATTAAAATAGTTGCTCCTTCAATTTCATTCATATAAATTCATCAGAAAAATACAAAAATAGAGAAGTTATATATGCTATAAATACACTTCACATAGTTAATTTTACTTTGCTGCAATTGGATTTACATTGTTGCTTTTGTATGACAATCACGGGACCTAGAGAGCCCAGAGAATACGTATTCGAGCCAATCATGCCCCAACCCGATCTCGTCATAGAAATAACTGATATAGATCATAATCTTAGGATCCAAGTCTTCCAAACAACGACAAATTTACAACAGATCAGCCTCCAGTTAAGCGGGTTAAACATAGAAGACGACAAAGCGCACACATTTTGGTCAAATCAACCAAACTACAGATTACCCTAGATATATATCCACATGACTGTAGAAGGGCTTGAAAGAGAGAAAATGTTCGGTTGTGATCCTTTGGTCCCACAGCTAGACGCAGGAGACACTCTCACAGATATAGATACCAGCTTAAGAATTCGGGGTTACAAGAACACCTGTGAGATACTCTGAAAAGATCACACAACTATTAATTCTGAATATAGAGGCTGAGAAAGCATATGACTATTAGATATTAGGGATTAGGGACTGAGTCCGCACATGACCATAGTAGGACCACAACAAACACAAATCTATGGTTGTGACCCACAAATCCCATAGCCCAACGAATCCATAGGTGAATCAGACATAGATGTTGGCCTACGCACATTAGTATTCAGATCTACTCCACTTCCACCTATCATCATCGAACAGTTATCCTTGTTAGACGTAGCAGCTAATAAAGCTAAGGAATTCTAGACTAGGCTAGATAATCACCCATAGAGTCCACTATATCCATCATCCACCCTATGACCCTGAAATATACACGAGACTATCCCAGGTCATTTTCCGCGTATTCCACAACCCATAGACCGAATCACGCCAGAGCTCGATATTGATTGGAGCCTTCAAGCAGTCATCCTTGCCAATCGATCTATCACACCAGTTCAGGTTAGGAGGGCCTTCTTTGCCTTAGATTCACAATTTCCACTAGTGTGTGTCGAAGACATTAGATTACCTAACTAGTTTGTCTGCATCCCACACGTATTCCATCCCCACCACTGTCTCGGCATGACCTCGAGAGGTGCGAGGAAGAGTTACTTGTAGATTCCCATGCTCATTTTTCACTTTTTCGTCGTCAGACAACATCCTACGATGTCGACTCTCGGGAACCCCTTTGATCCCACCTCGTAACTCACGTTCAACTCTCCTCTTATCTACATATTTCTTTTTCCTATCTCACCCCCTCCTACAATATTTGTTTAATCAAGGTGACCTCTTTGTTCCATATCCTGTAACATGGCTAGCTTTGAGGGATAACATGTCCTCTAACCTATCCCAACTCAATGGAGTCCTCCACTCCCTACCATATAACGCCTGAAATGGTGCCATACCAATGGAACTCGAAAACTATATTTATAAGTGAACTCTACCAGATAAAGATACTCTTCCCAATGGGACTGTTGATCCATGACGTACATGCGAAGCATATCCTCCAATATCTGGTTCACCCACTCCATCTGACCATCTGTCTTTGGGTGATAAGTGTTACTAAAGTTAATCTTCGTCCCGAGAACAAAATGCTTGGTGGTCCAAAAATGTGATGTGTACAAAGGGTCGCAATCACAAATAATCTTCTATGGAATTCCATGAAACCTGACTATCTCATCTAAATAGACTCATGCTACTACATTAGCTATATAGGTGGTCTTCATCAGAGAAAGATGAGCCACTTTGTGTCAATCTATCACTTTGTGACCATGATGGCATCATGGTGGTATCGCGACGTGGGTAGCCACACAATGAAATCCATGGAAATAGTGTCTCATTTCCAATCTAGTATAAAATGGGGATATAGAAGGGAAGCTTGATGTTAATGATTGACCTTCACCCTCTAACACTCCAAACATCGAGATACAAACCGGGAAACATCGCTCGAATACCCCTACAATGAAATAACTTCCTCATTGAAATGTGAATCTTCGTCACCCCAGCATGGGTTTAATAAGGTGCATGATGAACCTTTGCTAATATATATTATCTCAATCCTACGTCTCTGGGTATATAAATATAGCCCCCATTGTGAAGAATCCCATCAGGCTCTAAAGATATCCCTCGAACTTCCCGTGTAAGGGGTCTACATGATTCCATATCTACTCTTGATCAATATAGAACCTATCGAGGAATGCTATAAGATCTTTTCTCTCAAATAAGTACCAAGTGTTGTAGCCATGACAAGGCACCTCTATTGACTCAAAACATCTACAACCACATTCGCCTTCCCCTTCACATGCTCAATATCCATATCATACTTGCATAAAATCTCCATCCAATGCCATTGACGAGTGTTGAGATTGGGTTATGTGAAGAGGTGTCGTAGGCTCAAATGATCTATCCCGAGTGTAAACTTCCTACCCAAAAGAAAATTTCACCATAAAACTAAAGTATGGACCATCGCTACAAACTCAAGGTCACGAGTCGGATAATTGATTTCATAACCCTTAATTTTGTGAGACTTAAAGGCAACAACTCGGTCATCTGTCATAGAAATTCCTCCTATCCCTACCAATGAAGCATCTGTACATACAAATAAATCCCTCTATGGATCGACACTTTGCTAAGATAGGTGTTGTAGTGAGGCATTCCTTCAAATTCCTAAAGTTTTTCTCACATATGTATGGCCAAACAAACATTTTCCTTTCCATATAAGGGAAGTGATGGGATGAGAAATATGTGAGAAGTTCAACACGAACTTCTGCGCACTGTTAATCCAATGAAGTTACATACCCTGGGTCACTTTATTTGGAAATTTCCAATCAATGATATCCCTAATCTTAGAGGGATCGACTATGATACCTTTCCTAAAAATAATGTGACCCAAGTCTTGAACCTCTCGATTGGAAAAAATGCACACTTCCCCAAGTTCCCAAAACATTTTTTTCTCTAAGACACTACAAAACTTGGCAAAGGTGCTCCTCATGATCCTCATTTGTACATGAGAAAATCAATATGTCATCAAGGAATATGAGCATGAAGCAGTCTACAAATTTTTCGAACACCCCATTCAAAGAAACTCATAAACACTACAGGTAAGGGGCATTTGTAAGACCGAAAATCACAACTATGAACTTATAGTGGCCATATCTAGTGTGAAAGGATATCCTATGAATATCCACCTCCGTAATCCTTAAGCGATGATACCTCAATTTAGATCAATCTCAAAAACACTGTAGCACCCTTCATCCGATAAAACAAATAATTAATGCGCGGAAGGGGGTAATGATTCTTGATTGTTACTTTGTTCAATTGTTTGTAGTCAATACATAATTGTAAGGATTTGTCCTTCTTCTTCACAAAATCACCAGTCCCAAGGGGATATACTAGGATGGATGAGGCCATTCTAAAGAAGGTTCTCCAGCTAAATCTTGATCTCACAAAGCTCGGAGGTAGTCATTCTATATGATACACGTGAGATAGGATCTACTTTAGGAACAAAAATATATATGAAAGTTTATCTCACGTGGGGAGGTGGGCGACAAATTTCGGGAAAACATCAAGTAAACTCTCTCAAGATGTGGTGATCATATAGTGAATGCCCACTATACTCATCCTCGATCTGTTACTAATGATAATAGCATACATCTAATATCCACGACGCACACACCACTTAAGTTACATAGTGGATATGGTGTGATTAGAAATAGTTATCCTAACCCTAAAATCACCAACTTAACACCCGAATCATCATCACAAGATATAATCTTATTATGACAATCCACTCTAGCTTTGTGTGCAGATAGCCAATCCATACCCAGAATGATTCCATGAGAACCCAAAGGAAGGATACGAAGATCCAAGGTCATGGTGAAGGGTCCTAGTTCAACTACACACTCCTTGACCAAGGAGTGCACTAAGAGCTTGGCTCCAAAATCCATCTCAACATTCCAACTGTGGCCATGCCTAACCACCACCATCCTGCGTTGCTCTGCTGAGGATGGAGAAATAAAGGAATAAAAATATATTGAATCAAACAAGATAGAGGTAGAAATATCACCGATGCTACGTGTAGTCTTAATCAATGTGCCCTAATGCTTTGTTTGGTGATTCTCAACCACTACATAAATCCTACAACTCCTAGCCATGTCACTAACCGTCAGATCTGAAATAGGACCCTTACCTTTGTTATTAGGGTTATGTGGAAAATCTATCTAGTGATTCCCCGATGTACAACATCCAAAACAACTACCTAGTCCTCTCTAATGAGAAACGACTCCTCCAGGACTCGGGGTCTTTGTTGTAGAACCCCAAGATCCTGCTATGGGTCGGATTGCGGTTGTGGACAAGGTATGATTTATTGGGCTTTAGGAGCTCCTGAATTCTAACTGGAACCCTAGTCGGAGGCCCCATACTATTCCCTCTCTGAGCATCATATCTCTCGTGGAGGTTTGAAAGATGGGTGAGTCTTCACTTTGCTCTTGCTATGGATGAGGTCTGAAAGGAAACTTTGTGCATCCATACTAGCCGTGAGGGGGAGGGGTTTCCCTCTTTTATCGATTGTCTAGTAAGAATGTTGGATGCAACTCCTCACCCTATTTTGTGCCTACTATGTCTTCCCCTATGCTACTCTATAATATAGGCCTTCTCAATGGCCTCAACTAAAGTATGTGGACAATGAATACACATTTCCTCCAAAGTCTAAGTTCAGTCCCTCGAGAACCTGTGAATCCTAACCATCTCATCCTACATGTAATTCACATACTGAACTAGGTCTAGGAACCTTCTCTCATACTCCACAACTGTCATGATATCTTATTGTAGATCATGGAACTCATTGATCCACTCTGTATGAACCTCCTTGAAATGTACCTACTACGGAAATGTTCCTCAAAGATCTTCTATGTCACCGAATATGAATTTAGGTGGAGATTCTCCTCCTCTATCCTTCACCAAACACTAGCCCCATGTCTCAAGCAAATGGATAGCAACACGAGCCTTCATGTTGCTAGAGCATGGACATATCTTGAAGCATCCACTCAAGTTAACTAACCAAGCCTCTTCCTAGAATCCTCCTATATCACCAACATTAGTGGGGTGGATGAAGCTTCAGGATTTCTTGAATATGATCAATGTGATCGTCACGCCTACCCTGTGGGTCTCTCCTCATGGTTGTCCCTTTGTCTAGGGCTCCTAGATCTCTCTATATGTCTCATGGCCCTATCTCCCTGCACGAGTCCTGTCTTTACGGCTCTACACAAGAATTCTCTATTCTATTATCCCTACTATGGTGTGGAGTGCCATGAGCCTCTTGTGACGGCTCCCTATCATGCTTGACTAGGTCATCCCCTACTGATCCTCCTCATATCATGGCATTGACCTCCTATAAGGTCTATAGTATATTCTGTGGTAGTATAGCGGTGACTTCTGCTATGGGGGTGGTACATATAAATCCATGAGCGATAACTTATCATTTGGTTCATGCCTCCCTGCACGACCAAAATGAGAGTTAGTCCATTATTCTAGGTGTGTTTCAATTTATTAAGTTTTCTATGTTTCAAATTTTTAAATAAATTCAAGTGTTCTAGGGTTAGGTTGCACTAGGTTTCCGGTTGTGTTGCCATGTATGCCCATGATCCAAGTGTTGAACCCACGACTCTGATACCAAAGTGAGACTCTTGAAAATCGCTACATCAAACCACACAAAAAAATCAGCTAGAAAGTTACGTTTTTTTTAAAGATTACATTAAAAATGTTAAATCAATTAAGATACCTTTAATTATGATTAATAACTACTTACCTATTTATTCATACAATTTAATCTATTTAACATGTTAGTATTATTTTATTAATTTTGCACATTACATTAATCCTGAATTAATTTGATTTAATTAATTACTTAATCCTCAATTAATTTCATTTAATTACCCACTTAGATCAATAATAAATTTAATCAAATCTTATTACAATTATCCTTAACCTTCATCAATTAAAACTTACCCATATAAGATTTATCTCACAGTATTAACATTGAAGCTAAAGTTGACTTTAATTTATTTCCTATGTTAACCTTAATAAGATCCCTAGCACATCATTATTCATTTCCTACCAACATAATTCCTAAGCCACCCTTTTAATTATTTACCCTTACACATACACCCATAACACTTACCATTTTAAACCCATTATTTCCTATTTAATAAATTTCCCATGAACATCCCATGCATAAAATCAAATTAAAAGACTTAAAATTAAATTTTCCTTACTATTTTACTTTTCCTCACACCCAACAACAATACCCCTAGTTTTTTAATATTATGTTTTACCCATACTTTACAAAATTCATTCACACATCTCTAAGGGATGAGGATTAAATCCCAACCATAGGATTCATTTAATCATCTCCCTTAGATCTTAAGTTCCTTATTTTCCCTAAGTTTTCCTTATGTATTCCTATATCTTTCATTTTCTACCCTAAGTGCCTCTATTTGCACAGGTCAAGCTACAGGGAGGAAACAATGGAAGTAAGGGATTGGGATAAGGAACTATGTTGAAGAGGATATCACGAGTTTGCAATGGGAGGATTTCAATTCCCCATTTTCATTGTTTTTAGGACTATCCATTCTTTCAAGTTTAAGTTCCTTCTAGCAAATTTCTCTAGTTCAGGTGTTTTTTTCCCACCCTTATGTAAATCATTTTTTTGTAGAGATGCAACTAGGTTTCATTAGGAAATTTTTATCTATTTGAAAAGAGTTGTAATGGTTTAGATCTAACGAATGGAAATTTTCTTTTGAGTTAATTTATATTAAACTTGTATGCAGAGGTATATAGATGGATATATACACAAATGTGTGTATATATCCATATATATACTTGCTAGTGGATATCATTGAATTTGGTTATTACATTTTTCAGAGTTTAAGATTCAAAATTGGTATATATGGGTCAAATGTGGCTTATATTTGGAAACAAAAACATTAAAGGGGGTGACAGGCGTGGAGTCTCAGTAACCGGTGATGGTTAGGACAAGCATATAAATCCTAGTTATGATAGTCGGTGTCGGCCACCGAGGATCCAATATTTTTAACAAAAGGGTGTATATACACATAAGTATATATATCTTAGCATATATATACTAATATGTATATACACATTAGTTAACCTACAGTGTCTAGAACAAACTAAAACATATTTTTACAACCAAATACATCTAAATTAGAGTCTTAACCAAGTATGTGGGGACTTAATTTTGCAAAAGGGAAAGCACAAAGTGTAGACACAAAATTTTGGTCACGCCCCTTTAGTCCCCTTCAATTAATTAACGTAACATGTTTAACTAATCTTGACCCCTTCATCCCATATTAATATTCATACTCACATTATTAGTTGATTTAATTATATTAATTAAGTTAATTTCATCCTCACACCTCCACCTCATCATTACACCTCACCCTAGACCCATTCCGGGGTTGTTTAACTCTAGTGACCAAGTCATCACTCTCAAGATCGATTCATCACTCTCGGTGTTGAGTCACCACTTGACCTAAATAACTAAGAATTCTTCTCAAACCTAATTGGACTTCTTCTATGACCTTCCTACCATTTCTAACGAGAAATCCACTTCCCTAAGTAGACTCAACTTGGAAAACACACCAAATATGGGAAGATCTTCCTATTTTTGGTAAAAAGGACTAATTCACCCTAATTGACGTTTTTTTTCCTCGGTTGATGCCAGTTACCTAACCGCCATCGGTCACCTTATATACACTTTCAAAACTCTTTACACGGGTTAATCATTCAGTTATTATAGCTTTATTGCATTCAAGAGTTAATATTCAAGCCCTCCGCATTTAGATGACGTACAAAAATAACCACGGTAAGACAAACAAGCGGTTATCCTTCTAGAGCATTGGAATAATCACGGGAGCACACATATTGTACTTCTAGCCTTTGGGTGAAGCACCTCTCCTCCAATCAACCATCAACCATCTCAACTCACAAGGTCTACAAGACACCAAGTAAGTACTATGATTTTAATCATTCGGGCTTATCCCATTGTAGATCTCTTTCTTCGTTCAATATTTTATTTCTTTTGTTACCCATACATCACCTTCTTCCCACCAACCTACTATTCAACCACCCCAAGCCTTTCTACCCTTCTAAACCTCCTTCTTAGTATTCCTAAGTCTTCTTAGCCATATTACGATCCAAACCATACTACCCTCACTCTTTGTGTAATCACAGAGCCTAAAAACCCATTTTTAATAGTTTATTACCTATTTCCCCTACCAACATCAGTTTCTTTGATCACCGTTGGTTTAGTCCCCATACCGGCATCGATCACCAGACCGATACCAGTCTCTGTCTCATTTCGTATTCTTAGACCAGCCAGCTTCACACTCACCTAAAACTAACCCAGACCTCAACTAATCAACCCCAGACCCTTACCAGACCTCTATTGGACCTGAAAACCTAGTAACAACCTACCAAACCTCCAGATCTAATCATATCCTTACCTATTAGCATGAGATACCTAAATCGTTCAACTATAGTAGGATTTCCTTATTTCATGGTATTTGTTGCCTTAAATTGTATTTGAAAGTGGATTGATAGCCCTCTAAGAAGCTCCTTGCTTCCCAGATCTAGCACTCATTAGGAAGTCCACTAACCTATATTATTAATACTATTTTGTGGTCTTGTTGTGTTTCTTATACATGTTGTTCGTTCGCTAAAGGTAAGCTCACACAATCAGCTTGGATCAAAATTCTACAATGTGCACATTGTACCTTCCATCTTCGCTTCTTGGCATTCCTCCTTAACTATTTTACCTTCTATCTATTTTTTCCTAGAAAGTGTTAAAGTTATTGGTGAAACATTTTGGCATGCTTGGTGTGACCCATCTAGGGTTCGTTGCATTGTTCATTCCTAGGGAAAATCTTTTGTGTCTATTTTCATTTGAAACAAGTTCACATTAAGCT
Source organism: Taxus wallichiana var. yunnanensis (assembly GCA_018340775.1). Classification (NCBI taxonomy): domain Eukaryota; kingdom Viridiplantae; phylum Streptophyta; class Pinopsida; order Cupressales; family Taxaceae; genus Taxus; species Taxus wallichiana. The sequence goes on along the minus strand of CM031242.1, from coordinate 852,900,742 downwards.
TCTTCTCTAGAAATATTCTTTTCTTATGAATTGACTCAGTGACACTTGATATTTAGGATTAAAAACAACTCTTCTTTCTTTTTCTTGCATTGCACTTAGTGAAAGTCATACCATTAACCTCTTCATAATTTGTTCTCATCGAATATAATTTTTGGATTTGGGTTTTAAAAATTTTGCACTTGCATTTTTGAGTTTATTGCATTATAGCTCATCTAAATTGTGGGCAACCTATATGTTGGAATTCATGCCCAATTGATGGTTGACAAATTGAATTGTAACTCACATTTTGCACACTCTCTATACCAAATCACTGAAAACAAACTACATAGTTCTTAAACAACATCTTTCTCGAGAAGAAGTTGTCAATGATCACATGATCAGAGGATTGATAGTGGGCTTCACTAGTTTCTCTGTCTAGTCATCATCTCAGAGAAGGATCTCCCACGTCAAAACTTACATGAAACCAGCCATAGTTGTTGAATTTTATAGGGCACCTTTGTTAACAAAAAATTATATCCTTCTTATAGTCAGTCCTAAATGGCATAAGCCATAACATAAAATCTACAACTTAGGATTTCGTGTTTGTTAGCTTTTCTCTTGCGTTTTGAGGTGTGAGTTGCATTTCTTCATTATTTCTTATCCTTTTATGCCCCACATCACGAATGGTGTATTCCGAGTTTTATTTTGGGTTTATTAGGACTCCTCATAGCCATACTCAGTCTCTGGGTTGGCCCTTTTATTTGATCTAAATCACCAAAACTTCATTTTTCCTTCTCTTCCCAGATTTCACAGTAACCGATATCGGTCCAATGACCACCATCGGTTACATAATCTCACCGCCATCGGTTAACTGACTGACGTCGATTTTATGCTTTTTTGGTTATTTTTACCAAAATAGTATTCTCCACCTTTTTGTTCTTTTTGTGTCTTGTTATGTCATTTTATCACACTTTTGGGTCTCTGATATCATCTTTAGAGTCCAAGTTGACCCATTTTCACCTTTCATTTCTAGATCTTTGAGTCTCTTATTTTTCACAATAAACAACATCGGCCTCGAGCTGCGATTAGAAAGATGTTACCTCATCTTCGTAACCCTATAAGAATAACAATATAATCACTCATTTTAGACTAATGTTTCCCCATTACTTCTGTGTTTCTACATCATCAACAAAGCTAAAAATACCAATTTTATCGTCAGTCACATGGTTTTGAATAGTAAACAAATGAACGCTCTCGTGTTTCACGCTAGCCGCCAGCCACTCCCACCTAGCCCATCTCACCCTTCAAATCTCATCACCCATGAACACCAATCAGGATCTTTCCATACCCACTTGTGATGAGTAGTTCGCGAGAATCCTTGATCACAACCCCAATTCTCTATAGTAATATCTCACTCATTCATCTACCCATGATTCAAAGCAAGGCAACTTGTTTATGGCATGCTTGTGTCCATTCCTCCAACCCTCACACCTACTTCTGCATCTATTACTACTAGCTTATCCTTACCCTCTTCCACCTTACCACATGTGGTTTCCTAGCTTGAGCCTACATCATCAATATCGGTTGCACCTATGACATTTGTCATGCCTTTGACGTTTGTCTCTCCTACGATGTCAACCATTCTTGTATCAAATACCTTGAGTATAGGTCTATCTGCATCCACCACCTCTCATATACCTATTACATCTCAACCACCAATGGTGACAAAATCCCATACTCCCTTCCTAAACATTGTCCTCTCCATCACACACAGTATCTTCCTCGATTGCTACTAGATTCTTTACATCTACTCCACCTACCAACACTTATCACCAATTGTCCCTATTTCAGCTATCACTTATTTAGGATACTTGCAGGTCTACATGTATTCGACACCACCACATACTAGGATTCCTTCCACATCATACCCTCATCATCTACCCCCTTATACTACTGAGGGGTGCCCAGTCATCACAACCTACCAATGATCTTATCAAAATGATGATGGAAAAGATGCAGAAATTAGAAGCATATGTCTCTAGCTCACATAACTCTCTGACATACAATTAGATTTGTAATGAACCTATTCACTTATGCATTCCAATTCATCCATAACCTCCCCATTGGGAAATGCCTAAATTCAACTGATTTACAGAAAATAAGCCCCGCTATAGTACTTTGCGGTCTTTTAAAAATGTGTGTTATCGATCTCTCATGATGAGGCTTTTCTCTTGTGAATATTCCCAATGTCCTTGACATGACTGGCTTTATATTGGTATAGTGTTCTACCTAGGTATTCTATCTTTTCATTCAATCAGGTAGCTAAGGATTTTCTAGACCACTTTTCCATCAACATTTTTAAGGATGTCACCATGACCGACTTGTACATGACACGCCAATATGAAGACAAATCAACCAGCTCACATTCCAACTTCCTTAGACTAAGTTAATAGAGTTGTTTACCATAGCTTTTCCTAGACACATCTCACCAACCCACTAAGTTAAAACCTTCTACATGTTTGACGAGGTGTTCACCATGTCCCGAAACTTGAAATTCATGTCATTGAAGAGAAGAAGATACAATTGCATAACAAGAATGCTACATTTAAACCAAATTATACCTTTTCTTCTTCCAAACCGTAAAATAATTATTCTAAAGAAAAAGTATCTGCCGATGCAGTATTTTTAAAAGCCATCCCATCTCATCCATCCAACCAATCGAATCCTACTTCCAATCTTTCTCCTATTTCAGATTTCTAGTTCAAGCAGAGCGATGAAAATATACTCCCATAGGATAACCCTACTCTTTAGTTTTAGAAAAACTTGTAAAAGCAAGAGAAGTCACTCTTCCACTCATCAAACCACATATTGATTTTGACCCCTCTCATCCTATGCTTGCATGGTACAAAGAAAATGATTACTATAACTATCATCGCATTAGAGGTCATAGTGATGGTAATTGTATAAATTTCAAAAATATCATCCAAGAAATGTTAGATAATGGAGATCTCATCTTGGATAATCCTAATGCACCGGATAATTAGAACCTTCACATCTTCAAGAATTTTTCCCAAATCACACCTCATCATCTAACCAAACTAGTGAAACCTCGACCAATGACAGTAACGTTTGTGAGGTTCATGTTATTTTCGACATCATACTAGCTCTTCCTGCTCAATTTCCTCCTACTCCATCTATCAAGGAGATTCTTGCATGAGCTCCTTCATCCATGAAGGGACTTGTTTCATCTGCTCCTTTACCCACAGAGGAGTCTCCCTTATCTCCTCCTTCACCCACGGAGGAGTCCACCATATCTACCAATGCAGTTTCCCCACTCACCTCTCAACCTGATGAACAACCCGCAATACTTACTCTTCTACCCATAGGAGATTCATGTTTACCTTATTCTTCGCAAAAGATGAACTTACCTCATCTAACTTGTCATCTCCCCTACCCATAGGGGATCCATTAGCAGCGTCCCTTCCTATTGGTGATAATTATCCATTGGCTTTCAAGGATCCTATTGATTTTTTTCTCATCTATTTTACCCACATAGTCCAAAGCCAACCATTTCCCTGTCTCACGGACTTTCTTTATGGGTATTGTTACCAAATCAACATAATCCCCCCTACAACATTGTCTTTTTCATGTTTGGTGGACCACTTGGATTATGTTGATGATTCCATGCTTTGGGGACGCCTTTGAATGCTAATCTAAACTCAAATGCAAATGGTGTCTGCTAATACTTCCACGATCTATCCTAAGGTATTTTAGACAACCAAACCCACCATGTCCATTCCATTTGTAGCAACCTCTTCTTCATCACCCTCACCCACACCTAAACCTTTACCATCAAATAAACTTTTTCCTATGCCTAAAACCTTACCTACACCTATATCTTCCTCTGCATCCAGACCCATTTCCACATTGGGAGTCATGATGACATCAAACCTAGTCCATCCTCTGTCAAACTAGATTTAGAAACTTGCCAAAGCCATTATAAAGACTATTCCCCCTAATAGGAATACCCAACCTCTTAGGCCGCATACACTAGCTTTTCCCACTACCCCTTTGTCACCTTCACCACTTACATATATCATAGGTCACCACCCTTCAACCTTGGCCAAGTAGCATCCTACCCAAAGTAAACTAAAAGCACAACAACACATCTTGTCACAATACTCTGTTGCACCAAAATTCCCTATGTAACCTATGCCTTCGATTGTCACCTACATCCTTTCTACCTCCTATACCTACACCACTTCTAGTATCCTCATCATTACCTATGACATTCCCTTCTCTTCAACTAGTACCTTCCACATTTCCTCTTACTACAACCTTCACCACACCTCCATTATTGCATTGGTTAACCCAACCCCTTTTTCCATCTTCCTCCCTTATACATCACACACTTCGTCACAACCTTTACCTAAGAAGGTGCAACCAAAGCCCAAGAACCCACTACCCTCTAAAGAGGTAGTTAAACCTACACCACCTTCAACAACTAGTTCACCTACTACATCTTTACCCAAGAAGGTGCAATCCAAACCTAAAACCATACTATCTACCAAAAAGGTGGTCAAACTTACTCAACCTACGATTCCACCTCCAAAGTGGCGCCTCCCACCAAAGTCACCCACACTTCCATCCAGACTTGCACTTACTTCACATTGTGATCCATTGGTAGGGTCTTATGCCAACATCTTAGCTAACCTTTTGGAAATCTCTTTCATCACATTTCCACCACTTAGACCTTACGACCCACTCAAACCTAAACCATAAGGGTTTGACAATACCAAAATTTGTGCTTACCATCATGTGTTAGGGCATGATGTGGAAAGTTGTAAGGCTCTTAATATTATTCTTCTCCAACTATGTCCTCTCAAAGAAAGCTTTGATGATGATGATCTTTTAGATGAGGACCCTATTCCACCTTCACCTATCACCACACATCCTCATCTCTTACCTATTCAACGACCTTCATCTCCACCTCCACAACCCTTTTATCCTCTTCCAACATTTGAGATCAATATGGTCCGCATAAGAGAGCTAGCCAAAATGCCAATTTGCTGCATTGTTTTCACAAAACAAGTATATTTCCTCACCATATTTTTGTCTCATGTCATGTCACTATACCTATCATGTCTCACTTTCTTGTTTACCACAAATTAATATGGTTCAAATTTCCACTCAATCCCAGAAGGAAAATGGAAAGGAGAAAATAACCAACTCATCTGCTACTCTTTTACCCAATATTCCATCTACACTGTACCAAAAATCACCATCCTTAGACTCACATACCCTATTTTTACGATGGGATTTCCCATCATACAATGCTTAAACGATTGCATCAAGTATCCTCTCAAAATGTCTTTTATGAATTTGTCTAAACCTCTCGAGTCTCATCACCAAGACCTCATTGAGGTTCTATAATCTATTGAGGTTCTACTTAATGACCCTACTCTTGTTGCATCCATTATCACTCCACCCCATGTGGCCTCGCTCAACACTTCACCCCCTTCCCGTGCTCCCGCTTACCACTCATCAAGTAGCTACTCTCAATTTCTTTGACAACGAGATTGTACCTCTCCAATTAGATGATCCTGATCCTACCCTATTTATTTCCATCTACATTGATAATATACATGTTCAACACGTTATGATCGATGGTGGTGCCAATATTAACATCATTTCTTCCCATGCATATAACCAAATGTGCATCCCTACCAATTGCATTTATAATAACCTAGTTATGTTTTGTTCATTCAACGATGTAATTACTTACACCCTTGGCACCATCATTCTTCACATTTATGTAAGCCCCATACCATTCTTGAATTATTCTATCTTAGAGGGGGAATTCTAGTACAACATGCTACTTGGCCAACCCTAGATTCACACCATGGGTTGTGTTCCTTCAACCTTACAATGCTATTTAAAATTTGAACATGAAGGGAAAACTATACCATTCTAGCCAACCCTTCACCATTAAAGACCTGTAACATGTTGTATTGACCTAATGATGTCCTTATACCAATTAAGGCATCTACCACCACTACCACTTCTTCTTCATCTACCAATGTTGTCGCTACATCTTACACAACTAGCTCCTCTATTCCCACTGCTACCACAACTTCTACACTTGACCCATCATCCAACCCATCTACTTCTCAAAAACTAATGCTTCTTCTTCCCAAATTTCTAGTGATTCATCTATTTTCGTTACCCACATATCAAATAATGATCCCTTAGAAGGTGTTTTTCAGTGCCTCACTCTGGGGGAGTACCACCTTTATAACATTGACACATTCCTTACTCCTCAAGAGTATGGTAAAATTCACCAACATCCCCGCTATGATCACCGCATAGGAAATTTTTTCCCTATGGTCCTCCCCACCTTGCACCAACTTAATGTGTGGGGAATTGATACCTCTACCTACTCACTCGAGCCACCTTCCCAAACTCAACCATTTTCCTTTGACCTTCAATCTCTCACCAACCACCGCTTCACCCACACCTTCCTCCATCGCTGTGCTTGGAAGGGATTTGGCTTTGGTTTCTATGAACAAGGCCGCCATACTATCATTCCTTGCACCACTCGTAAGCATAAAGACCGTAGTGGTATTGGATTTTCTGAACCACCTTCTAGGAAGGCCCGAGTCGAACTCATTGAGAATGTTAAACATTCCTCACCCCGCTCACCAAATTTACCACATTCACTTACGAGTTTATGGACCCGTAATCCATTCCTCTTAAATTTTATTTTCATGAACATCATTTCCCTAGGACCTATGATTTATCATCATGATGACAAGGCTCCCTCTTTTCTTCCCTTCATGTATCTTGATATGATTGATAATGATACCCTTTATATTAACATCGCTCAATGTAAGGACAATGAGTCTATTCTCATCTACCCCAGTGCGAGAAGATTCTTATATTCATTGTTCATTACCTTTTGAGATGCAAACCATGTTGAATGAATCGACCATCAAAATCAATATTAACACTCAAGACAACCCACACATTCTAAAAATAGGCCAATCTTTAGATGTTGTTGAACAAGAAGATTTCACTTCTTTCCTTTGGGATCATAACAACGCTTTTTCTTGGTCCTACGCTGATATGCCCAATATTGACCCAAACATTGTGGTCCACAATATCATAACCATTCCTGATGCCAAACCCGTGAAACAAAAGCTGCAAAAAATGCATCCTTGTATTGCCCTTCTTGTCAAAGAAGAACTCCAACGCCTTCTTTCGGTTTCCTTCATCCTACCCATTGATTATCCCCAATGGATCTCTAACATCGTTCATGTCACAAAAGTGACAGGGGAGTTCATATTTACACAAATTTTCATGACCTTAACTTAGCTTGCCCCAAAGATGACTTTCCTCTACCTAGTGTTGAACAACTAGTTGATCTCACTACCAACCATGAGATGCTATCACTCATAGACGGTTTCTCATGTTATAAAAAAATATTACTGTCCCCAGAATAAAATCACAAAACCGCCTTCATCATTCCATGGGGATCTTTTTATCATGTCATGCCATTTGGCCTAAAAAAATTGGTGTTATATATCAATGGGCTATGAATTATATTTTTCATGACGTCATGCATAACATATTGGAAGATTACATTGAAAATATTATTATGAAATCTATACATTGGGTCGAGCACCTTGTGTTTATTAAAGTTGTTTTTGACCATCTCATCAAATACTTCCTTCGCTTCAACCTAAGAAGTGTGTTTGTTGTTCTCTCTAGAAATATCCTTGGTTTTATTATTTATTTGTGTGGCATTAAAGTTGATCCCGCTAAAATCAAGGCTATTATTGAAATTTCTCCACCTACTAACCTTCATCAACTTCATAGTTTTCAAGGCAAGTTGAAATCTATTCATTGATTTCTTTCTCATCTTTCCAAATACTGCCATCCATTTTATCATCTTCTCAAAAAGGATGTTTCCTTCAAATGGGATGATGAATGTCACAAAGCCTTTGACGCCTTAAAACAATACCTCGTCCAACCTCCTATGCTCATCCCCCAAGGATGACCAACCATTTTACCTTTACATTTTTGTTATAGATCATTCCCCGGGTTTTATGTTTTCTCATCATGAAGAGCAACACAAGGAGAAAGAGGTTTAATAAATAAGTCATACACTTTTATATTATGAAACTAGATGTACTCACACTGAAAAACTCTTCTTAGCCTTATTTTTTTCACCACTAAACTTCACCATTACCTACTCAACCACAAAACCTTTGTTGTCACCAATACTTGACCCCTTACATTACATGTACGCTAAGCCCTACCAACATCAATGTGCTACACGTTAGCTCATGCTTCTTGTAGACCTAGATCTCAAATTCATCCATCAAAAAAATGTCAAAGGAAAAACCATTGCTGACCAACTTGCATACGCACCTCTCTCTGGAAACCAATCTTCTAACTTCAATTTCCTTAATGAATCCATCACTACCCTCTCCTGGATGATACCATTTACTAGATGACCTTATTCTTCGATGGTTCCAAATTTCAGCATGGGGGTGGTGCCGAGTTATCCTCATTCCTCTTGATGGTGAGCTTATGCCATCATCTTTCAAACTATATTTTTATCCTACTAACAATATCACGGAATATGAGGCACTCACATTAGGTCTTCAAATTTCCATATCCTTAGACGTTAAATCAATTAATATCTTTAGTGACTCTCAACTAGTTGTGAACCAAGTTAATGGTATATACCATTTTCATAATGAGATACTTCAAAAGTATAAGCATCATGTTGATATGCATTTGACTATCTTTGACCATAATGAACTTCAAACCACCCCGCGTTCCACTAATAAATGTGAAAACACCATGGACTGTCTTGCTTCTTAAATCCTTACTTCACCCTCTCGAATCAAAAATATTTGTCACAATAAAAAGGTTGCAATCACCTTCTTATCTAATTTGAGACATTAACCTTGTAGGAAACATTGAAACTGACCCATGTGACCTTTGGTATAAGTAGTTTGTTGACTATCTTTCCCTTTCAATTCTACCTCCAGATCTTACTTGCAATGGACAATGAGCCTTTCTCAAAAGTGTCTCTCGCTATGTCATCATGGGTGGTCTTCTCTATAAATGTAGATTTGACGCTATCCTCTTACGATGCCTTATGAGTTCTAAAATTCCATACACCATCAAGGAAGTTCACAATGGGATTTGTGGGGGTCACTTCAGTGGCTTAGCTATCGCTAAGCGCATCCTTTCTTAGGCTATTACTAGCCAACCCTAAACTATGATTGTTGTGATTATGTCAAGTTTTATGTGAAGTGTTAGTGAGATGCTAATCTTTATCACACCCCTAATCATGCCTTACAGGTCACATGAAACCTTTGGCATTTCTCTCAATGGGGTTTGGATCTTGTCGGATAGATAAACCCTCATTCTTCCCAATGTCATCAATGGATTATTACCACTACCAAATATTACACTAAATGGGTGGAAGCCATACCTCTTATTTCTACAAAAGCTAATAAAATATGTGAATTCATTAATCATCACATCATTTTTCACTTTGGTGTTCCTCACCACCTCATCATTGATAATGGAAAACAATTCAAAAACAAAACCCTACGAAAACTCTTTGATGCCTTCGACATTCAAATCAGTTTTTCTTCACCTTATTATCTTAAAAAATGGCCAAAATGAATCAAATAACAAAACTCTAAATAAAATTCTTATGAAAGTGGTTGATGATACTAGTAAGGATTGGCACACGCACATTCATTTTTCCTTATGGGCTTATCGCACTAGTATTCGCACCTCAATCGCTACCACACCTTTCTCTTTGGTCTATGGTACAAAGTATGTCTTGCATGTCGAAGTCCAAATTCCATTTCTTCGTATCTCACTCAAATATATGCTCAAGAATGATGATTTTTTCCGGGATCATTTGACATGATTGAGTTACTATACAAACACTATCTAAATTTTCTTGATCACCTCCAAATCTACCAAAAATGTATAAAACTTGCCTACGATAAACATGTCCAAGAACAAACCTTCCAAGTCGGTGACCTCATCCTAAAGGAAAATAAACAAGTAAAAAAATGGAGAAAAGTAAATGGGGAAAGTTCACTCCTAATTGGCTTGGACCCTATATCGTTACTCATGCCTATGGATTGGGTGCTTATTCATTATCTTTACTCAAAGGTAAACCTGAACTTGAGCCCCTCAATGCCTTGCATCTTCAACCATTCTATTTTTGAATCAAATCCTATATCATATTTTATCTATTAAATTTTTTTCCCTTAAGCAACATCCATCTTCCACTTACCTATTTGAAGGATCAATGCTGAAACAAGAATCATGTGATTACCCTTCACCTTTTAGCCTTGTCTTCAATATGAGTACCACGACTCTACTCATGGCATGATTCTCAAGGATAATTTTTATCCTTTTCAATATGGAATCCCATGGTCTTTCATCACTTAAAATCTCTCTTTTATAGCTAACCCCCGTGTCTTTATGGTTTTGTCTTCATAAAAGAAGCCTATACTTCTCTATAGTCTTGTCCATGACCTAAAAGTCCAAAAAAAAATATTCAAAAGTAATATAAGGGATTTGCAAATTCGAACTCCTTAAGTCAAACTTATAGGAAAAAGACGAGTCCCTAAAAAAAACGTCTATCCAAATCTATCTTGCTGCAATAAATAGATTACTCCCTCAAAGGACAACTATACAATGCTAGCCATATTGTACATAGTCTAGCCAAAAGAAGACTTTTTTGAAAAAACAAAATAAATATATGCTGAAGCTTCCCACATAGATCAACTTCACGAAGACCTAAAGGAGATATTCTATTCATTGCACATAGACTTCCCGCATCGATTAGTCTATAAACCAAAAGCAAAAAGAAAAAGATAAGTTTTTGTCATGGAATTGCCTATTTTGATCTTGGGTATCTTGCAGAAGAGGCATGTTGTCTCACACCAGGGTTATGATAAAACAACCTCTTTCACCTCATCATTTTTCCTTTCTAATCTTCTACCTACTCAAGGGACATGCCACAAATGAGACATTTCATGATCATGCGAGCTTCTTCACCCTTATATCACCAATCATGCAATGCCTTCTGTGGTCTTACGTTCATAGGACAATATTTGATATTGTAGACTCATAATGGTTCTTACCACTTAGGTGGATTTTTTTATCCTCTTACCATTCACCTATTTTCTTACTTATTTCTCCTCCTTCATAGGACTAGACCTTTGACACCTATATTCTGGGAATTCCTCTTCCATCAAAATCACCCATATCTATTCAACATAGACAACAACCATGCCTATTCAACCTATACTCAACCATGCCTATTCAACCTATACTCAACCATGCCTACATGACCTAGACTCAACCATGCCTATTCAAATCATATTCAACCATGCCTATTCAACCTAGACTCAACTATGCCTATTTAACCTATACTTAACTATGCCTAAATAACATATACTTACTCATGCCTAAAACCTACCGACCCATTCATCTCCCCTATTGTATTCTTCCCTAGGCTATGGGAGAATTACATCAGCTTGAGGGCCCTTTTCACTGAGGAAATGTAGACAACACTTCGAGGTCATGGGGCCCTTGGAGGTTAGCTTGACCACTTTTTCCCCTAACCAATTTTCCCCTTTATATTCACATTTTACCCTAGTTAGTTTCCATTTTACACAAAATTGGGAAATTAATCTATCATAAAAACATACATACCTACCATTTTATAACATCAACCATATCATACATCAATCATTTAGCATTTCCATGATATCAAATACTTGGAAATTTAACCACAACATACATACAATCCATTATTTCCATAAGATCAGTAACTTGGAAATTACCTAGACTCCACCATGCCTATACCTAACTCCATCATGCCTAGATGACCTAGACTCAATCATGCCTAACTCACCTAGTTCCCATGGTACACAATAACAATGGAAATTAAAGAAAGAGTACATCATCCATCCAACAAACATCATCAACTATATAATGGGAGTGTCTGTGTATCAATACATATATACATAGATATAAATAAGTCTCAGTATCTCAAAAATATCATATATAATCTCATATCTTTAGCATGCAGGACAATATATATAACAAAAATATTAAAATGATAGACAATATCCTCTATGGATATCAATCACCCCCACCTGATGCCCTCCTTTCTGGTCTCAGATATCTCCTCCTCTCTCCCTATTAATCACCCTGTCAAGATCTCTCCAGCCTCTTCGAGAGCTGGTAACCTCACCTTGACCCTATCTTTGGGGCCAATGACCCCCTATGCTACTTGATTTGTGAGTCCTAGATATAGTCCACTCACCGACTTGTTGTTGGGCTCGGTACTCAAAGATAGGAGGGCACATCAATGTCGAAATTTTCTATCGGGGCACGATAGTAGTGAGCCTCATTCAAGGAATCCCTAAACCTCACTATGGATAAATTCTATGGTGGTGCCATTGGCCTTACTACCACCTGAGAACTCGCCCTACCAAAAGAGGACGCGTGTGCATGGTACCGATATAAAATAAGTCACCTATTTTCACCTACCATGTGCATTCACCTATTTTTTTATCCTCTTACCATGCACATGCATGTCGAAATTCACTATCAAGTCGATAGTAGTGAGCCTCATTCAAGGAATCCCTAAACCTTGCCATAGATACATTATATGGCGGTGCCATTGGCCTTACTACCACCCTGAGAACTCTCGCCCTACCAAAAGGGACGCATGTGTACTGCATGTGCATGTAGTTCCGTAACCTATGCTTGTGTTGTGGCCGATTGGCCCTATAGTCCAGCCACCTATTTCGTAATGCAGCTACCTATCCTCCATCCCCATCTCTACCCCGTGTGAAAGCTCGTGCACATGCTACCTATGCTTATAGGGTCAACACTTGTGCCTGTAAGGTGGTCACTTGTTCTATGCGGCTGTAAGTTGTTCCTACAACCTTGTAACTTGTTCTTGTAGGGTAGCCACTTGCCCCTATAATGCATCTCTCTGAACTATGGCCATCACTAAATCGGCTGCCCTATCCTTAGAGGTGTCACCTATAATTCTTGGCTTATCCACCACTTCCTATAATCGGTGGCACTTGCGTCATCAATCCTCCTATCTACTACCCTCTCCTCCTACTCGGATGGATCTGTTGGATGTGGTGGAGACAATGGTCTCTCCACATCATCTCTATGGTACAATGGAAAAGGTAGAGGAACATTCTCGCCAAATCTCGAATTACCGTCGGACTCATCCACAAGAATCATATCGTGCTCTCCGACACATCTTCCCTATATCCACCTAACTAGCTATAATCCATCCAAATCATTTGTCATCCCTCTATAATATGGAAACCATATATAAGGTATCCACAATATATCAATGACTAATACACCATAAAACATTAAATCTGTAATAAGTCACATCCCTGACTGCCTCTATAACCCTAGGATGGGCTCCAAGAGGTGCCCACCGCCATAAACCAACTCAAAATAATCCTTCAAACCAATCCTACCTCAGAATTTTTGCTAGCCATAGGCACACTATATGCTCATATGCCCAACAATGTAATAAGAAGGTACAACACATCCCAAACTTGTGTATCCATCGATATGCCCATAGCTCTCTGTATAGTTACACTAGAAATGTAGGTTCCCATGTGAACCATACTCATTGCTCTACCATATCCTCCAAAACACCCATCAATGCTAGAGGAAACCGACCACCCTCTGAATCTGGGAGGGAAAAACAACTAATCGCGACCATCATCAACACTGCCAAATGGGTCTCATCAGGATGTGTCGCGTACATATCTCCATACTTAACACTCGCACTGTGGTATGTCAACTCTACCACAACATCGCCAAACATTGTACCCATGGGCTCCAATGCCTTGTCGGCTCCAATCGATAGACTTGTGCCCCTATAATGGGAAACCTCAAGATCCTATATACGTCCTCCAAGGTGATAGTCATCTCCCCAATTAGAAAATGGAAGGTATTGGTCGTATAATCCCATCTATCGATGAGAGCAACCATCATACTATGATCCCTAACAATCTATCTATATCACCTGATGGAACTAAGACCAACATCTTGGATGTGGTCCCACTCATCCCCTGATGACAGTGGGTCGATCTCTCGTCAAATGTGGCAATTTGTTTATCACGCATCATGAGTTGTTGTCATGCCTACATTCATACAACTTAACAATGTCAAGTACTGAACTACTTTTTCCCATTTCTTCAAAACTAATTAACTCACCCCTACCTACACCACATACCCACATTTGTTTACCTACCTATCTATTGCCTAAACTACCTCCCTAACCTATTATTCATTCTAATCTAGCCTACTATGTTCCCATACTAATTTCATCACCTATTACCTACCTATGTTTACCTAAATTTACGCAAACCCACCTAATTCTATACCTCATCCATCTAGGTTTCCTTCATTCTTTGCCCATGTACCCTCCCATTTGATTTTTACCCCATTTTGGCCTTCTAAAATCTAACCCATTTGGACTCGATCACTTTTCCTATTACCAAAATTGGTCACCTTGACCAATACTGGTTGCCCTCAAGCGACGTCGGTAGAATAATTTCCTCACCGACGTCGGCATGCCGAACCAATGTCGGTCACTGTTTTGGCTTCACAGCTGAAACCCCACATCCCTAAGTTTCAAAAAAAAAATTAAAACCAACCTAAAACTACCTAAAAACTAACCAATTCCCACCCATTTCCATTTTACACACAATTAAACTATATTTCCCCACCCCCTACCCACATTTTTACTTTTTCACTACCTTTTTAACTTTTATTTCCCCACCTTATGTTTTTCATTTTTACATACAATTCCCTTAAAAACAATAAAAAGGATTGACTCCTACCTCTACACGATGTCTCTGTCATGCTAGAATCTTTGGGATGGGTTCCTGAGCCCCTCTTGTACCTCCTCCTACTACGACTGTCATCACCAATCCGGCTCTATGATAATTATTCATCGGGAACTCCTCGTGCTTATGATTATTTACTAATGCATGACCTTTGGTGGATGTAATCTGGAAACAAAACAACAAACATAACATAAGAATACCATCGACTATGATAAGACATAATGATGACAAATCTGAAATATCTAAGTAAATTATAATATTCACATGAAATTGTTACAATCTCACCCATGAGGTACTTCAAGTGTTATTGACTTCACTTTCCTTCCACAATACTATGGGAGAAACTTTACAATTTCACCTCTTAATGATTCTTCAACACACCTTTAAACCGATGGCTTCCTTTGCACACTTCCTACAATATTTCTCACTACTTCCTTCATGCTAAATGAGGGAGGTGGCCTCTCTATTTATAGAACTTCTAGGCTTATCTATCTTATCTCTAAGATAGGATAAGAAATCCACTGACGAATCATATTCCATACCTTAACTCTTATCTGTACATGTAAGCTTATCTTTTAAGATAAGATAAACCTTATCATTTTACATGGGTTCCACATTTTTAGACTTTTTACAAATAAAATACACAAAATATTTATGACCTCACTCCTTGTCCTTATTACCAATATAATATTTCTAATTCCTAATCATGTAGACCCTACTTCTCTAATTACCCAAACTTTGACATTTTAACATTCTTTGGACCACTTACGACAACTATTTACCTATAAAATTGAAGGTGGAAAATACAGCGAATATCCCGTAACGGTTTAGTGAAAGGTGAATTTTGATATTCAAAAATAAAATTTTCACTGGTTTTCATGGCTCCATCGGTGCGTGCGGCAACACTAGTTAGTTCGAAAATGAATTTGCGTATTCAAAAACAAAATTTTCACACTAGTTTGTAATGCGCGACATTGGCGCGACACTAGTTAGTTAATGTAATGACGCGTGCGACACATTGGCGCGACACTGGATCATAATGACGCGCTACATTGTCACTGTCGTCGCGTGTCGATATTCGTGCACATTAATGATTGTGACACGCCTCCTCTACTTATCGCGCGTCGCTGGCCCCCGATGGCGCACGCGTCATTTTGCTCCTGCGGCGCGCGTCACTGTCTCCTATTGAGCGCGTGTCAGCTAGATTGTTGTTGTCGCGTGTCAGCTATGACCTTTGGACGTGCGACGCGACACAGCCTATTGCGCGCGACTTTGTACCCTAATGACGCGCGTCACTGGAACCTGTTGACGCGCGTCAAAGGTAATAGCTGACGCGCGACAATAGGAGGAAGTGATACAGCGTCGATGGGGGCGATGTGTGTCGCGCGTCACTAAAGTGCGTGTCGCGCGTCAAATGTCTAGATAGATGCGTGCGACAAAAGTTAAGCGCGCGCGTCAATAGGAAGCGATGGCTTGCGTCGGTAGGAGCAAATGGCGTGCGTCATAGGGGCGATGCGCCCTATTTAGCTTATAAATACCCTTGTGCGCTCATTTTCTCGTTTTCGTTTTCCCGTTCTTGAATTTTGCGAGTCTAAATCGTTCGTCAAAAGGCGATTACAGCTATAATGTCGACTTCACATGCTTCCCAATTGCAAGTTCAGCAAGAAAATCAAGAGAATCCAACTCAATCGATTTGAAGATCAACTACAGGAATCCCTTATGCCCTCACATCCATACGGCTTTAAAGATGTCTTCAGAATATCAAGCTTTGATGGAAGAGTGTGAATTCTGAGGGCTCGTGAATATGCCCCATTTGAAAGCAGATCCGGATATTTTGAATTACTTTTGTCATGCTACAATTCGAGAGGGCGGTATTTTTATGTGACTACGAAGCGATGGCCAAATGTTCCGATTCACTATTGAAGCAAATGACATCCATCGGTTTACGGGCCTTCCTTTGAGAAATTTACCAATTATTCTGACAAGGCAACACTCTCTTTGGAAGAAGACAAGAAATTTCTCGAATCAAGCGTACGGTTTCCATGTTGATTGTAAGTATAATTCGTTTTAATTCATATTTTTTTATTGTTTTTATTACGATACAATTTGTTATAAATTTATAGTAATTATCAATTGTTTGCATTTGCAGCCCATGTCGATAAATCCGGGCGTGGTGTAGATACACAATCAATTGCACACCACTTTCTTGCTGCACTTATTTCATTTTTTCAAGCCAGAATTGTTTTGCAGGGTCGCCAAACAGATATACCAAATTGGGCCATCGCATACATTTGTGCCACTATCTCAAAACGACAATTCGATTGGTGCACATATCTATCCAAAAAAAAAGAAGCGACATAATAAATTCAAAACTCTCAGATAAACCTTTCATTTATTCAACAAACTATCTCCTCGGCTTCTACTATGAGGCAATTTTAAATTTAAAAGATAAAGAAATTCCTACTTGCTCTGATGAGGCTTTGAAGAAATTCTCAATTCCATTTGAAGAACAACAGGTATAAACTATTTAGTTTGTAATTGTATTTCAATTTTCGACATTACAGTGCAGTTATTAAAACTTAAATTTAAATGTTTTGCAGAGAAGATATCTTGAAGCCCTTCCCCGAAAAAAGAAATTATCGAGAGGAAGAGGCCAACAACACACGGAGGCTTCGGGGGACTCCCAATCTGAAATGGAAGCTCACTCCTCTCCAAACCCTCAACAGTTTGAACTCGTTAAACGCCAGAGAAGTAATACATTCTCATATATTATTTACAAATTCCAAAGTTGCATATTTATTTTTCAATTTAAATTTTAACCAAAAGAATTGACATTATTTAATATTGATGAATTGCAGGGACTTTGGAACCTTCTTCCCCAACTCACTCCATACAGTCACATGCATTCATATCTTCTGAACAGCCACTTTAAGTACTGACTCTCTGAGGCCACCCGTGTAGCAGAGAAAAACAACCCCTCGACAACAAGAGTACAACTTTTCTATAGTACGTTTAATTTCGTAGTTTTGACTTTATGAATTGTTTTAATATTTTCATTTTTTCTTGTACTTTTCAGCACATGTCGAGTCATGATCAAACCACGGCACCGACACCCACTCAACCATTAATTTTTAAAATGCCAACGGAGGAGCAGTGAAAAGAACATTGGTAAACGCATGCCTTTTGCTCCGGCCCCTAGTGGGACACTAAACCTTGCCTCCTCGTTTGAATTCCAACTCTATCACTTGGTGGCTTGCCCGAGTGTCAGCGGGCATATCATTTTGAACAATATAAATTTAGATGAAGATTATTTGGGCATTGATAGCAATGACCCAATTGGTTTTTCGATACCGCGAGATGATTCAAGGCGGCGGGTATACTTCAAATTTCAATTTTAATATGCTTTACAATTTTGAATTACATTCTGATTTAAATTTATTTATCTAAATCTTGATTAATTTTTTCAAAAACAGGATCAGCCCACCCAAAGGCAGAAACAAGGAGCAGTTGATCTTGGTGAAAGCCCCCATTCTTCTCCAGCAAGATCGTCTGCATCAGATTCAGATAGTGAACAGTTGCCACGTTTTCCTTTGGAGAACTTAATTGGTAATGATTGTCAATCCCATATCAGTGAGTTTATTATTCCTCATATCCAACAACTTATAGAATGGGAGAAAAGGGCTAAAGTTCTTATCAATGAAATTATTAGTCGTTATGAAAATTATTGCAGCGGGATAGTTTATCTGCTGCGAGTCGAGAATCGACTGCGAAGATGGATTCCTTACTTACCCAAGTAAGATGTGGGGTATCACGTTTAACAACAACTATAAAGGCGACATTTTAGATAAGGCACTAAACAAATTGGAAAATATTAGTGCGAGGCCGGGCATATTTTAACAAATGGTCGAGGACAAGGATTTGGTATCGATCGCAAATGCCGAAAGAGATAGAAATTTATTGTAAGTACTATTACATTTAAACAATCATTTTTGTTATTTTGAAATTTTGAATTTACATTAATATTTTATATTGACATTACTCTTTTTGTGCGGTTGAAATATGAAAATTTGAAGAGTCGGGCGAAGGTTTTGCAAGTTCACTTGGAAACTTGACAAAAAAACGACTTATCATGACAAAAATTTGAAGCAAAATATTGTTTTGGTTAACAAACAAAACAATACACTAAAGCGGATAATTAAAGAGCATGGTCTCGACCACGACATATTATTCAAAGAAAAAGCGACTTCTTGATCCAAATTTTTTGTCGCGTGGAGATCTGACAAATCAAGAAGAAAGAATTATAAAAAATGCAGACGAGTCTTTTGAGAAGATCTTATAAGTTCGGGGGTTATTTACGGTGTTGGGGAAAGAGGTACATCCATGAGTGGAAGAAGCCGTTGGGAAGAGAGAGCGAGTTGAATTGTATAAAGAAAAAGAGGGTTTTGAAAATTAGAAACTTTTATTATTGAGGAAACTTTATATATTGAATTTGAAAACTTCTACTATTGAGTATCTACTATGGTATTTGAATTTAATAATATGGATTTATATAGTCTTTAATTTTAATTGCATTAGATGGTGATTATCATGAATTATATGTATGTTTCTTGTTTACTTGCATTGTCATGAATTGTATGTGGACGTAGATGATGAATGATGATAACTGATAATTAATGATAGATGATGATGAAAGACGATGATCAATTTAATGTGTATAATGTAAAATGTAGTGCCTAAATATCTTGTGGGACTTTAATTATCTTGAAAATTATGTTTTTGGGAAAAAATAGCAACTAAGATTTGAAGCAGATCTTTAGGATTTCTCCTTAATAGACTTATGGTGTAGGAAAATTCTATTTTAAAGAGATTCACCTCTATATAAGTGCATAATCTCTCATTAGAGAGGTTGTTTGACATCCAAAATAGTCAAGACCATTTGTCAGAAAATAACGTTTTGCTGGAAACAATCAAGACCATGGTTTAAAAGATATGGTTTTGTTATCATGGATATTGTTTTGTGTAGAGTAGATTGACAAGTTGCTCTAAATAGTCAAGGTTATGGAATCTAGATTAACCAAAGTTGGAATAACCATGTGATTAAAAGATAGGTCAAGCTCGATATAGAACTTTGAAGTTTAATGTAAAACATATAAGGTTGAAGAATCCTATCATTTTTTAATATTTGATAAGGGTGAAGAATAATTGTGGATTAGAACTGGGAGGCTATAAGTTGGAATAATTTTGAGTGTGTAAGAAAATATTGAAGGTTGTAAACTAGATCATAGCAAACTATGTGTGTAGATTTTTATTAGATAAAGACTCTGTCAAGTTGATTTAAATAGTTGTGATTAGTGTAGATTTGGGTGGGTGACTATAGGATATGGAAGATAGCATTAGAATTGAGTTTGAATAACTTCGTGTTAGAGGATGATCATTATAAGTCTAAAAATAGATCTATTTCTTCATGGAGAAATCTGAAGAAGTGATGGATCTATGACAAAGCATGGAATTTTAGGAAGAGTGTCAGGACTTATATTTATAATAGTATAATGTATTGTTTAATAGTTTATCCCGCAGTTAAAAAAATATATCAAAGGATTTTCCACATATAAAAAATAAATTAAATATAATTCTAAGAAATCAAGAAAGAATCATCAACTTTGGTAAGAAATTAAACATAATTGCAAATATCATAGGGTTTAGCTTACCTCTTGCGTATTAGATTCTTTGTGAAATCATCAAGGGTAACGTCTTTAGATCTTTGTTTTTCGACATTGTAGATAGAGGGGTGAGTTGCCTGACATTGTCAGTCCTGAGAAGTGGCAGCAACATCTTTAAATATATAGACCAACAATATCTTTAAATAAATGATAACTAGAGCTGAAAAAATGTAAAGTAACAAACAATAAGATGATGTTGAAGAAGATACCTATTTAAAATTGAAATCATCCCCTGTAATGTGCTAGATCTTTGTCTTAATAAAATTCAACACAAAAAATGGATTAGTAGATAGATGGGTGAGTTGCCTGACATTGTCAGTCCGGAGAAGTAACAGCTTCCTCGGACGGATGTCAACCCACGTTTTCAAAAAATAAAATATTGTATTTAACTAAATGTAAATACATAGACATCTTTAATGATAACCAGAGCTGAAAAAAATGAATAGTAACAAACAATAAGATTAAGGGGAAAAAGATTCCTCCTTAAAGTTGAAATCATCACTGCCACTGGTAATGAGCTATATCTGTGTTTCAAAAAAACCCAACACGAGAAATGGATTAGTAGATAGATGCGTGAATTGCCTGACGTTTTTAGTATATAGATCTGTAACATCTTTAATGAAAACCAGAGCTGAAAAAATGAATAGTAATAAATAATAAGATTAAGGGGAAAAAGATACCTGCTTAAAGTTGAAATCATCACTGCCACTGGTAATGAGCTAGATCTGTGTTTTAAAAAAACCCAACACGAGTAATGGATTAGTAGATAGATGGGTGAATTGCCTGACATTTTTAGTATATAGACCTGTAACATCTTTAGGAAAACCCATGGTTAACCAAAACATGAAATGTGTATAGGAGTGTCTTTTAGTGCTTCATGCCAAATTTAATTAGATTTTGAAATGAGTATTTAAACTAGAAATATTCAAGTTAATTTTTATAAAACTGAGATATTGCTAAAATAGAAATGGATCGAGACTAATACCTTGTATAGGATTCACATCTTGAGATTCTCTCTTGGGATTTGCTTCTTGGAGTGGTTGAATTAAAATATGTCTCTTTTTTTTCAAAATTTTAAGGTGGTGCATATGATCATAGCTCAATAAGGTTGTTTACATATCATGTTATTCTGAGAATGAGGTTTGAAAGATCTGATAAGGGTAAAGTGATCAAAATTGTTGTGTAATGGAAAATTGTTTTTACTTTCTTCTAATTATCATTGTTGGTGATGAAATACTTGGTTGACCATTGCGAGGAGTATCAAAGTATAAAATTCTGCTACCACCTTGTTTTGTTTTCCTTTCTGAAGATCTGATGTTGAAGTGTATGTTTGAAGACAATTTTTTTGCAGCTCCCCCATTTCTATGCCTTGAATTGATTAATCATGATCTTCTTGAAGTACAATTGATAAAATCAAGTGTCTCAAATATTGAAATTTTTTTACAGCTCAACATAAAGTTCTCTGTGCAAGGTTGGATCATCTTAAAAAGGTAACATTGTGTAAATTTTGTCAACAGTGCCCTTACTGGTACCTCATCTCAAACTCAGTCTTAGCATATATCATGAAGTTTCTTTTTGAACTTATCAAACAAGACCCTATATCATCATCAAGTACACACCAAACACTATTGATAAATTTGAAGGCTTCATCTCAATTGGCTGCATTGCAAACATGAAGGGAATTTCCTCTAGAGCAAAAGAGGTGAAAACTTCGAATTCCATTAAATTTTGGATAAGAAATCAATTATTTGGTAGTCTCGGGCTTTTCTCATAATGGAGCATCGAGTGGTATCACTGGCGCGTCAATGGGCGTCAATGGTCTTGGCGCGCGGCGCGCCCCGCCAGCGGTCTTGCGGCGTGCGCGTCCGCGCATGGCGCGTCGCGCGCTAATCGCGGCGCTAATGGCGCGCGTCGTCTTGGCGCTAATGGCGCGCGTCGGCGGCACCTAATGCGCGCGCGTCGCGGCACCTAATGGCGCGCGTCAGCGGCGCTAATCACGCGGAACCTAATGGCGGCGTCGCGGCTCCTAATGACGCGCGTCGCGGATCTATGGCGTAGTGGCGCGCGTCGTCTTTGGATTCTATTTGCGCGCGTCACTTTCTACTTTTGCGCGCATCGCTCGTCGCTCACTCCTATTATGCGCGCGTCTTAAGACTATTGTCACGCGTCAGCTAGAACCTTTGATGCGCGTCAAGTGAAGCCATTGGCCTTGATTTAGCCTATAAATACCCTTGACCGGTCATTTTCTCGTTTTCACCTTCGGCTCTAGATTTTTGCGAGGTCTCGATGCTTCCCAACTCAAGTTGATGTAACAAAAATCAAGAGAATCCAATTCAATCGATTTCAAGATCAACTACGAGGAATCCCTTATGCCCTCACATCCATACTATTAATATGCCCCATTTGAAGCAGATCCGGATATTTTGAATTACTTTTGTCATCCTGATTGAGAGGGCGGCATTTTTATGTGACTCGAGCGATGGCGAATTTTTCAATTGATATCGAAGCAAATGACATCCATCGGTTTACGGGCCTTTCGTTCAAAAATTTACCAATTATTCTGACCAAGGCAACACTCGTGGAAGAAAAGAATTTTCTCGAATCAAGCGTTCGGTTTCCATGTTGATTGTAAGTATAATTCCTTTTAATTCATATTTTTATTACGATACTGATTTCTTTGTTATAAATTTATAGTAATTTTCTTTGTTTAGCATTTGCAGCCCATGTCGATAAAAAAGGCGTGGTGTCTAATATGTAACATTTACGAGTACATGTAATTTTTGCAATGCTAGTGTCTAAGATGAGCTTTGTAACTTTGATTGACTTGATGAGTGCGGTGGAAAAGTTTAAACAAAAAAAGATCTTAAGAAAAGCGATGGAACCAAGAAGGGAAATTAATTGATGTTCCCAAACTTGATGATGCAAATCAATCAAGGGGAAGAATTACGATCAATGTACTTTAATATTAACGAGAGAGGGTGACTCGGGCCCGAGGCTCTTCTTGTAAGTGTTTGTGCCTTGAATCGGGGAAATGTGAATCTTGAATTTGGTAGTATTGTGACATGTTTCGACATCACTTTCCAATTTAATTTTTTGTTATTTTAGTTATCTTTATTCTATCAGGTGGCAGGAATATCTATTGTTGGTCAATATTATTATGGCGTGTTTCCTCTCAGAGGTAAGCTGCTCAATGTCAGGGAAGCTACCACTCACCAACAAATGGAGAATAAAGAGATAGTAAATATAAAAAAATCCTTAGTCTCTGAGGAAGATAAAATATATGTCACATTAAATCTTTAAGATATGGCCATCTGATGATAATGACAGACCAGGTACATGATCTTTGTATAGCGTTGTTTAGTTTCTGCTTAATTCTGACACATCCTTTCTAGTGAGATCCTTTGACTTGTCCTTTGTCTCTTAAAGGACCATGATGGATCCCACATCAAAGGATTGCTGATCAATTTCATACACCATACCTGGCCATCACTGCTTAAAATTCCTTCATTTGTTGTGGAATTTATCACTCCTATTGTCAGTGTAACTGTTACCCCTGTATATTTTGTTGAGTGTATTGAGACTCTTTATATTTGTTTTTAAGCCTCCAGATGTTATTTATCTCCATGTCTAATTTTGGCACATGTTGATGTAGGCAACTCACAAAAATGGAAATGTGTTATCTTTTTACACAATTCCTGAGTATGAAGCTTGGAGAGAATCATTGAGTGGATCGATAGCCATTTGGACCATATAGTACTACAAAGTAATGCTAGTTTGTTTTCTCTTTATATGTTTTCAAGTTCTGGTTTTGTTCACTTGTTGATTAGGTATCACTTGTTGCTTGGACCATACAGGGTTTTGGCACAAGTACTTCTAAAGAGGGCAAGGAGTATTTCATACAACTAGACAAGCACAAAAATATTTTGTGTGGGTTGATGAGAAAGATAGATTCATATGAAAGCTTATAGAATGGGAGAGAAGGGCTAAGGTTCTTATCAATGAGATTATTAGTCGTTATGAAAATTATTGCAGCAGGATAGTTTGAGCAGCTGCGGCTGATCCAAATTTCTTTGTTGCATGGAGATTTCTTGTTTTGGGGAAGGAGGTACAGCCACAGTGGAAGAAGCCGTTGGGGAAGAGTGCAGAGTAGAATTGGATAAAGAAAGAGAGGGTTTTGAAAACTAGAAACTTTTATTATTGAGGAAACTTTAAATATTGAATTTGAAAACTTCTACTGATTGAGTATGTACTATGGTTTTGAATTTAATTATATGGATTTATATACAATCTTTAATTTTAATTGCATTAGATGGTGATTATCATGAATTATATGTATGTTTCTTGTTTACTTGAGTTGTCATGAATTGTATGTGGACGTAGATGATGAATGATGATAATTGATAATTAATGATAGATGATGATGAAAGACGATGATCAATTTAATGTGGACGTAGATTTATCATCAAGCACAGTAATTCTTCTCCTCTAGACTTTTGAACTTGTTTTAAGATAATTATTCTCTACACTTAACGATATGATTAGAATGGATAGAATAAATGTAATGATATAATGGATATGAATGTAAAGTAAAATCGATAAGATTATGTTGAAGAAGATACCTTTAATTAAAAGAGCTGAAAAAATGTAAAGTAACAATCGATAAGATTATGTTGAAGAAGATACCTATTTAAAATTGAAATCATCACCGGTAATGTGCTAGATCTTTGTCTTAAAAAAATTCAACACAAAAAATGGATTAGTAGATAGATGGGTGAGTTGCCTGACATTGTCAGTCCCGAGAAGTAACAGCTTCCTCGGACGGATGTCAACCCACGTTTTCAAAAAGTAAAAATGTTGTATTTAACTAAATGTAAATACATACACCTGTAACATCTTTAATGATAACCAGAGCTGAAAAAATGAATAGTAACAAACAATAAAATTATGTTGAAGAAGATACCTATTTAAAATTGAAATCATCACCGGTAATGTGCTAGATCTTTGTCTTAAAAAAAATTCAACACAAAAAATGGATTAGTAGATAAGTGGGTGAGTTGCCTGACATTGTCAGTCCCGAGAAGTAACAGCTTCCTCGGACGGATGTCAACCCACATTTTCAAAAAGTAAAAATATTGTATTTAACTAAATGTAAATACATACACCTGTAACATCTTTAATGATAACCAGAGCTGAATAAATGAATAGTAACAAACAATAAGATTAAGGGGAAAAAGATACCTCCTTAAAGTTGAAATCATCATTGCCACTGGTAATGAGCTAGATCTGTGTTTTAAAAAAACCCAACACGAGAAATGTATTAGTAGATAGATGGGTGAATTGCCTGACATTTTTAGTATATAGACCTGTAACATCTTTAATGATAAAGATAAAAGATAGATAAAGAAGATACCTGTTTAAAGTTGAAACAATCCATTATCAATAAGCTTCATCAAAGTCGATGTTGTCTTACGTAGAATGTGACGAAGAGCCAATTACACTCTCAAGGTTGGGAATATTTGTACTTGTATTTGTATTATTCACACCTCTTCTTCATGAGGAATTCGGTCTTGTGATTGCTCTGTCGAGCGGAAGGTTTCGATGGAGTATCGAAACATAACACCTCATGCGACTTTCGATTTTTATCAACTTTGTTTCTCGGTTTTGATTTTATAAATGACAAATGCTTTGAAAACCCTTTCATCCTCCTGAGACCCCAAAATCATTGTTTGGCATAACTCATATAATCTGAAGTATTCACTGATATCTTCTTGTAAAATAGAACTTTGATAGATTCCTCGCCACAGCCTTGTAATAGCTCCACTTTCAGAAGGTTGATCTAAATTCTTATATTGGTTCCTCATTGTTGTTGCAAAATTTGTTATTTGAGACTTTAATAAATCGGCATTAGTATACCTTTGATTTCCACACCCTTGAGCTCTGGCGTCTTTGTAAATTGTTCCATTATTGTACCCATTGATTTATGGAAATGCTTACTGACAAAGTCTGCACGGCCACCTTCAGTATTCCAAAAATTAGGATTCATCACACCCATGGCTTCCAGAATTTTATCTTTCTGAAAACGTTCCCTAATTTCTGATGACAAGGTTTCTGAAATTTTTTTAAGCTTTATTCTTGTTTCAACTATAACAGACTCAAACAAATTACGTGTCACGGGAACATCTTCTCGTTCCGATCCTGTAATAGCTTGACGTTTTTGCAAAATGTGCACAGGTATTTCCCTCCCATTACTTGATGATGCGAGAGGTGATCGTGGATATTAAATCTCAAAAAGGTGTTAGGATTTTTAAGATCTAATAAATCTCTCCAATTTTCAAAAACAGGTGCATCAAAACTATCATTGGAACAGTACAATATATCAAGACTTTGACATACCATTTTCCTCATCCGTATAAAATCCACAATATAGATTAATCTGCCCTGTGCATGCTTCATCAGTGTATTGATCTCCTTTAACATTGGAAGAATACCAACCAATGTAAGCAATGTCTCCAAATCAGTTAAGCGGAACAACAAGTCCCTCGCCCTATCAACTTCATGATGGTATTTGTGCATGAAACCAACCAATGAAGGATACTCCTCACGAACTCTGCATGCAGGTTCATACAAAGAGATCCATCTAGTCTCCACATCCTTCAGAAGTTTTTTGCCATCTGTAATTCCAATTGCAAATTTTTGGAACTCGAGAAAACGCTTTGGGCTGCTTGACATATAGGCATGAAGTTCTCTTATAAGGTCTTCTAATTTAGCAACATTTTCGTGGTTGCTTACCATTTTATACGCTAAATTCATTCTGTGAGCCATACAGTGAATTGGTAGCATATATGGGGCCATTGTTGTTTGTAATCTAACACGAGCCTGTTCGGTGACCCTGCATGTGGATGCACCATCTGCTCCAGCGCATACCAACCGTAGCAATTTCATAATCAGTCATACCAATGACATCTTTCAAATGAGAAACAACTATTTTATATAGGTTTTCGGCATTGCGATTTTCAACCATTTTCATAACACCCAACGAGATGAGGTGTCCTTATATGATTTTCTAAAGTATAGATGTGGATACATACCCATGCGGTGTTGTCATTCTTTGTCACTTCATCAATTGAAAGAGAGATAAAGTTTGCTTTTTTACATTCTCTTTCAAATCTTCCTTCTCTATCATCGAGAGGCATTTTGCCATTTCCCATCCCACTACTCTCGGACCATGAGGGTGAGGTACATTCGGCACATTAGTTAAATTGATACAAAACTTTGAAATCGAGGAAATCGAAATCGCTCTTCCTTTTTAAGTATTTGAAAAGAGTAGAGAATTGTATGAATTTTGCATGTAGATTTGTTTCTTTCATCTTACCAATATGCGATGTGATCGTTCCTCCCTTTTCAACGGATGTCTGTGTTTTTTACTTGCTCTGCCTCATATTCATTGCGTATCTAACATGCATGCATTCTTTTGATTTTCCACCTATGTGTTTTGATTTTACGGCCATCCGCCTTAATTCTGATTAAATATTGTTTTCCACTGATGTTTTTCTATAGTGTCGACTTGATTGCATTTTTGTTGCTTTCCCAATTTCCACGTACATATTTTACATGTACATTGGATGGGATTTCTTGAGAATTAGATGATTATACGAGGTTGATAAGCGGAAATTTATTGCCCAATCAAACTTGTATGTCTGCGATGTCCACATATTCTTGTTCGTTTTTAATGCTTTACTTTTTTGAGTAGAATTTTGAGCAATATCACAATCACCTGGTTTCCTCTTTCTTGGACCGGAGTTTGATTTTGATTTCTGTCTTCCATTTTGTTGAGTGTTTGTATCTGTGATATCTAGCTGCACTTCTGGTTGCACCCCAACAGGAACAATATCTTCAAGATCTGGCATATTATCGTAGGTTTCATTTGTTTGACTTTGATACTGTGCAGAATGCATGTCCACCTCAATAATTCCTTCCACACAGTCAGTATTCTGATTCTCTGTGGTGGCATCTATATGATTGGTATTTACAATATCTGTATCCACAGAGTTTCCAAAATACTTGAAGAGTGATTTCTGAGATTTCTTACTTACTTTTAGGTTATTCGTATTCTTTGGTGGCACCTTCCATTATTGCGAAAAAGAGTCTGCGTCGGAAAAAAAGAACCAAGTAGCGACTCTGTCGGTCGAGGTCTTGTCGCGCGTCCATGCGAGGTCGCGCGTCCACTCTCTTAATATCTTGTCAGTCGTCGCGCGTCCACTCTCTTCAACGCACTTCCCTTGTCGCGCGTCGTCACTTCTTTGCCCAGTCGCGCGTCAACACTTTCCGTCGCGTCACACTTTTCACGTCGTCACTTTTCCTCAAGTCGTGCGTCGTGAACACTTCTTCGTCGTCGCGTCGTCGAACAGCTCTTTTCGCGTCGTCGACTCTTGTAGCGTCGTCGGTCTGCTCTTGTCGCGCGTCGATCTGACTCTTGTCGCGCGTCAGCAATCACAGGCTAACTTGATAATATGAATCTACGGTGCTCAAGGGTATGCGAGTTCAAATTTCACGGTATTGGTAATTTGGTAAGCTACTTGAGGTATACTACTGTGCGAATCACCTAGGTTTTTATAGGAGATGTTTTCAAATGAAGGCGAAAGCCGACCCCAAAAAAAAAATATACTATATATTTTAGGCGAATAGGGACAGACCCACTCGAATAATTAATATTCGCGCTAAAATTATCCCTGCATTTTGGAAGAAATTTTCTCTGTCTTCTTTTTTTGTATCTAGAATCGTATACTAGAACCAAGTCATTCACATGAAATGGAGACCACGGATCTTTTGATCAAATTATTCCTTCGCTTCATTTTCTTCTTATAGCTTGTATCCTTAGCTATTTCCCTCATTTCCTCTAGTAGATGAAGATGTACCAACCTTTCTTTTCTTGAATCACTTTCATCCATCCTTTCATTTTCATAACTCTCACGGTGAGAATATCAAACTCAATAGGAAGAACTGGATCAATGTCATAGGCCAACTTAAATGAGGAGTATCCATGTTCTTGACTTTGATGTTGCCCTATATGCCCACAATGCTTTGCATGAATCCTTTTATCCCACTTATGTACTGCAAGGCTGCATCTTTTGCTAGAATTTGACACAACACAAAATTTGTTCGTTCCACTGTCCATTTGTGCTTGGCTTGTATGTTGTTACCTTCACTGTGCTTAATAGAAAACTTATTGACTAGGGCTTCTACCACCTCATTAATGAAGTGGCTTCCTTGATCATTACAATTTCTAATGGGCAACCAAATCTGGTGACAATGCATTCATATATGAACCTTACCACTTCATCCATGGAAGTTGTTTTCAATGGCCTAGCTTCAACCCACTAGGTTAAATAATCATGGCAACTACAATATACTTATTTTGGCGTGAGGTAGTTGGAAGTGGACCTCAATGTCTATTCCCCACTTTTCAAAGGGACCAAGTGGAAGAATAGGGCATAATGGAGTGATGAAGTCTTACGGTTACCATGTGTTTGACAAATATCACATGTCTTACAATAATTATAACAATCTTTAAAAAGAGTGGGCCAGTGATAACCTACATCCAAGATCCTTCTTGATGTAAGTTATCTAGAGAAGTGCCCTCCACATGTACCATTGTGGAATTCTTCTAGTAGTTCCTTCCCTTGAACACGTCCAACTGCCCTCTTGTACTGTCCATCAGGTCCTATTCGAAATAATACTCCATGTAGAATAGAATATGGACGACTGGCTTGAGTAATCTTTCTCTTAGTCTTTGCATTGGCACTGATAGGGATTGTGTCAAGGGATAACAATGTTGCATCGGGGAAATCATCATCATCACAAGATGATCCTAAACCATCATAGGCTCGAGAGAGTGCATCTGCATTGACATGCTTCTTTCCTAGCCTATCTATAATATCAAATTCAAATTCTTGTAGCAAAATTATCCATCTTGCTATCCTCCCTGATGGGTTAGGCTTATTTACAATATATTTTAGAGCACGATGATCATTCTGACTAGAAATTTTTCCCTAACAAGTAATTTCTAAACTTCTTTACAAATGAAATATGATAGCTAGAGCCTCTTTTTTAGTTACAGTATAATTTACCTCAGCACTGCTCATTTGTCTGCTCCCAAAGTAAATTGGATGTTCATTCCCATTTTCATCCTTTTGGCTTAAAGTACTTCCTAGTGCTGCATCTGAGGCATCAGTGTACACAATGAATGGCTTGCTCCAATCTGGATTCTTCAAAATAGGTGAAGACACCAGGGCTTCCTTGATTGTCTAAAAGCTTCATGTGCCTTATTTCTGGTTCATAAGTAACATCCTTCTTCAAGAACTAGGTTAGTGGCTATGCTGATCTTTGAGAAATTCTTGATGAACCTTCTATAGTAACCCACATGGCCTAAAAATGATCTCAACTTACTTCTATTCATAGGAAATGGTAAATCTTTGATTTTGAAACTTTATCGGGATCGTACCAATACCATCTTTGGATACAACATGCCCTAACAAAACACCTTTAGAACATCCAAAGACACACTTTGTAGGGTTTATTGAGGCTTGTGCTTCATCTAACCTTTGAAAGCGTTGTCTCCATCAGTGCAAGTGGTCCAACTTGCTCCCATAGATGCAAAAATCATCCGAAATACTCGATGAAGGTCCCGATGTAGGTTTGAACACCCTATTCATCATACGTTGGAATGTTGTCGGAGCATTACATAACCCAAAAGGCATAACTCTATAAGCAAGCGTTCCCCAAGGAGTGGTGAGCGTGGTCTTGGTGATATTTTCTGCTATACGAACTTGGTTGTAGCCACTATATCCATCAAGCAAAACTATAGCACTCTGCCGCTACTTCATCCAAGATCTGATCGAAAATGGAAGAGGGTAATGATCCTTCTTTGTTACCTTATTGAGCTTCCTGTAATCAACACAAATACGTAGCTTCCCATTCTTTTTTATTGAGATCACAATGGGAGAAACCCATTCTAAATTCTCCACAGCAAATATGAATCTTGCATCAAGCAACTTATCTATTTCTTCTTTTACAGTCTTGGAAAAATTAGGATTCATTCTATATGGCATTTGCTTTATGGGCTTAGCACCATCTACCAGCTCAATAGAATGTTCTACCCAACTTACTTGACGGAGTTCCTTGTAATCAAAAGTGAATAAGTGTATGTACCTTCAAAAGATTTGGAGGTAGGATTCCTTCTCACTCTCCATCACAACATCACCAATCTTTATTTGTTGGAGATGATCATCAACTTCTTCTTCAGATAATTTTATGGGGTCATGAGTCGGTGTGATTGGAAGGATATCCATGACTGAAACATCAACCTCACTTTCTTCATCTTGATGTCCACTTCTTTGGTATTAGAGTAATCGAGAGGATGTCCGATCATCGGTTTCATCAATTGAATCCACGAGGTTACGCTTTATGATGTCGAGGATCACATTTATCTTCACCCTCTCTCCACCACGTCTAAGTGTCATGAAACCTTCATTCCAGTAGTTTCTTGCATGAACTCTCCTTAGCCATGGTCTTCCCAAAGCCCAAGCATTGGAGTGCAGCAGCAGTACCATTTTCATCACCTGAAATTCTACCACACATACAACACCCATAATGAGATATTGCCACATTTGAAACTACACCTTGGTTTAGTTTTCCCTTACTTAATGACCTTAACATAAGTGTTGAAGGGCGATCAATTTTTAAACCCAACATATTCATTACAGACTCGGTCATTACATTAACTGCAGCACCTCCATCAACTAAGACATCATGAATTGAAATACCATTACATAATACCTCAGCTTGTGGAGCATAGGGATCCGCCTCTGCCTCCAAAATAGGGACCTCAACCTCCTTCCTTCGTCGAGCATTGAGTCCACTTCGCAACTCCCGCCTCTTCTCAGAAGACATAGCCAAGAGTTGACCATATGTAATATTTGTAGGCCTTTTGGACAGATCTTCCAAGATGGAGTATGGTCCTTGCCCCTGTGAAATCAAGAAAATCCTGCACACCCAACTTTCTTCTCTATGTTTCTTACTAGTTTCTCCTTTCATCTTCTTAGGATCATTTCCATCTTGATTATCTTTTTCTTTCTTTCTTTTTTTTGTTACAAACACATCTACTTCATTATTTCTGCTCTTATCTACTACATCGAGAGAATTCACAGTGCTTTTCCTTTATCATTATCTCCTTTACCGGATGTAGAAGCTCTATCGGACAATTATACTTATAATGACCTTTCTTATAACAACCATAACATACAACTTCAAAAATATTTCTTTTGGACCTCTATCTCCTCCACGAGAACTAAATTCCTTTCCTTGAAGAAGATTAATAGTTAAGCTGACCCATCTTTTTAGCAGATCTTCATACTCGGTAGATGTACTAGGAGAAATATTTGTGCTCACCGGGAGTGGTTGTGGATTACGGACCAAAGGTCTTTGGTGTAGGCTCTACTTTAGCAACAATTTCTTTGGGCTCCTCTTCCATGCTTTCTTCTTGCCTTCTTGCAATCTCCTTTGCTTGTTCAATGGTAGCTGGCGGTCATACTTCACTCGTTTTCGATCTCGGCTTCATCCCAAGAATGAAGTGCTTACATAGGAGATTATCCACGTCGCATTCATCAACCCATCGGCTAATCCTTCCTTAGGATCGGGCATCGAGCTTCCTCCTTAGCTCTAGAACACAAGCATGATAATCCCTTATCTTCTCCTTCTCTCCTTGGGATAGCTTTGTGATCTCGATCATGAGATCTGCATATTTGTTGTTCACCAAATTCTTCAAGAAAACTTTCGAGTTAATAAATTCCATGAATTTTCACATTTTCACCTAGTGTTTCAAACCACCTAAGTCTTTGAACCATCCAAAAGGTAGGAAAAATTGAGTCGATTATTCCCTTCTTATAAGGCCATTACAAATACAAGATCGTTTAAACTCTTGAATGAAAGAAGAAGCATCTTCATTAGATTGAGCTGAAAAACAGGAATCTTTCCCATTTTCAAAAGTAACCATAGTGAAATACCAACCCACAAGTACAATCAACAAGACTTATGTACACAAATAATTGGAATCATTATACTAGAAAGTGACTTTACACCTTTCTACAAGTAAAATAGAAATGACCACGGTAAACTATGGTAAAACTTGACTTCTTTGCGGTAAAACCGACTTTCTTGTGGTAAACACTATTCATAGTAAAAAGTGAAGTTCTTTGCTTGTAAATACTATTCACGGTAAAAAGTGACTTTCTGTGATAAATACTATTCGGCAAAAATGACTTTATCATGGTAACTACTATTCATGGTAAAAATGACTTTACTATGGTAACTACTATGCCTGATAAAAATAAGGTTACCCTCGATTGATTTTTGACTATGTGGGAATATCTCTCGGAAAATCCACCAACGAGGAATGGTCGACAGCGGAACCAAAATGTCATCACCAATCCGGCACTATGATAATTATTCACGGGAACTCCTCATCTTATGATTATTTACTAATGCATGACCTTTAGTTTGGTGGATGTAACTGGAAACAAAACAACAAACATAACACAAGAATACTATCGACTATGATAAGACAGAATGATGACAAATCTGAAATATCAAAGTAAATTATAATATTCACATGAAATTCTTACAATCTCACCCATGAGGTACTTCAAGTGTTATTGACTTCACTTGCCTTCCACAATACTATGGGAGAAACTTTACAATTTCACCTCTTAATGCTTCTTCAACACACCTTTAAAGCGATGGCTTCCTTTGCACACTTCCTACAATATTTATCACTACTTCCTTCTATGCTAAATGAGGGGGTGGCCTCTCTATTTATAGAACTTCAAGCTTATCCATCTTATCTCTAAGATAGGATAAGAAATCCACTCGATGAATCATATTCCATACCTTAACTCTTATTTATACATGTAAGCTTATCTTTTAAGATAAGATAAACCTTATCATTTTACATGGGTTCCACATTTTTAGACTTTTACAAATAAAATACACAAAATATTTATGACCTCACTCCTTGTCCTTATTACCAATATAATATTTCTAATTCCTAATCATGTAGACCCTACTTCTCTAATTACCCAAACTTTGACATTTTAACATTATTGGACCACTTACGACAACTATTTACTTTTTACCACAACATTCCTATTGTACTTTTGACTATTACCGTACTATACATTATTGGTGGCGTCGTATTGGCAGCACCGTTATCTTCTATCAGATGCTACTACTAATTATACTTAACAACATCCTATTCCTAATACATACATTAATGAAATAGAAATTATGGAGGAAAATTTTAGCGTCGACAGGCCATGTTTGAATCAAACCTCTCACTCTCCACTAATTGAATCGCTCATCTCAATCTCGTAGGACTAGAAAACGTAATCCAATCAACCAATGATTCCTCGCCAAGTCCTTGAGTATAATACCTCGTCTCTTTCTCCAACGGAAAAATGCAAAACACTCTTCGTTCTGTCATTTTGTCTAGGTAAACAGGTGAAAATGAATCCGTATTTATATGGATTTTTGTTTTTTACCATACCCGTGACCCGGACCGATGATGGTTTTTCTTAACCAACATTGGTCTGGTGCCCTAGTTTACCGCAATCGATTACCTTTAGCCGAAATCAGTTTTAAATCACCGATATTAGTTATCCATTTACTCCATTACCCAATTGTGCACTAAATTTTCTTTCCCGCCACCTTTTCCGCCTACCCCATAATTGACTCTAACCTTACCAATTACCCTAATCGCCTTATAACCTCCCACCCGACCTCACCATCAGTTGGGACATATTTTCACCCCTAACATGTCCTTACCTATGAGCGTGGCTACCTAACGTAACCGACACTCACCTTTTGTGATATTTGAATTTGTGTACTCATGATAACTTACGATGATGCTACATATGTTGTTCAGCCTCGTGACCTTACCTTGCCTAATGTCGTGATGTTTATCCTGACCATAACTCGATACCTTGGAACACAACTTATTACCCATTCCTACACCTACCCTTGTTGTGTTTCAAGACCATATCCTATACCTTGGATACAGAACCACTTCAACCTTGTTTGGATAAACCTATTGACCTTTGATGATGTAGAGTTTGCAAGCTCTTCAACTTGGTACCTTATCATAATCTATATGTGTGTGTGTGTTAGACTTCCCCTACCTATTACCCAACTAAAATCACCCTTACCTACAACCAACCTCCTCTCATTTTCATCACTTACCCATTTATCAAACCACTCACCAACTCCATTTCACACCTCATCAATTTTGGGTTTGAAGGGGATCACCTCCACCCACACTTGGGGCAACCTAATCTTCACTCATACCAGGGCACAAGCTTCCTTTTTTTGTCAACTTCGCTTATCAATACAAGATACACGATAAAAAGGGGAAAATGTATATGTTGATGTCGAATCATAGCACCCATGAATGTCGCCAAACTCGATGGGTGAGACTCTCAGTGTGATTGCATAACATGGAGCTTTTCCCAATTGTGGGACCTTGTGAAATCGGAAAAGCTCTCCGGATGAAGGTGGTTCCTATTCCTCATTGAGATGTACACATAAAAATGTAGAGGGTCTACTCAAAACCTAATCTAATTTTCCAAGGAGACAGGGTAAGAAGATGCATAAAAATAAACCTAAACTAACAAAGGTGATGCACCGAGGAATGAAGAACAACTGTCTTGCCAATAAACACAAACTATTAAAATGCGATGCAAGATCATGCCTGAGATAATGCATTTGCGGTGAAAGATCAGGAAGATGCAAATAAACACAGAGAGGGTTGATAATCATCCATAGACATGCATTATTTTCTCCAAAGATTGATACAATACACCACAAAATGCCAAGAGACAAGGTTGCATTACAGTTTTAGATAGGAGGTTTGAACTCCACAGATTCACCTGCCAAAGAGAAGAAGGGAGGGGCAAAACAAGAATGTCCAACCTTTAGAAAGAAGCCCCTCCTTACAATTTATAGGAAGAATGAGAGAGGGAAGAGAGAGAAATTCCAAATCTACCCCAACCACCGCAGGTTGTATTTAATTCATCTCATTATGGTGGTAGGTGAGAACCCTAGCGACCCCCAAAAGTGGCTAACTGTATTTTTCATTTTTAAGAATTTGTTCTCACCCAATTAAAGATATCCAGTCGTAGTTGGACAGAGGACCTCGTAAGCTTTCCAGAAAGTCCAACCTTGCATGAATCCGAGCTCCCAGTCAAAAGTTATGGCCATCTGAATATCTGCGCCAGGGTCTGCTTCCTGCCAGCACTCAGAATGTTGCGCCTCCTGAAGGTGCGCCTTGGCGCATTCATGTGCGTGTCGACATCCTCTTACATGTGCCAAGGCACAACTTTTCCTATGTCGACACTCGTGTCATGCGCCATTTCTGTGTGCCAAGGCGCAACTTTTCCTGTGTCGACACTCCGTGTCATGCGCCATTTCTGTGCGCCAAGGTGCAACTTTTCCTATGTCGACACTCCGTGTCATGCGCCATTTCTGTGCGCCAAGGTGTAAATTTTCTGTGTCGATATATATACAACAAGATATGCCAAATTTAGGTCACATGCCCCTTTAGTCCCCTTGATTAATTAACATATCATATTTAACTAATCTTGACCCCTTCATCCCATATTGATATTCATCCTCACATTATTAGTTGATTTAATTATTTTAATTAAGTTAATTTCATCCTCACACCTCCACCTCATCATTACACCTCACCTTTGTGGACCCATTCTAGGGGTATTTAACTCACAGTGACATAGTCATCACTCTCAGTGTTGAGCCACCACTTGACCTAACTAACTAAGAATTCTTCTCAAACCTAATTGGACTTCTTTTATGACATTCCTACCTTTTATAATGAGAAATCCACTTCCCTAAGCGGACTCAACTTGGAAAACATGCCAAATCTAGGAAGATCTTCCTATTTTTGGTAAAAAGGACTAATTCACCCTAACCAACGCCTATTTTCCTTGGTCGACACCAGTTACCTAACCATCATTAGTCACCTTATATACAATTTCAAAACTCTTTACACGGGTTGGTAATTCAGTTATTGGATCCTTATTGAATTCAAGCGTGAATCTTCAAGTTGTCCTACATCCAAATGACGAACACACACAACCACAGTGCAAGACAAGCGATCGATTATCCTTCAAGAGCTTTAGAATACTCATGGGAGCACACAGAATATACTGCTACAACATTGGACTCAAACACCTCTCCTCCCTTCAACCATCAACCATCTCAACTCATAAGGAGTACAAGACACCAAGTAAGTACTATGATTTTAATCATTTAGGCTTATCCCATTGTAGATCTCTTTCTTTTTTCAGTATTTTATTTCTTGTGTCACCCATACATCACTTTCTTCACACCGACCCACTATTCAACCACCCCAGGACTTTCTATCCTTCTAAACATCCTTCTTAGTATTCTTGAGTCTTCTCAACCATCTTACAACCCAAACCATAATAATCTCAATCTCTGTACAATCAAAGAGATCCTAAAACCCCATTTTAATAGTCTAATACCTATTTCTCCTACTAACTTCCATTCCCGACCACCATCGGTTTAGTCCCCATACCAACATTGGTCACTAGACCAATACCGATCTCTGTGTCATTTTGTATTCTTAGACCAGCAAGCTTCCCACTCACCTAAAACTAACCCAGACCTCAACTAATAAGCCCTGGACCCTTACCAAATCTCTGTTAGACCTACAAAACCTAGAACAACATACCAAACCTCCGGATCTAATCGTAACCTTTCTGTTAGATTAGATTTACTTATTGTATTAGCGCAAGATACCTAAATTGTTCAACTATAGCAAGATTTCCTAATTTTATGGTATCATTGCATTAAATTGTATTTGAAAGTGGATTGACAACCTTTTAGGAAGCACCTCGCTTCCTGGATCTAGCACTTGCTAGGTAGTCCACTAACCTATATTATTAATACTATTTGGTGGTCTTATTTTGTTTCTTATATAGGTCGTTCCTCCTAGCCAAAGGGAAGCTCACACAATTAGCTTGGATCAAAAGTATACAACACGCGCATTCTACCATCCACCTTCGCTTCACGGGTATTCCTCCTTAATAATTTTACCTTCTATCTGTTTCATCCTAGAAATCGTAAAACTTATTGATGAAACACACTGAGTTATCTTCCTATTTAAATTTTCATCATGCAGACTTGGAAATTTATTTCAAAGTACACTATACATTAAAGACATATATTTTTAATTTTCTGCTTTGAGAAGAATGCAAAAAGTAAGGGAACATTTTCATAAAATTGATAAGGAGATAAAACATGAATAAAATCCCTTACAAACAATACAAAGTTTTAATATTTACTGTTGCATCATTTCAACCTTTTAGATCTCTACCAATTTTCCAAACATTCCTTAAAGGTAGAGTTCTAAAATGACTTTCCAAATAGTTTTCAAATTAAAAGTTTGTATAAATTTCATAATTAAACTCAAGGAAATACAATCATTTCCAATTGGACATTAAGTACAATTTTTTTATCAAAATTTAAGATGATACGATCCCTTTCAATTTAGCTTCATAATAAGGAAAAATTTACAATAATTACGACATTAGAGTCCTTCCAATTTTGCCTTCAAATACAATAGTATCACGATGGTTTAAAAATAAAATACGAGTTACTATAATCCAAGTGATACAATCCCTCCACCCAAATGGTGGAGAAAACATGGCAAACTTCTTCCTAAGGAATCCTACAACTCCTCCAAAGCTGCAACTTCTCCATCACATCTTTTGCACACCAACAAGGAGAGAGAGATAGGAAACACTCTCCTTCCAACCAAATCTTGTTGAAGGGGTGAATTCATTCCTTCATTGACCCTTGAGCTCTAACCAAGTAACAATGAAGAAATTTCAAAACCATGGCAGCAACAAAGGGCTTGACATAAATACATACACACACAACAATTTGATGCAACATAAAACAACAACAAGAATCCTGTAATTTTATTTCCATAATTCACAAAGTCTTATTCTTAGATCCAAAAGGAGAGAAGAAACATGGGAAGCCCCCTTTTACCTCCCAAGTAGGTTAAGTGTCCACCTTGAAACCTCCAAAACTCCATCATACACAATCTCTTATGCCTCCCTCAAACTCTTATGACTCCCTCAAGTAAATTTTACAAAATAATTAAGAATTTTCCCCTTATCCCTCCACAAGGTGGAACACTCTTCCCAAAAATCCCTCCACAATTCACATAAACTCTTATACCTCCCTACACCTTTTTAAGGCAAACTACCCAACCCAAGCAATATACATACATACATTTAACAATTTTACACTCCATAAATAATAAAAACAAGAAATAAAGTGGATAAGAATCCTACCTTTCCACTTGTGGAACCTTCGCTTTCCATGCAATCCAAAAACTTCAAACTCCTTCACCAAACAAGCAGCTCCCAAGTAAGCACTCTCTAGAAAAAACATGAAAAAACAAGTAGCCCCAACATCCTATAAAAAGATGTAATTAAATACAAGAGAAGGACAGAGAGGTGATGTGGTTCCATGTAGGATGCTAACTCATCTCCCTCAAATCCACATCACCAAGCTCACACAAATACCAAAGCATAATTAAGAGGTAGGTTGAGGATATGACATTTTCAATCTTGCACACAAGCTCAAATTGTACATTTGAAAACCAATTTAGGAGACCAAGAGAAAGAGAGAAATGATTGCCTCTTTTCCACCAAAATATCATGATTAGGGGCTAAATATGACCCCTCAAGTCATAGGTATGGTTGGGAAAATAAATTAAAGAGTGTGAGACAAGTAAAACGTGTCCCACAAGCCTTCAAAATTGGGATCAAATCCCAAATCTAAACTTTGGGTTTAGGGTGTCACACATACCAATGCCAAATAAAAATTCAAACAAAAGGGAGGAAGTTATAAATTATATTTGAAGGAATATTTAACCCTCCCAAAATCCACACCTTCACATTGCATTAACCCTTACAAATTAATCATAATCAAACTAAAGACACACATAACATTCCTAATGATCTAAAGGAAACATTAGCTCACACTTAAAAATTTACATACCTAAATTAGGGGTACATTTACCACATAGAAACATAAGGGTACATGGGGTACATAAGAACATAACTAAAATCACAACATCCACATTAAAATAAATAACATAACCACATACAAATAAAATAACATAACTACAAATACCCATGGTCACATGGTGAGGTGCTCACACATGGAGACATCCTATAAGCGATAACAAGAAGATGACGCAACACAAACACAACGGTTGCTAAGTTGACTGTGTGTTGTGAACTTGCAACATTCCTTCATGGTTAGATTTCCTAGTCTCTCTTTGTTTGTGTGATCTTTGTTTCCTGCAATCACAAATAATACCACCTTCGGCCTCATGGCCACATCAATACATCACAGAAATAAAACACATATAAAGCATCATTAGATATCATAGTACATAATTCTATTCTAATTCAAACATTTACAATGGTTCATGATCACAATTTACATTTTATGACAATCACGCAATCCATATACTTGATCATCAAAACTATCTCAAAATCAAAAATTAAAAATATCAATGTAAACATAGTTAAATGATGCATCAAAGATGTCAGTATATAAGAAAGCAATGCTAAATTAACATGTGATACAATGTCTAAAAAGTGTCTACTAGGCATCAAAACATCATAATAATCATATGTTTGTATAGTCTAAAAATATGTCATCTAAAATAATATATTAATAACCATGTCTCTAGGTAGCTAGTAAGCAAGAGTATAACATGCACAAATGTCAAAGAGAAGTGGGAATTACATGAACACATAGATGGGTCAGGGTGTTTAGGAAAGTTTTATTAGGAACTTTCACTTGGAATGGAACATTGATGCACATCCGGTGAACACAAATCTTGATATTTCCTTCGTGGTCGAGGGTCCTCGGAGATGAGAGTCCCCATGGCTCTAGCTATTCCAAAGAAGACTTTTGGTTCCCGAATTCCATGGCCATAGCCGACAATTTGATCCACGGTAGGAGCTTGAAACTTGAAATCTAGTTGTAGCCCTAGTTTCCCATCTGAAATTGGTGAGATCTATCTTAACATAAAACCACGGTCCCTCAAGAATCACCGTTTGGATATTTGTATCTTCATATAAGAAAAAAAAAGGAAGCAATCCCCTCTAAGAGCACTCACTTCTAGGTTACGAGTCCATTTTATTTTACACCAATCCCTAACGAAGTCTATATTTGGTCTTACTCCTTCAAATCATCCAACCGCTGCAGATTTAAATCTGATCTTAGATCATTTCACAACCTCCTCTAGAATTTCCGGTTGAAGCATCTAATCAGCCCCCCGATGGCATAAGTTTGATTCAACCTAGTGTCCCCACCAAACATGCAAGCAGCCCATGATTTTCCCTTATGCATTGAACCCTTGGCCATAGTAGAGCTCTTTGCAATCGTAGTTCTCTCCTTCTCTCACAACTCTTCCATTCTAGAATTTTTTTTAATGATCTCTCCTTCTCTCGAGGCTCTTAGAATTTCTATGACTTAAGGAAATATTAAATATATAGGGGGTCAAATTCTATCTTGGGTTCTCGATATTATATAGAAAGAATAGTTGGTTTCACCAATGAAATACATGGGTGGCGATCCTTATTATTAATAATATGAGTCTCAAGTCACCAATTTAATAGGTTCTCATCAAGGTCATTCATGCACGAACTAAATTCCCACCTTCTTTTCCTACCTTTATTTTTGTATCATTTTATGTATAATGCAACTCCCACAGTTATTACTAGCATACCTATATTATATAAATATATGTAAAATATGCCGAGAGGTATAGTTTGCAAGGCGCTTATACCTCTCGAGACTATTTTATCATGTTTTGATTTATGTTTATATAAATGGTAAAATATGCCGAGAGGTATAAGAACCTTGAAAACTATAATCTTATTTCTTATATTTCTTATTTCTTTACATTGCATATGAAAACAATCCATAATCTAACTTCACATTACATGCTTGTTTATATTATGGATTGTGAAAGTCCTAATTTTCTTATATATATTTCTATTTTTGGAATTGAAAAATCTTTTGATATTTTTGGGATTAAAAACATTTTGTAAGATACAATATTTTAGGCAACGTTTTTATATTAAGAATGTATTCAAATTTCCTAAATTAAAAAAGAAGTCTTAAAATTATATATATATATATATATAATGTTAGGTGAATTCTTTTCCATTGTAATTTTTATTCAAGATATATAAATTTAAAAATGTAGTTAAACTAGTTATAAATGTCATTTTTAAGATTTAAATTTTCACATAGACATGCTTGAACTATAATTGAGTTAGTCTTATTTGTAAATTTAAGGGAACTTAAGAAGACAACCCAATTTATAAAAACTTTGCTAATTTAAATTAGTAATAAAAATAAAATAAAATAAATTACAAATACAAGAGTATTTCAATATAATGCCAATTTTTTAAATGTTAAATTTATCTCATATTGTACAAGCATGCAAACAAGTTATATGATATTTCTTCTATTCTTGTCTAGATATCTATTTGCAAGATAATTTCTTTTGAAACAACATATTTTGAATTTTTTTGCTTGTAGTTCATTGTTGTTCCCAATTAGTCATCATCAGCAATATAAGGATGTGTGCGTAGTGATTGGATCTACGCCACCTAAATAGAATGTCGTTATACATTTAATTATACAAGATAATTCTTGAATTCGATATAAAAGGTTTGTCTATCCCAAATATTTCTCAAAAGAGACCGTGTTGGTGCAAAATCATAGCACCCATGAATGTCAAAGCAACTCGATGGGTTTAGACTCTTGGAGTAATTGCATAACATGGAGATTCTC
This sequence comes from Taxus wallichiana var. yunnanensis, assembly GCA_018340775.1. NCBI lineage: Eukaryota > Viridiplantae > Streptophyta > Pinopsida > Cupressales > Taxaceae > Taxus > Taxus wallichiana. The sequence goes on along the minus strand of CM031242.1, from coordinate 852,857,100 downwards.
CTAAAGCGTGAGACTTTGTGAATTAGGAGGGCTCACGGATGAAGGTTGGTTCCTATTCCTCTGTTCAAGTGCACATATTCATATTGCAAAGGATCTACTCTAAAACTTACTCTAACTTGTCGAGGAGACGGGGTTAAGGAGATACAAGAAAATAAATCTAACTAACATAGGTGATGCACCAAAGGAATGTTGAACACCTGCTTTGCAATAAACACAAACCATAAAAATGAAATACAATCACCATGTACAAATAACCAAGACCGCAATGAGAGATCAGGAAGGAGACAATGAACGCAAGAGAGGGTTGAAAATTATCCACGAGATAGGCATTATTGTTCTAAAAAGTTGATATAGTTCATTACAATGGCCAAGAGGCACAAACTTGCATTATAATTTGAATAGGAGGCTTGGACTCCACAAATCCACTTATAGACAAGAGAAGAAGGGAGGGCGCAAAGCGTAAATGTCCAACACTTAGGAAAAAGTCCCTCCTTACAATATATAGGAATAATGAGAGAGAAAAGAAAGAAGGAGAATTTCGAAATCCTCCCTCACCACCCAAGAAATGCATGGGTTTCACTACAAAACCCATGTCTCCATTACTATTCCTTATTGGGAAAGAAAGGAAACCCATACTTCATTATAGTGGAAGGTGAGAAGCCTGATAGCCTTGGAAATGGTGGACTGTATTTTTCATTATGGGGGTAGGTGAGTAGCAGACATCGGGAGATTTCCAAAATGTCCTCTCTCGCTCAAATCTGAGCTTCCAGTCAAAAGTTATGATCATTTGAAGGTTAGGGTCGGATGTTCTACGCGGGTTCTCACAATATTGCTGCCTTTTAGGGTCCTAGGAATGTGACATGTCGACACTTGGCATCGTCGAGAGCCTTCTCTTCTTCCTTCATGTGAGTAGAGGGTCCCACTACATATAATGCCAAAACCCCTTTTTGGGTGGGACCTTTGTAGTTAGCTCCTGAATTTATGATGGTGGGACACTTGGCATTGTCCGCGAGCCTGCTATGTGTTGAGATCCATGTGGGGGTCAAGCACATCCCTGGGGTCTCCCCATTGCTGCACCTTTTGAAAGTGCACCGAGCTGACATGTGGCACCTTGCATGGATCTATTGCTTTGCTTCGAGTCAACTCGCTCTAGGCTCAATTTTCTTCAACATTTCCATGGCCATTCATCTTGACCCTTCTTCTTCATTGTCAAGCCCACCTGCCACTTGATTTTTTGGGATCGAATGTGAGCTCATACGAATGAACCAACCTCTCCATTTCTCCTATGCAAGGTTTTGTTTGATCAATTTTTCCCAAGGGGCAAAATTGGATAACGAGACCTTTGGTTTAAGAAACCTCCCAAAAATGATCACTCACCTCCCCTTATTAGTTTTGCTACGTAGAATACTCTCATATTACTTATTTTTTAATATATTCACTAAATTTTGATGGTATATAATAATATATAACAACTACTTAGGATGTTTAATCGAAGGTGTTTCCATAGCTTAAAATCTAATTTTACCTCGACGCGTCTATACCAACTTGCGGTGATCTCCTCTATCTACCTTGAGGAGTACAATTACTAATGATTGTTCATGCATCGCCTATTTTCCTGCTATTACACCTATATTTACTCGAGCTTAAAACTAAAAAGTGAGGCTACAAAGTGCTAATGAAGAAAGTAATGTGGTTGGGTTTAACCTTGGAACCTATTGAGTTTTTCTCAATTTCTTTTATTTTGGCCACTTTAAGCTCAAATTGCACTCACGTGAATAATATAATCTCGGTTTAAAACATTTTCATTCCATACATGTATGGCCAAATTCTGCGAGGAATGAATTATTGATGATTGTTTTTCATCCCTATTTTCCTACAATTACCTATCCTTCAATTTAAAAGGGGGCTATAAAGTGCCTCAACAAGAAAACATTTCGATTGGTTCTCAAACATGGAACCTTTTGGATTTTTCCCATTTTTTAGCTTTTCTTCTTTAAATAAAAATTGCACTCACATGAATAATGTGAGTGATATAGAGATAATACACTGGAACACAATTCCCTTCCCCTCTCCTCAAAACTCTTTTCAATTACCGTCCATATTTCCCTCTTTTTCACTTTCTCAATTTTTAATTCTTTTCTCCATCGAAATTTCTTATTATTAGTGTAGGATATTTATTTTCCTTGTATTTTTTATTTACTTGGATCTTTCCTACACTCATGGGATATGTTTTCTTAGTTGTAGCAGTTGTGTTGAGTTAGCTTACCAGTTATGTTGAGTTAGCCTACTAGTTGTGTGGAGTCAACTCTACTTCTAGTATCAATTAGTGAGAGTTATTTCCCACTGCTCTAAGAGGAGGTTACACATTCACCACTTATATGTAATTGACTTGCATCACTATATCCTATGGAGGATATGGAGTGTATGATGGAGTAATGAGTTGGAGCTATTTCTGTGTTATTGTAATTATCTCTCTTGTATTTTCATATTTTAAAATCTTGTATACTTGCATTATTTTTATCTTGGAATAGTTCACATCTTGCATCATTCATTTGTGTAATCTTTGAACCAGTAGATCCGTGGCACTTCTCAAGATGATATCGAGTGATTCTAGTTACATTTCCATTACCGAGTTATTTAGTTTTCATATACTTCATTTGTGAAACTAACAGTTCATGTGAAAATAGATTTGACTATCTTGGTTCTTTACGGTTGTGATTTTTGGTGTTTCCTTATTAACAAGTTGAGGGTTGTCAAAAATCTCAGGGGTTTACAAAATTATTTGAAATAAACCTTAGGATTTGTTAAAATCATGAGGTTGCCCAAAGTGACCAAAAAATTTTTAGGGGTTTTTTGAGAAATTTTTGTTGTGCCTTGGTTTAGTGCATTATAGGCTCATACTTTCCATTCACATGCTCTTGTAAATTGATTGATATTGCATGAGCTTTGTTTTGTATTCAGACTTGTGTTGGAGGCTCTATCTCCATGGGTTTAACATTGCGGGCTGATATAAGTCTTAGTTTCAACAAACTCGAGACTTGGATCAGCGTGACACAATCCATGAGTTTTAGAAATGTGGTCCTATAGCCACATCATAGCTCACCACCAAATATACTTCTCTTCCATGTTTCCTAGGATTTCTTATGTCCCTTCATAGGCATGAAATGACCTTGAGATGCCTAGATTTGATTTCAATGGAATTTTTAAGGCACACATCATGTTTTTAGGTCTATTGCTTTGATCTAATTGCATTAGACATTTTTTGGGCACTGCACAACATGTATCAGTCATTACCTTTTTTTTCTTGGTGGCCGGTGCCAAAAGTAAGACTAGCCTCCTTAGACTCCTTTACAAAACTTTGATGCCTTGAATGAGACATTGTTCATAGTTTAGGCACCCCACAAGCTCGCCATGAAAGTCAATATTTGATTTTCGGTCCTATGAAGGTTTTGTACGATGTTTCAACGGATTACACAACCCATGCATAATACAAAGACATACCTGGAAGCTTGTCAAACATTTTTTCATGTTTTGCATCGCTCAAACTCGCCATTACACTCCTGCATTTGCTCTACAAGTGTACAACGTCCCTATTGTGCCCTCATTCGGCCTCCTATAGAATTATACTTTTCATTGAAGATTGCACTTTGCCTTTCTCCGGTTGATGGTCCGGGTGACGCTAACAACAAACAAAAGCAAAGAATGGTAAAGATAAATATTTCTAGGGTTTCCAAACCTAAAATCAGTCTTCTCCAACCTACTCTTCCACGTGTGGATCCCACCACATCCAAGGTAAAAGTGCATTGTTTAAACTCCAATTTGAACTTTGCATTAAAAAAATTATTTTATGCCTTTTTGATACAAGTCGATTTAGGGGTAATTTTGTATTAAGGGAGGAATAGTCATTTGGTCCTTGTATTTTCACCGATGAAGACGAAGGGTGATGCAGGTTGGCAAGAGTCCAATTCACGCTCACAAATTAAACTATCATGTTCGAGACTTCATTTTGTATTAGTTTCAACGAGTATACGCATGACCCCCTTTCCCCTCATTTTCGGCATTTTTAAATCAGTTTGCAAAATTTTAATTAAATAAGCCATTATTTACGAGAAATTATATTTTCTATAACTTGTGATTGGTGGCTCATATTTGAGCACTTTTCAGGAGTAAAAATTGCATGTTTTCTTATGCTCTACATGAGGGATTCATTTATTTTTTAAACATACTATTTTATAAAGTGCCACATTTTGGGGCTTCTTACAAAACTCACTAGGGACTTGTACTTTTTGCACTAAGTTATAAAGTGTCATCTAGGATAATTTTGGGGGTTTATCTATAGTATGGAGTTTAATCATTTTTTGTTATGCTTGACTCGAGAACTTACCATCTTATAAAGCGAGAATTCTCAATGAGTGCACTATGCATGATTTGTTTCACTACCTCCATGGTCTTGTTCCTGAGCTTGATGAGCCTCTACAGAAGTATGAGTGATTTAACCAAAATGATGAGGTATATGGCCTTATCGGTCTTACTCTTTCTAGGAAGTATTTAATTCGTTCGAGCACCACCGAGTGCCCTTTCAATACGTGGAGTTCCATTATCCGACAATTGCATGGTGACCTTGTTTCACCATCTGAGAGTGACGCTTCCCTAGACCACTCTAGTGCCTCCATAGATTCTCCCCCTTCTCACATACCTTTCATTGATGAGTGTTCTTCTACACCTATTACTACTCATGAGTCTCGCATTGACCAATCACCACAAAATATTGCTATTGAGCGAGACTCTCCCCACTATTGCCTCCATAGAGCTCATTGTTGTCCATGTTCATGCTTCCATTCACTCTCCACAGCAATGTTCTATTGGAGAAATTTCCTCTAAGAAAAATGTGACCATTTCCTCTCGTCCTCCATTGCATCTTGATTGCTCAGTTGATGACACTCTACATACACATTGCTACCTTTGAGTGCAATGTTGCTTCATCTTGGAATTCTAATGACTTTTTGCAATAGTCTTATCATCCCACTTCATGTTGTGATGTTAATACATTCTTTTCATACATTGTTCTCATTGAGAAACCCCATTGGGACAAGTATCTACGACTTGAGTTTTCTATTTTTAGATTCCCACTGTGTTGTATTACAAGAATATGCTCCCATTGAGCCATCACACATTTTGGAGGAACCATTCATCTCTCTTGTTGGGAGTTCCCGCCTTGGGACATTTATCACTTTCACCATTTCATAGATGTTTCATGATCCACCTCTTCTTGTGGATCCTTTTGTGAGGATTATTGGACCCCCATCATCTTATTTCTATGACATGTATACTACAATGGAATTACCATTGTGTTTTATGCACACATTTTCTAGACCTATGCCATCTTTCAGCCCTTGAGACTAGATGTAGATATCAGAGTATTGCATGTTTCTTCTTCATTTGCGGAGTGGGCTAACTTTCCGTACTCCTTTTTTGTCCTTCCCAAGGGCAGTAATGTTGTTCGGTGCGGGTGGATTCTCTTCATTATTTACGTGAGGACTACATCATTGACACTTTTCTTAGGGGACCTTCTTCTCCTTACTTTTTCTCTCTCTACTCTGTAGGATGATCATTGTATGTGGATACCTCATCAGGATAAGTTTCTAAGACACACTACTTCTTCTTCTCTAGTTTTCTTGAGTGAGTTTCATGTCTCTCTTTTGGGGGGAATTTTTTCCCACTAGGTTTTCTCCTTTTCTCCACTTTATGAGAGATTTTCAATGGACATGGGTAGGTCATTAAGCTTTGTTGTCGAGACCCACTTTCCTTTTCACTGCCCACCTAAGTTGTGCGTATGGGGGATGTTAGTGTAAGATATTTATTTTCCTTGTATTTGTTTATTTACTTGGATCTTTCCTACACTCATGGGATATGTTTTCTTAGTTGTAGCAGTTGTGTTGAGCTAGCTTATCCATTATGTTGACTTAGCCTACTAGTTGTGTGGAGTCAACTTTACTTTTAGTGTTAGTTAGTGAGATTTATTCCCCACTTATCCAAGAGGAGGATGAACATTCACCACCTATATGTACTTGACTTGCATCATTTTATCTGTGGAGGATATGGAACATATGATGGAGTATTGAGTTGGAGCTATTTCCGTGTTATTGAAATTATCTTTCTTGTATTTTCGTAATTCATGATCGTGTATGCTTGCATTGATTTGTCTTACAACAATTCGCATCTCGCATCATTCCCCGGTGCAATCTTTGAGCCAATAGATTTGTGGCGCTTTTGTTATACTTGTTAATTATTTATTTAAAACTAAAAATCAGATTGTGTGCCTCATTTAATTAATACATTGATCCATTACAATAAATCCTTTTTTCTTGTGTACATTGTTAAAAAGTAGGTACTAAACACCATAACTAAACCCTAACGTGAATGAGAACAGTTCTTCAATATCGAGCACGCTCAATGCATTACGGTAAACGGTCCCACGCTCACCTGTGTTCTCCTTTTTCCTGCTCTGCGTGTTTGGAGCCCGTTAGACATGGTCGTGGTGAACGCTTTATAAATATACCTTTCTCCAAATAATCTCATATTCATTACTTCTACATTTGCAAGTGCTACATTTAGCCGTACGGAGGCTTGCCCCACTTAAAAGATCTTCTCAGAGATGGCACGACCAGCTGCAAGAAAATCCACTTAAGCAACAGTTTTGGCTATAATAATTTTGGTTTCTGTAGTGTTTGCGGTGAAGGAGGAAGAGGTAGGTCCATCCATGAATACAAGGGCTGCATCAATGGCGATCGTTCCATTTCTAGCGGCTGGTCTCGTCGGATCCATTTTGACATGTATTTTACAATGAGGGTTTATAATTATGCGTCACTTGTTATTTTAGATCTCAGTGTGTGATAAGTATTAGATGGCCTTTTGTTCTTAGCTGTTTTCATTTTCAGGTATTAATCGCAGGCCACTCCGAGTAGTTTATTTCTACGTAAGATTATTTGAGCGGTTATTGTTTACTAGTTTAGGAAATAAACGGATCTTCTTAAAGGAAACCCAAAACAAAATATTAGTCAACAATGGTACCTGGAATAAATAGGAAGAAGGAATGATCCGAGGTTGTCATGTTAAAAAAAGAGCTTTGGAATACCGTACGTACCTCCATTTCAAAAGCAGATTCCACTGTAAAGGAAATAAAAAGGCAATAAATGTATCCAAGTTTTATTAGAGTTTTTTTTTGTTTTTTTGTTTTTTTGTTTTAATTTTGGGTGCTTTCGTAGGATTCGCCAATATTGAAGTGGCATAGAGTTTTAAAGATTAAAGTTTAACGAGTGCCACTTATCGACCCCATTTGAACAGTACATACCCAATCCTACATTTTAATTAGTATTCATGGATATTTATTTAGTTAATGTGATTGCCCTCGCATAGGCATGATATTTGGGTCTTTTTAAGAGGTAAATGGAGATTCATCCCAAGAATATCAGCGGCCACATATACAACAAGTACTTCCCTTATTTTGCCTTAAATCTTATTGAATTTTAGACTGGAATATGAGTTTTTCATCAATGCAACAACAAAATTTTAATGCTTAATCACATAGTCATGATTTTGAGTGATTAATATTTCATGACAAACATATGTACCCAATAACTTTTTCATGCGGAAATCTCATGTGAAATTTATTTGGGTTGTGTTTTTTTATCATGGGACACTCTTTACTTTTTCATGTGAATATTCTTATTTAAAGTTTGATGGTCGCATGATGTGTCCTTCAAATTTAATGTGATATGTTTAATTTAGGTGATACAAATATTGATAGATAATATACTTCGGGATCCTTTTGTTATCATAGATTAGAGAATCCATAATCTATTTTGTTATGTTCTTATACTTCTTAGCTGAAATGATTATGATTTCTTACTAGATTTTAATAAGAAAGTGAGCATTAGATCATATATGATCCAAATTTTTGTAACCGGCTTTTATCGTGATTGGATCACGAAATATAAGTAACATCATATCCATTGTCCGAGCACTTTAAGGGGAAAAATGGATTATAATTCAAAATATGTTGAACAAAAAAATGTACACAATGAATGTCAAAAAGTATTGGTCAATTTTATTCTTTGTGGAAAAATCATAAATTCAAACTAAAAATCATGTTTTAATGGTGTTTGGTCACGCCTAAGGCGTTTCAGTAGGAGGGTTAGGGTGGGGGTGGTGGGGCTCGACAGGTGATAGGTTGATCGGCGGTTTACAATTCAAAGTATGTCAACATCCTACAGATCCATCCGAGACCATCAATTTGGGGAAACCGATGTTTGTATGCCTACAATCGGAAAATGTCATGGAAATTCTCGTGAATACCATAGGCCGTTGTAGGGCATAGGCATGTACATTTTCTATTATTTATTTTAGCCCTTTCTATTTTTTACCATTTTCAGTTTATACCCTCTCGGCCGTAGAGGTTAAAAGCCATGCAAATAAACATGGACACCGTTGTCTACATGTCTTACTTCAAATGCATGACATGTCCGGGAATGGAACTCCCTCATTCGGCACAAAATACTCGTAGGAAGTTGATGTGTTGTTAATAAATATATCCATTCTTACCAACATTTTTATAGTCTCTTTCATGCAATCAAAGAGACCAATTGAATGTTAGCATATTTCTTCGATTTATTGACACACATCTTCACCATCTCCTTGAATGTAAGTTTTTATTAACACTTTTTCATGCCATATTGATGTCTTTCATATATGCCAATGTTGTTTTATTGAATTTGAATATGTATAGCCTAAATTAATATTATTTAATTTTCCCACCATTAGATGTAAATCCATTCTGTCGCGGTCATTTTGGATGATGGTCACATGTGACCGCTATTTTGAATTCCCTCCATTGTTTAAATATTTCGGTCATCTAGCGCTGCACGAAATTATTATTGTTTGATCATATATATATGAAATTATACACACACACACGCCAAAGGCATGTTACGAGTGAGTTGGGGAGGGGACACGATAGGCAACTTGGTAGCCCATAGTTCAAAGTATACCGGGTCCTTCACGGACCCACCGAGACCATCAATCTGCATGTATTGTACCTTTGATTTCTTGAAATTGGAAATTCTTGTTCAATCGATGGTAAGAGTAGATGAGTAAGACTAATTGGATTTAATGAATTTATTTACTCTAATTTAAATGTTGATGTCCTTTGTGGGCCCGTGCTTAAGGTCAAGAAATAATCTTTCTTGCGGTAAGAGTGATAATGTTGTTGAGAGAAGTTACTTCCAGTAATCTCGAATGTTAAAAGGTCATCAATTTTATAGTTGTGTCCAAATTTCCAAATCCCACTCTACTTCCACCGGATGTATCTATTTTCCTTTGACTAAAAATTGGGGGGTATTTAGGTGTGTATAGAAAATGAATATATATATATATATATATATATATATATATATATATATATATATATATATATATATATATATATATATATATGATGGTGGGATGGAACGAAATAACGTAAGCAACAAAAAAATAAAATACTTATTAGCGTCTTATTATGCCAAAGGCGTTTTATCTAAGGAAAGACCTTATTAGTGGCTACTTGGTGTCATACATTCAAATGTGGAGATGGCTTATGTTTTTTTTTGTACATGGACGTTGAAAAAATAATCTTGGCCTTCTATTTCACTACACGCCTACTTTGTTGACATCACCTTCGTGAAACACATTGTGTGCCTTTCTCTGTCTAAACCGAGACAAGTGTCGAAAAAGTTCCCTGCCATGTTAGCACTATTTTTTTCATGGCGGTGTTTGTAGTTATAGTTTCTTTCATAAAGGATCGCGGGGAACATGAGGAGAGAATCTTTGGCAAAATATTTCCCATCGACTAACATAGATGACTACAACAATTATTCAATTTAATTTTCCACATGCAATATACAACAAGGGATATGATTTGTTACATTTTGGGTGATCTTCGGTTCGATTCCCCATAGGCGTAAGTGTTAGGTGTAGTTACCAAATCACACACTTACTATTACATTTATCTTTGCCAAGTTTGATATTTGATATTTTATATATGGATCTCATTTAGTCGATTATCTTTGTCATTTTTCTTGCCATGATCTTCAATTGTTTACATTTTGGTCGTCTCTCAAGGAGTATCGGTGTCATTATTTATTCATTTTTCGTCTCTAGTCTCGACTAGGGCACCTAGGAAGTCTTGAGGCACCCATAGGTGCCGGTCTGCGAATTTTAGGTGCCTTGGTCCTCGTAACTTTGGGGTGTAATTTACATATTCAACGTCGGTATTTGTTATTTTCACTCTCATTCTCCTAGGTACTAGTCAACATGTTGGGATATTAATGTCAAAATTTGAACAAGATATCCTTATATAAACATAACATACTCACTATCCTATGCGTAGGTTATCTACTATCAAGAGCTAGATATCTACTAAGACAAAGGACTGCATTTGGGCATCATTTAAATATGCATCACATACGCATAGGGAGAAAGGGTTATATTAATTATATTCCATCCTTTGTTTACATCTTACATCTAGTTATTTCCCCTTACTTCTACGTCATTGATGTTAGGGAACCCTAGGCACAAAATTGTATACACAAGCATGTAGAACTACATTGGGTCTAGAATGTAGTGCGGTCCTTAGTTGTAAGTCTACCATTGTGACAGCTAAGGTTAGTTTGACCCCTTCATATACATCTTTCTTTTTTTCAGGATTTGATGCTTTGTATGGGGTTTTGTAAGTAGATCTTCATATCAGATTAATGATGACATAAGTGAACATACTACGATAAATATGCGACAAAGATAAAGATACTACGAAACCTAGTGACATTATCATATTCAGATCTCGAGCTCTTCTGTAGACCAAAGCACCTAGATCTCGAGCGGGGTGCTGCGGGAGGCCTAGTCCTCTCCCAAGAAGCCCAGTCTAGCTGAATATTCAGCTACTATAATTTTCAGAGCAGCACCTTCACATTCCATCCACTGTCAGAGCATCGATCTGCATTCAAGTCCAACACATAGTAAGGTAAGTCACTTTCATGTTAGTACGTTATCCCTCCCTTTTCGTTATTTCATTTCATTTGAATATTAATTAAAATTATCTAGCATCAGTATTTCAGTTTACATCATTTACTTCAATTCTATACCTACTTAGATTAACTTAGAATATAGATACTAAAATTCATATTTTAGTTAAAATCATTTGGTGAACCCATCTTTTCGAATAGATTTCCCTAGGATCAATCAAACCCTAATGGCTAAAAATAGCTCATCTTCTTCGCCCATCATGTCTCATTTTAGTGTTAACCCTATCTATGATGAGGTTGTCATAGTTGAGCTCAAAGATCTATATAGTACTCCTGTTACTACACCCAATCATATCAAACAACAACTTTTAGATGGCCAACAACATGTGCCTACTCATTTTAAATATTCTCCTATAGGCATTAACATTGTTGAGGATCCTCATTTTACACCATTATATATGGCTACTTGTCATACTCCTTCTGATCTTTCATAGGAAAATTGAAATGATTCTCTTATTGATTACTTACTTGGTATTGACAATCATTAAAATGTACATAATGATTCTTCTTTTAATATTGCCTCTGATATATATCCTTCTCATGATTCTACCATTTCTGACATTTCTTCTCCTGATACATCTCCTACTAGTTTCCACGATCCTTCACATTATGTTGACGATCCTATTGACAACATTCTTAGTGAAAATATCTTTTCTGAGTCTCTATCTCATACGGTTGAGACAAATGATAGTTATGGTTCTTCTTCTTTTTATACCACTTTGAGTATGACTCTCTGCTCCATTTTTACCTTCTCTTGAGATCGTATCTACCACTATGCACAAGTCACCGCCATATATCGTTTCTTCTTCTCCTAGTCTTACATCTCCTATTGCTATATAATATACATCCTCTCCTATAGATGTGTCTTCATTGGTCACCTCATCTATTAAGGGTATTTCTGATGCTAGTCCTACTGTTTCACCGAATTGTTGTTAATAATGAAATAGATAAAGGTAAATAGGCCAAGGAGGAATACATGTTGTCACGTGGTTGAAGGTTGAGTGCGTGCGTTTCTAATTTCCGATCCAAACTGATTGTGTGAGATTCCTTTTGGCTAGGAGGAACTACTGTAAAGCAAAGCAAGACCACAAGATACAGTTAATAGAACATGATAGTGGATTGCCTAACGTGAGCTAGATCCAGGAAGTGTGATACTTCCTCGACAGTTGTTAATCCACTGATATATAACTCAATATAAAATAATTGAACATGCAAATAAAAGAATCTAATGCTAGTGTTTTGATTTAGGTATCTCAGATTACTATCAGTGTCAATCCAATTAAATGCTTAATAATTAAACTGGTGAAGGTCTGGGTCAGGTTGCAAGTTGGGTAGGTGGTCTGAGGTTCACAGACAAGGTCTAGGTAAGATCTAGTGTAGTTTGGGTTGATTTTAGATGATTAGGAAGCTTGTTGGTTTAATGCGGTTTTAGGAATAGAGACCGACATCGGTTAGGGTGTGGTGATGACGGTTTAGGATGACCGATATCGGTTACTATGGATAATAGAAGAATGTCGAAGTGGGTGTCTAGGCTCTCTCTATGTCTACACAAAGAGTTGGGAATGTCTGTGGTGAGGTTATAGGTGGGGTATCAGGTTTGGGTGAGGTTTTGTGAGTTTTGGGGGTGTTAGGGGAGGTTTAGTGAAATTTGACAAGAGACACAATAAGCAGACGGCGATCTGGTGACTAGAGTTAGTGAAAGGAGAAAGCGCGACGGTTAATGTAACTAGTGTCGATAGGGGTGAAATGGTAGTAATTAAATAAACCTAGTTTTTGGACTTCTCTGTGATTTCACGAGAGAATGGAGGGAGGATGGTTGGGTTTGTAATAAAGTCAGGAAGACTTAGGGATGCCTAAAGATAAAATACACAGAGCCAAAAAGCTATGGGTGATAAGTTGGGTAGATGGATAAAAAGTGGGATGGAGGAATTCAAGAAAGAACAAGATATAATAACAAAAGATAAAGAACCTATTAATTTAAGTATTGAATGATGCAAATCAAATACACTTAATTGTATTTGCAAGTCTGGTTGGTGAAGGATGGCATTGGTTGATCCGTGAATAATTTTGTGGTTAGTGTCATGGTAATACTTGCGAGTGCTCTTGTGAATGCTAATGCCTCTGGACGAGTATCAGGTGCTTTCTTGAGCTTGTGATTGAGTGTATTCCATCATTTGGATGCTAAGAAGTCTTTGGTTCATGCTTGAATGCAAGAGATCTCTTAAAACTTAGAATGACCAACCTTAGTAAAAGGTTCAAAAACTGTATATAAGGTAACCGATGATGGTCAAGGTGACCGATGTCAATTGACGGTTAACAGCGTCGTTAAGGTGAGAAATCCTAGGTTTTCCAAAAATAGGTGATTCCTTGTTATTATTGGAATGCGCTGATTGTCATCCAGGTCTAAAGTGAGGGTTCACATTTAGATAAGCAGGAGTATTGTTGGAGAAGGAATAAGACTTTAATTTTAGGGTTAGACTAAGTCTTAGTTGGTTAAGATAAGTGGAGACTTAGTCCTAGTTAATTAATAGACTAAGAATAAGTCCATGATGAGGTGTCTAGGTTATGTGGCTAGGTGAGGTGTAAATTAATTTAATTAAAGTAATTAAATTAATTAATAGTGAGACGATGAGCATTAATTATATTAGAAGTAATTAAATTAATATGAATGCGGGGTAAGCGGTCATGGTTAGGTGAATACGTTACGTTAATTAATTAAAGGGGGAAAAGGGGAGTATGACACAATTTTGATGTCTACATTTTCCCCTTTTTGTCGCGTAGCTTGTATTTGTAAGCGATACTGACAATAACATGAAGTGGTTGCCCCAAATATAGGATAGAGTGGTGTTTCTCCAAGTAGGGATGAAGGTGAGGTTTCCCCAAGTGTGGGTGGAGATGATCCCCCTCAAACCAGGATCTAATGAGGTGTTAGATGGAGTCGTTGAGTGGTTTGATAAATGGGTAAGTGATGAAAGTGAGGGTAGGTGGGTTTTAGGTAAGGGTATGGTCACTGTGGGTAATGGGTAAGGGAATATTGGGTAATAGGTAAGGGTCATATTGGGTAATGGGTAATGGAAATCAAACGCATGCACACATATAGATTGTGATACGGTAGCAGGTGGAAGAGCTTGCAAACTCTACGTTTTCCAAGGTTGATGGGTTATCCAAATGAGGTTAAAGTGATTCAAGTATCCATGGTATAGCATATGGTCTAGAAACACAACCTAGGTTAGGTGCAAGAATGGTTAGGTATGATCCGGTATACAAATGTTTGGTCGGGATAAAGAAAACGACAATAGGAAAGGTAAGGTCATTAGGCTAAACAACATGGGTAACAACATCGCAAGGTATAATGAATACACAAATTCATATTGACACTAGGGCGATGTATTTCAGGTTAGGGTATGTTGGGTTGGGCACAAGTAAGGCCAAGGTATAGGTAAAGAATGAGTAATTAAATGCGAGTTAAGGAAATTTACAGGTAGTGTAGGCTTGTGGGTAGGGTGTAAATAGGTGTTGGTAAAGGTCAAAAGTGGTTGGAACAATATTGTTTCTAGGAAAAATGGGCATAGGGTAGGTCAAAGGGTACTGGAGGGTGACCGATGCCTGTTATGTTATAACCGACATCAGTTAGCTAGGAAATGACATGATCGACGTCGGTCATGTCTATTTGGTTCTAAAAAAGTAAAATCTGTGTTTTACAGATTCATTTTGTCTTTTCTCCATTTTAAAAAATGGAAGAGGAGAAAGAGAGGTCTTGAAAATGATAGCACGAGGCATTGAGTTGAGTTGGTGAGCCACGTAGCGGTTGATTGGTGTTCGATCAGCATGTCCATTAGATTGATTCGATTGAATCAATTCCTTTGGAGGTGAGGAGTTGATTTGTTCATGGAAAAGGCAAGAGAGGAAGCGGGTGGACCACCATCACAGTGGCTAGACATGCCACCTTAGAGATGGTACCGAGATGAGGTAGGATGCATTCCAAACCCATCATTTGATTGAAAATGATAGCGTTGAAATTGTTTCATTTAAAAATTTGGGTGGGAGTTTTAATTTTGAATTTGTGGGTAAAATTAAAGGAAATGAGGGGGTGGGAAGGTCAATGTACATTAAATAGGTATGGGGAATGAATCTAGGATAAGTTTGGGTGGATGGGAGTAGGGTATTAGGTTGTTTTGTGAATTTTTAAGAATGGGGGGATGGGTTTTCAATTTTGGGTGCCGCGAGCCGACGTCGCGTCGGTCTATGTTTTCGGCGTCATTCGTCTTTGGCGACATCAATCGAGGTATTGGTGACTAACACCGGTTAAATGGAACCGACGAATGTCAAGAAAAACTTGTGATGGTCAAGGCAAGGCGATGATGGTTAAGGTGGAGGGTAACTAGGGGTAAGAAAGGAAAATAGGTGAAAAAGGAGTAGGTGAACATGAATGTAGGTAGAAGAGGGTAAAAATATGATTTTGGTGATATGGGCTAGGTAAGTACATTAAATGAACCGAGAAAATGGGTAATAATGATAAGGGTTAGTAGGCTTGTAGGTGAATTAAGTAAAAGGAGGTAGGCGGGATTGATGTGATTGGGTATGGTTTGTTGGGTAATATGCGATTTGAGGTTTCAATTATTGACATGGTTGTGTTTGGTGGATGCAGGCTAGAGAACAACTTAGGATGCGGGACAAAGTACCCCATTTATTGGTAGGGATGTGGCTCGGCATGACTACGGAGGAGTGGGTGCATATGACTAAGGTTAGAATTATCGGGGTCCGACGGTATAGGAAGATAGTTCGAGATCATAGTATGATGGTCGCTCTCATCGACAGATGGGATTCCATGACCAATACCTTCCACTTACCGATGGGTGAGATGACCATCACCCTAGAGGACATGTATAGAATCCTACAACTTCCTATTATTAGGGAGCCAATATATTCTATTTCTTCTAAGGCATTAATGGAGCCGATATTTGAATTTTTTTGGGAGGCGATGGGTGATTTAATGTATCACAATACGATCCTGAGCTATGGAGATATGTATGCAACCTACCCACAAGAGACAAGGTTGTTTGTCACTGATGATGAAGGTGGTAGGTTTTTTTCTCTTCCATATTTTTAGGGTGAGAGATTCCCACGAGCATTGATGGGAGTGCTTCAGGATATGATAGAGGAGAAGGTATGATTTGCTTGGGCACCAAATTTCCTAGTTCATTTATATAGGGAGTTATGGGCTTATGGGAGATTGCGGCGATTCGAGATGTGTTGCACTTTTTTACTACCTTGCTGGGTATACAAGCACATCATATGTGTGCACCTAGTTGGTTTGCCATGACATGATTGGTTCAAAGGTGTCTTTCTCGAGTTGGATACGAAGATCTTTGGGTACCGAGATGGTGGGAAAGTGAGGGTAGCTAGGGCCACATATGATGTTTTGTACTATAGGCGATTGCTAGAGGGGCTTTTAGGAGTTGATATTGTGTGGAGGCCATATATTGGCTATCCCTCATACAGGGGCATGGTAGAGGAGTTAGAGGAGTTAGAGGAGCTCTAGTCCATTTGTTGAGGTGGATATAGGGGCTTCGTGTGGCGAGCATGAGATGATACATGTAGACATAGTTAGAGAGAAGTTTGGGCTGCCATAGGATGTACCCCCACCTTTTCCACTGTACCACCGAGATGACATGGAGAGACCCATGTCTCCACCATGTCTGAGTGTGCCAACAAGGTAGGAGGATCGGCGGTAGATGGGACAGATTAATGGTGCGGGAGACACGAGATGGATATAGGCAATGGTGGGAGGCACAACTACGGGTGGCACCACTAAGGCCAGTGTAGCTAGATCTTGCTACGGTCATAGTGTAAAGAGACGCATTAGAGGGGAGGGTGGCCATCCTAGGCATGTATCACGAGGTTTGCATTATAAATTAATAGGGGCACATGCATAGGTGGACACCTTGGAGGCTAAGGTGATGGCCTTACGAGGCCTAGGTTGCACGAGGGACAGTCACTGCAAAGGTGGAGATGGGAATGGAGGAAAGATGGCCATTTTATAGGCATAGGTGATAGGTTTTCTAGGCTAGCTAGCCACTACAAAGAAAATTATGGCCTTAGAAGCCTAGGTTGCATCACGAGAGATAAGTACCACCACAAGCCCAAGGATAGGGTCCCATATTATAGTAACCTACATAGGCGGGAGGAAGGGGCCACAACCATTATTAGCGAGGATAAAGCTCACATATTGTTGTGAGACTCATGGCACCACCGGAGCAGTGTCGATGGCGAGGTTCGAGGATGCCTTGAATGATATTCGTTACTATCAGGATCACCTGACAACTTTTGGGATAGATGTTCCCTCATATGCCGAGTAAAGATCCCAATAGGAAGCTAGTAAGCGGATGAGTTCCATGACTCATAGTTCGGGGAGTATAAGGGGGCATATAGCCCATGGGAGAGGTCATGGCAAGGTTACGAGTTCGTAGAGGCGAGACCCGATTAAGGGCCGAGGAGGTGACCAGACTAAGACTCATGGAGGGTGTAGATATGTTGGCAGGATGACAAATAGGTTGGGAGGAGGAGATAGGTGATACTAGCTCGGAGGATATACGGTGGGATGATGATTAGTCACTTGATATGATTAGTGTTTTGATTTTTGATATTTATACCATTCTGCGTGATGAAGATAGTGAGGTTATATTATGAGAGTTTTGTGATTTTAAGTTTAGTAATCTTGACTGCATGCCAAAAATAGTGAGGTCATATGTGAGCAATTTTGAGATACTTGTATTTATTTGTATCTTTGTATATATGTATTGATACATAGACTCTCCCATTTATATATTTTACGATGTTTATTGGATGAATAATGTACTTTGTTTTAATTTCCATTATTATTGTGTATTGATGGAAACTAGGTGAATTAGGCATGATTGCATTGAGGTCATGTAGGCATGATTGAGTTTAGGTCAGTTAGGCATGGTGGAGTTTAGGTCAGTTAGGCATGGTTGAGGTTTACATTTTTAGGCATGGTTGAGTCGAGGGTATAGGCATGGTGGAGTCTAGGTGAGTTAGGCATGATTTGGTCATGTTTTTGGGTTTAATTTAATTTCCAAGTAATTGGTAGTATGGAAAATAAATAATGATGTATATTTATGTTATGGTGTAAATTTCCAATTGTTTGATATAATGGAAATGTGGAATGTATGATATGTTGATGTAATCAAATGGTAGCTATGTATGTTTATATGTTTGTTTAATTTCTAAGGGTTGTGTAAAATGGAAACTAAGGTAGAATGTCAATATTAAAAAAGGGGGTGAAATCGGTTAGGGTAAAGAGTACCCGAGCTAACCTCCAAGGGCCCCATGCCCCCAGAGTGATGCCTACTTATCCCTAATGAAAAGGGGCCTCAGGCCGATATAGTTCTCCCATAAACTAGGGAAGAATATGCTGAGGTAGAGGAGCGGCTTGGTAGATTTTGGGCCTGATTTAGTTTAGGTCAATTAGGCATGGTTGAGTTTAGGTCATTTAAACATGTGTGATTCCAGGCCATTTAGACATGGGTGATTCTAGGTCATAGGCATGTTTTCGTTGAGGTGGAATGGGCATGGGTGTTTTTAGGTGAAAGAAGAATTTTTAAAATATAGGTGTTGATAGTCCTGGTCTTGTATAGGAGGATCAACACGTGAATAAATAGGTAAATGGTATAAAGAGATGAAAGTGCCCCTAATTTATAAGAACTTTGACAAGTCGGGATACCAAATATTGGCTTATGAATGTAGGGCCCTAAGGCATTGCAAAATTGACTATTCTAATGGTGAAGAAAGTCACATGATATCAAGCTGTCACATTTGCATAAAGTCTCTTGAGTAGGTGGAAGGTTAGAAACACAAGATGGTGAGGTGAAAGAGTTTGGTTTAGCGTGACCTAGTGTGAGACAACATGCCTAAATGGCAAGAGACCCAAGTTCAAAATAGTAAATTCCATGATGAAAAATTTTTGTTTTTGTTTTTCTTTTTGCTTTATTTTCATAGACTAATTGATGCGGGAAGTATATGTGGGATGAGTAGAATATCTCCTTGAAGTCTTTTCAAAGTTGATCGATGCGGGAAGCTTGAGAATAGTTTTTTTGCAAGAATAGTCTTCTTTTTGTGATAGACTATGTATAGTTTGGTTAGATTTGTATAGTTATCCTTGAGAAGCGAGTCTATTTATAGCGAGAAAGATAAAAAGATTAGATTTCCTTTTGAGGGAGTCATATTTTTGCTTGAAGTTTGAATCAAGGAGTTTGGAATTTGAAAGTCCCATATATTTATTTTTCAATTATTTTTTTTTTTGGACTTTTACGTCATGGACAAGTCTATAGAGAAGGATATGCTCTTTTAATGAGGACAAAACTAGAGTACATAGGGGTTAGTTATGAAATATGGGTTTTTAAGTGATGAAAACCCATGGGATTCCATCTTGGAATAGATGAAAAGTATCCATGAGAATCATATCATGAGCAGAGAGCCGTTGTACTCATATTTAAGATAAGGCTAAAAAGTGACAGTTAATCACTTGATTCTTGTTTAGGAATTGATCCTTAAAATAGGTAAATGGAAGGTGAATGGTGCTCAAGGGATGAGAATTGAAATAGACAGAAGGTGATATAGGACTTGATTAAAAAATAGAATGGTTGAAGATGTAAGGCATTAAGGGGATCGAGTTTAGGTTTACCTTTGAGTGAAGACAAGCGATAAGCAAGCTGATCCATAGGTATGAGTAACAATATAGGGTCAATCAATTTGGATCAAATTTTCCCGTTTACTTTTATCCTCTTTTGTTACATGTTGATTTTCCTTCAAGATGAGTTTTTGACTAGGAAGGTTCATTCATGGACACATTTATAGTAGGTACGTTTGATACATTTTGGTAGAATTAGAGGTGATCAAGAGAATTGAGATGATGTTCGTCTAATAACTCGAGTTGTGCCAAGCGGTTCTAGTGAAATTCATCATTGTTGAGCATCTCTTTGAGTGAGATACGAAGAGATGGAATTTTGGGTACTTTCGTAGGATTTGCTAATATTGAAGTGGCATAGAGTTTTATAGATTAAGTTTAACGAGTGCCACTTATCGACCCCATTTTAACAATACATACCCAATCCTACATTTTAATTAGTATTCATGGATATTTAATTAGTTACGTGATTGACTTCGCATAGGCATGATATTTGGGTCTTTTTTAGAAGAAAAATGGAGATTCATCCCAAGAATATCAGCGGCCACATATACAAGAAGTAAGCACTTTCCTTATTTTGCCTTAAATCTTATCGAATTTTAGACACGGAATATGAGTTTTTCATCAATGCAACAACAAAATTTTAATGCTTAATCACAGTCATGATTTCGAGTGATTAATATTTCATGACAAACATATGTACCCAATAAATTTTTCATGTGGAAATCTCATGTGAAATTTATTTGGGTTGTATTATTTTTATCATGGGACGCTCTTTACTTTTTCATGTGAATATTCTTATTTAAAGTTTGATGCTCACATGATGTGTCCTTCAAATTTAATATGATATGTTTAATTTAGGTGACACAAATATTGATAAATAATATACTCTAGGATCCTTTTCTTATCATAGATTAGATAATCCATAATCTATTTTGATATGTTCTTATACTTCTTAGCTGAAATGATTATGATTTCTTACTAGATTTTAATAAGAAAGTGGGCATTAGATCATATACGATACAAATTTTTTTTTATCACGTAATTGAATCTGAAATATAAGTAACATTCATATCCATTGTCGAGCATTTTAAGGGGAAAAAATGAATTATAATTCAAAATATGTTGAACACAAAATTTACACAAAGAATGCCAAAAAGTATTGGTCCAATTTTATTAAGCGTGGAAAAATCATAAATTCAAACTAAAAATCAAGTTTTAATGGTGTTTCTAGTCACGCCTAAGGTGTTTCGTAGGAGGGTTGGGGTGGGGGATGGTGGGGCTCGACGGGTGATAGGTTGATTGGTAGTTCACAATTCAAAGTGTGTCGACATCCTACACAGATCCATCGAGACCGTCAATTTGGGGAAGCCGATGTTTGTATGCTCGCAATCGAAAAGCTGTCATGGTAATTCTCGTGAAGACCATGAGACCTTTGTAGGGCATAGGCATGTACATTTTCTATTATTTATTTTATCCCTTTGTATTTTTACCGTTTTCGGTTTATACCCTCTCGGCCGGCCGAGGGTTAAAAGCCACAAATAAACATGGACACCATCATCTACATGTCTTACTTCAAATGCATGACACATCCAGAATGGAACTCCCCTCATTACAGGACAAAATACTCGTAGGAAGTTGATGTGTTGTTAATAAATATATCCATTCTTACCAACATTTTTATAGTCTCTTTCGATGATCAAAGAGACCAGTGAATGTTAGCATATTTCTTCCGATTTATTGACACACATCTTCACCATCTCCTTCAAATGTAAGTTTTTATTAACACTTTTTTCATGCCATATTGATGTCTTTCATATGTGCCAATGTTGTTTTATTGAATTTGAATATGTATAGCCTAAATTAATATTATTTAATTTTCCCACGATTAGATATAAATCCATTCCCGTTGCGGTCATTTTGGATGATGGTCACGTGTGACCGCTATTTTAATTCCCTCCATTGTTTAAATATTTTTGTCGTCATGCTTGACTTGCAAGTGAAATTATTATTTTGATCATATATATATATATATATATATATATATATATATATATATATATATATATGTGAAATTATATTTATACACACACACCCTTGAAGGCATGTCACAAGTGAGTTGGGGAGGGGACCTGATAGGCAACTTGGTAGCCCACAGTTCAAAGTATAACCGAGTCCTTCACGCATCTCTACGAGGCCATCAATCTGCATGTATTATACCTTTGATTTCTTGAAATTGGAAATTCTTTTTCAATCTAATGGTAAGCCTAGATGAGTAAGACTGATTGGATTTAATGAATTTCATTTACTCTAATTTAAATTTTGATGTCCTTTGTGGGCCCATGCTAAGGTCAAGAAATAATATTTCTTGCGGTAAGAGTGATAATGTTGTTGAGAGAAGTTACTTCCGGTAATCTCGAATGTTAAAATGTCATCAATTTTTAGTTGTGTCCAAATTTCCAAAGACCACTACTTCCACCGGATGTATCTATTTTTCCTTTGACTAAAAATTGGGGGGTATTTAAGTGTGTATACAATATGAATATATAGATTTTTTTGATGGTGGGATGAAACGGAATAACTTAAGCAACAAAAAAATAAAATACTCGTTTGCGTCTTATTATGTGTAAGGCATTTTATCTAAGGAAAGACCTTATTAGTGGCTAACAAGGTGTCATACATTCAAATGTGGAGATGGATTGTGTTTTTTTGTACATGGACGTTGAAAAAATAATCTTGGCCTTCCATTTCACTACTGCCTACTTTGTTGACATCACCTTCGTGAAACACATTGTGTGCCTTTTCTCTGTCTAAACTAGACAAGTGTCCAAAAATTTCCCTACCACGTCAACACTATTTTTTTCATGGCGGTGTTTGTAGTTATAGTTTCTTTCATAAAGGATCGCGGGAACATGAGGAGCGAATACTAGTGAAAGATTTCCCATTGACTAACATAGATGACTACAACAATTATTCGATTTAATTGTCCACATGTAATATGCAACAAGGGATACGCTTTGTTACATTTTGGGTGATCTTCGGTTCAAGTCCCCATAGGTGTAAGTGTTAGGTGTAGTTACCAAATCATGCACTTATTATTACATTTATACTGCCAAGTTTGATATTTGATATTTTATATATGGATCTCATTTAGTCGATCGTCTTCATTATTTTTCTTGCAGTCTTCAATTGTTTACACAGTTTTTGGTCGTCTCCCATGGAGTATCGGGTGTCATTATTTATTCATTTTTCATCTCTAGTCTCATTGACTAGGGCACCTAGAGATATAATCTTGGGGCACCCATGGGTGCCCCGGTCTGAATTTTAGGCACCTTGGTCCCTGTAACACTTTGGAGTCTAATTTACATATTCAAGCTCAATATTTGTTATTTTTACTCGATTCTCCTAGGTAATAGTCGGCATGTTGGGATATTAATGTCAAAATTTGAACAAGATATCCTTCTATAAACATAACATACTCACTATCATATGCACAAAGCTATCTACTATCAAGAGCTAGCTATCTACTAAGACAAAGGACTGCATTTGGGCATCATTTTAATATGCATCACATAAGCATAGGGAGAAAGTGTTATATTAATTATATTCCATCCACCATTTGCATCTTACATTTAGTTATTTCCCCATAATTCTACGTCATTGATGTTAGGGAACCCTAGGCACACAATTATACACACAAGTATGTAGAACTACATTAGGTCTAGAATGTAGTGCAATGCTTAGTTGTAAGTCCACCATTGTGATAGCTAAGGTTAATTTGACCCCTTCATATGCATCTTTCTTTTTTAGGGATTTGATGCTTTGTATGGGGTTTTGTAAGTAGATATTCATATCAGATTAATGATGACATAAGTGAACATACTACGATAAATATGCGACAAAGATAAAGATACTATGAAGACCTAGCGACATTATCATATTCAGATCTTGAGCTCTTCGATAGACCAAAGAACCTAGATCTCGAAACGGGGTGGCCACAGTGGCCCAGTCCTCTCCCAAGAAGCCCGGTCTAGCCGGATATTCAAATACTATAATTTCTAGAGTAGCACCTTCACATTGATCCTATCCAGGCATCGGCCTATTCAAGTCCAGCACATAGTAAGGTAAGTCACTTTCAGGTTAGTACCTTATCCTTCCCATTTTCATTATTTCATTTCATTTGAATATTAATTAAAATTATCTAGCATCAGTATTTTAGTTTACATCATTTATTTCATTTCTGTACCTACTTAGATTAACTTAGAATATAGATACCAAAATTCATATTTTAGTTAATCATTTTGGTGAACCCATCTTTTCGAATAGCTTTCCCTAGGATCCAATCAAACCCTAATGGCTAAAAATAGCTCATCTTCTTTACCCATCATGTCTCATTTTAGCGTTAACCCTATCTATGATGAGGTTGTCACAGTTGAGCTCAAAGATCTATATAGTACTCACGTTACTACGCCCAATCATATCAACCAACAACTTTTAGATGGCTAATAACATATGCCTACTTGTTTTGAATGTTCTCCTATAGGCATTAGCATTTTGAGGATCCTAATTTTACACCATTATATACGGCTACTTGTCATACTCCTTCTAATCTTTCATAGGAAAATTGAAATTGTTCTCTTGTTGATTACTTACTTTGTATTGACAATCATTCACATGTACATAATGATTCTTCTTTTAATCTTGCCTTTGATATAGATCCTTCTAATGATTATACCATTTCGACATTTCTTTCTCGATACATCTCCTACTAGTTTCCATGATCCTTCACATTATGTTGATGATCCTATTGATAGCATTCTTAGCAAAATTCTATTTTCTACGTCTCTATCTCATACGGTTGAGGAGATGATAGTTATGGTTCTTCTTCTTTCTATACCGCTGAGTGTGACTCTCCTGCTCCATTTTTACCTTCTCTTGAGATCGTGTCTACCACTATACACAAGTCACCGCCATATATCATTTCTTCTCCTCCTACTCTTACATCTCCTATTGTTATATCATCTACATCCTCTCCTATAGATGTGTCTTCGTGGTCACCTCATCTATTAAGGGTATTTCGATGCTAGTCCTATTGTTTCACGAATTGTTGTCTATAATGAAATAGATAAAGGTAAAAAGGACAAGGAGGAATACATGTTGTCATGTGGTGAAGGTTGAGTGCATGGGTTTCGATTTCCAATCAAAGCGATAGTGTGAGATTCCTTCGGCTAGGAGGAACTATCGTAAAGCAAAGCAAGACCATAAGATATAGTTAATAGAAAAGGTTAGTGGATTGCCTAACGTGAGCTAGGTCCATGAAGTGGGATACTTCCTCGGCGAGGTTGTCAATCCACTAATATATAACTCAATATAAAATAATTGAACATGGAAATAAAAGAGTCTAATGCTAATGTTCGATTTAGGTATCTCGATTACTATGAGTGTCGATCCAATGCAATGCTTAATAATTAAGCGGTGAAGGTCTGGGTAAGGTTGTAGGTTGGGTAAGTGGTGAGGGTCATAAACGGAGTGCAGGTAAGATCTGGTGCAGTTTGGGTTGATATTAGATTATTAGGAAGCTTATTGGTTTAATGTAGTTTACTGAGGCACAAAGACCGACATCGGTTAGGTTGTGATGATGACGATTTAGGATGACCGATATCGGTTACTATGGATAATAGAAGAATGTTAAAATTTTGTGTCTAGGCTCTCTCTATGTGTCTACACAAAGATTTGGGAATGTCTTTCGTGAGGTTATAGGTGGGATATTAGGTTTGGGTAAGGTTTTGTGAGATTTGGGGGCTGTTAGGAGAGGTTTATTGAAACTTGACAAGAAACACAATAACCAACGCGATCTGGTGACGAGTCAATGAAGAGGAGAAACCGATGATGGTTAATGTAACTTAGGCGTAAGGAGGGGCAAAATGGTAGTAATTAAATAAACCTAGTTTTTGGACTTCTCTGTGATTTGACAGAGAATGGAAGGAGGATGGTTGGATTCGTAATAAAGCCAGGAAGAATCAGGGATGCCTAAAGATAAAATACGAGAGAGCCAAAAGGTTATGGGTGATAGGTTGGGTAGATTGATAAAATGTGGGATGGAGGAATGTAGGAAAGAACAATATATAATAAAAAAAGATAAAGAACCTATTAATTTAAGTATTGAATGATGCAAATCAAATACAATTAATTTTATTTGCAAGTCCGGTTGGTGAAGGATGGCATTAGTTGATCTATGAAGAATTTTGTGGTCGAGTGTCATGGTAGTACTTCCCAAATTGCTCCTTTGAATTCTAATGCCTCTAGATGAGTATCATGTGCTTTCTTGAGCTTGTGATTGAGTTTATTCCATAATTTCCATGATGAGAAGTCTTTGGTTCATGCTTAAACGCAAGAGATCTCTCAAAACATAGAATCACCAACCTTAGTGAAAGGTTCAAAAGTTGTATATAAGGTAACCGATGATGGTCAAGGTGACCGACGTCGGTTGAGGGTTAACCGGCGTCGGTTAAGGTGGGAAATCCTAGGTTTTCCAAAAATAGGCAAATCCTTGTTATTTTTGGCGTGCTCTGATTTTCAGTTTAGGTCTCAAGTGAGGGTTAGCATTTAGATAAGTGGGAGTATTTTTGGAGAAGGAATAGGACTTTAATTTTAGGGTTAGACTAAGTCCTAGTTGGTTAAGATAAGTGGAGACTCGGTCCTAGTTAATTAATAGACTAAGAATAAGTCCATGATGAGGTGTCTAGGTGATGTGGCTAGGTGAGGTGTAAATTAATTTAATTAAAGTAATTAAATTAATTAATAGTGTGAGGATGAGCATTAATTCATATATTGTAAGTAATTAAATTAATATGAATGTGGGGTAAGGGGTCATGGTTAGGTGAATACGTTACATTAATTAATTAAAGGGGGAAAAGGGGAGTATGACACAATTTTGATGTCTACATTTCCCCTTTTTGTCATATAGCTTGTATTGGTTTATACCTGTGACAAAAACAGGAAGTGGTTGCCCCAAATATAGGTGAGAGTGGGGTTTCCCCAAGTAGGGCTGAAGGTGAGGTTTCCCCAAGTGTGGGTGGAGGTGATCCCCCTCAAACCAGGAGCTAATGAGGTGTTAGATGGAGTTGGTGAGTGGTTTGATAAATGGGTAAGTGATGAAAGTGAGGGTAGGTGGGTTGTAGGTAAGGTAAGGGTATATTGGGTAATAGGTAAGGGTCATATTGGGTAATGGGTAATGGAAATCAAATGCATGCACACATATAGATTGTGATACGGTACCAAGTGGAAGAGCTTGCAAACTCTACGTTGTCCAAGGTTGATAGGTTATCCAAATGAGGTTGAAGTGATTCAGGTATCTAGGGTATAGGATATGGTCCGGAAACACAACCTAGGTTAGGTGCAGGAATGGTTAGGTATGATCCGGTATACCAAAGGTTTGGTAGGGATAAAGAAAACAACAACAAGAAAAGGTAGGGTCATTAGGCTAAACAACATGGGTAACATCATCGCATGGTATAATGAATACACAAATTCATATTGACACGAGGAGATGTATTTGGCTAGGGTATGTTGGGTTGAGCACAAGTAAGGGTAAGGTATAGGTAAAGAACAAGTAACTAAATGTAGTTAAGGAAATTTATAGGTAGTGTAGGCTTGTGGGTATGGTGTAAATTAAAGGTCAAAAGTGGTTCGAACAATATTGTTTCTAGGAAAAACGGGCATAAGGTAGGTCAAAAGTGCTGGAGGGTGACCGATGCTAGCTATGTTATAACCGACATCAGCTACCTAGGAAATGACATGATCGATGTTGGTCATGTCAATTTGGGTCTAAAAAAGTAAAATTTGTGTTTTTCTGATTCATTTTGTCTTTTCTCGAGTTTAAAAAATGGCAAAGGAGAAAGTGAGGTCTTGAAAATGATAGCACGAGGCATTGAGTTGAGTTAACAAGCCATGTAATGGGTGATTGGTGTTCGATCAACGTGTCCACAACATTGATTTGATTAAATCAATTCCTTTGGGAGGTGAGGAGTTGATTTGTTCATGGAAAAGGCAAGAGAGGAAGCGGGTGGACCACCGTCACAATGCCGGACATGCCACCTTAGAGATGGTGCCGAGATGAGGTAGGAGGCATTCTAAACTCGTCATTTGATTGAAGATGATAACGTTGAAATTGTTTCAATTTAAAATTTTGGGCGGGAGTTTTAATTTTGAATTTGTGGGTAAAATTAAAGGAAATGAGGGGTGGGAAGGTCCAATGTAGGTTAAATAGGTATGGGGAATGAATCTAGGATAGGTTTGGGTGGATGGGAGTAGGGTATTAGGTTGTTTTGTGAATTTTTAAGAATGGGAAGACGTGTTTTCGATTTTGGGTGCTGTGACTGAGACCGACGTTGGTCTATGTTTTCCAACATCGATCAGGTATTCGGTGGACTGACACCAGTTAAACGGAACCGATGATGGTCGAAAAAAATTGTGACGGTGAAGGTGAGTGATGATGGTTAAAGTGGAGGGTAACTAGGGGTAAGAAAGGCTAGGTAGGAAAGGAAAATAGTTGAATAAGGAGTAGGTGAAGATGAAAGTAGGTAGAAGAGGGTAAAAATATGATTTTTGTGGTATGGGCTAAGTAAGTATGTTAAATGAACCAAGAAAATGGGTAATAATGATAAGGGTTAGTAGGCTTCAGAGGCGAATTAAGTAAAATGAGGTAGGCGGGATTGATGTGGTTGGGTATGGTTTGTTGGGTAATATGTGATTTGAGGTATTCAAGTCTTGACATGGTTGTGTTTAGTGGATGCAAGCTAAAGATCAGCTTAGGATGTGGGACAAAGCGATTTATTGGTAGGGATGTGGCTCAAGCATGACTACAAAGGAGTGGGCACATATGACCGAGGTTGGAATTATCAAGGTCCGATGCTATATGAAGATAGTTCGAGATCATAGTATGATGGTTGCTCTCATTGACAGATGGGATTTTGTGACCAATACCTTCCACTTACCGATGGGTGAGATGACCATCACCCTAGAGGACGTGTACATGATCCTACGACTTCCTATTATTAGGGAGCCAATATATTCTATTTCTTCTGAGGCATCGGTGGAGCTGATAGTGGAAGTTTTTGGGAGGCGATGGGTGAGTTAAGGTATCACAATGTGAGCCTGAGCTATGGAGATATGTACGCAACCTACCCACAGGAGACGAGGTTATCTATACTAATGATGGAGGTGGTAGGTTTTTTTTCTCTACCAGATTCTGAGGGTGGGAGATTCCCATGAGCACTGATGGGAGTGCTTCAGGATATGATAGAGGAGTAGGTATGCTTTGCTTGGGCACCAAATTTCCTAGTTCAGTTATATAGGGAGCTATGGGCTTATGGGAGATTGTGGCGATTTGGGATGTGTTGCACTTTTTTACTACACTGTTGGGCATACAAGCACATCATATGTGTGTGCCCAGTTGGTTTGCCATGACATGATTGGTTCGTGAGGTGTCTTTCTTCGACTTGATTATAGATGTTGGGTAGCGAGATGGTAAGAAGTTGAGGGTGGCTAAGGCCACATATGATGTTTTATACTATAGGTAGTTGTTGGAGGGGTTTTAGGAGTTGATATTGTGTGGAGGCCATATATTGGTTATCCCTTGTATAGGGGCATGGTAGAGGAGTTAGAGGAGTTAGAGGAGCTCCAGCTGTTGAGGTGGATATAGGGCGTCGTCTTTGTGCAAGCATGAGATGATACATATAGACATAGTTAGAGAGAAGTTTGGGCTGCCACAGGATGTACCCCTACCTTTTCCATTGTACCACTAAGATGAGGTGGACAGACCCATTTCTCCACCACGTCGAGTGTGCCAACAAGGTAGGAGGATCCGGTGGTAGATGGATAGATTAATAGTGCAGAGACTCGAGATGGATATAGGTAATGGTGGGAGGCATAATTACGGGTGGCACCACCAAGGCCGGTATAGCCGAGATATTGCTACATTCATAGTGTAAAGAGATGTATTACGAGGGGAGGTGGCCACCTAGACATGTATCATAGGTTTGCGGAGGTCAATTGATAGGGGAACATGCATAGGTGGACACATTAGAGGCTCAGTGACGGCCTTACGAGCCTACTTGGCATAAGGAAAGGTGCTGCACAAGGTGGAGATGGGAATGGAGGACAGATGGCCATTTTATAGGCATAGGTGATAGGTTTTTGCTGGGCCGGCTAGCCACTACACAGGAAAAATTATGGCCTTATAAGCCGGAGTCGCATCACGAGTTAGGTACCCCCACAAGCCCAAGGATGGGGTCCCATATTCTGATAACCTACATAGGCGGAGGAAAGGGGCCACGACCATTATTAGTAGGATAACACTCATAGATTGTTGTGAGACCCATGGCACCACCTCGGGCAGTTTCGATGGCGAGGTTCGAGGATGCCTTGAATGATATTTATTACTATCCAAATCACTTGACGACTTACGGATAGATGTTCCCCCATATATCAAGTACAGATCCCAGTAGGAAGCTAGTGAGCGGATGAGATCCATGACTCATAGTTTAGGGAGTACTGAGGGGCATATAGCCCATGGAGAGGGTCATGACAAGGTTACGAGTTTACGAGAGGCCGAGGCCCAATTGAGGGCCAGGAGGTGACCAGACCGAGACTCTTGGAGGGTGTAGAGATGTTAGTGGGATGACAAACAGGTAGGAAGGAGGAGACAGGTGAGATTAGCCCGAGGAGGATATACGGTGGGATGATGATTAGTCACTTGATATGATCAGTGTTTTGATTTTTGATATTTATACCATCCTGCGTGCCGAAGATAGTGAGGTTGTATTATGAGAGTTTTTTTATTTTAAGTTTAGTACCGACCTATGTGCCAAAAAATAGTGAGGTCATATGTGAGCAATTTTGAGATACTTGTATTTATTTGTATCTATGTATATATGTATTGATACATAGACTCTCCCATTTATATATTTTACGATGTTTATTGGATGAATGATGTACTTTGTTTTAATTTCCATTGTTATTGTGTATTGATGGAAACTAGGTGAGTTAGGCATGATTGCATCGAGATCATGTAGGCATGATTGAGTTTAGGTCAGTTATGCGTGGTTGAGGTTTACGTTTTTAGGCATGGTTGAGTCGGTATCGACATGGTGGATTCTAGGTGATTTAGGGATGATTTGGTCATGTTTTTGGGTTTAATTTAATTTCCAAGTGATTGGTAGTATGCAAAATAAATAATGATGTATATTTATGTTATGGTGTAAATTTCAATTGTTTGATATAATGGAAATGTGGAATGTATGATATGATGATGTAATCAAATGGTAGCTATGTATGTTTATATGTTTGTTTAATTTCTAAGTGTTGTGTAAAATGGAAACTAAGGTAAAATGTCAATATTTAAAAAGGGAGGAAATTGGTTAGGGTAAAGAGTGGCCAAGCTAACCTCCATGGGCCCAATGCCCTCATAGTGATGCCTACATAGCCCTAATGAAAAGGGGCCTCGGGCTGATGTAGTTCTCCCATAAACTAGGGAAGAATATCTTGAGGTAGAGGAGCGACTTGGTAGGTTTTAGGCCCGATTGAGTCTAGGTCAATTAGGCATGGTTGAGTTTTATCTTTTTATGCATGGTTGAGTTTAGGTCATTTAGACATGTGTGATTCTAGGCCATTTAGACATGGGTGATTCTAGGTCATAGGCATGTTTGCATTGAGGTGAAATGGGCATGGGTGTTTTTAGGTGAAAGAAGAATTTTTAAAATATAGGTGTCGATGGTCCTGGTCTGTATAGGAGGATCAACACGTAAAAAAATAGGTGAATGGTAAAAAGAGACGAAAGTGCCCCCTAATTTATAAGAATCCTGAAAAGTCTAGGATACCAAAGATTGGCTTATGAATGTAGGGACCTAAAGGCATTGCATAATTGACTATTCTAAAGGTGAAGAAAGTCAAATGATCACGAAATGTCACATTTGCGGAAAGTCTCTCAAGTAGGTGGAAGGTTAGAAATGTAAGATGGTGAGGTGAAATATTTTGTTTTAGCGTGACCTAGTGTGAGACAACATGCCTAAATGGCAAGAGACCCAAGTTCAAAATAGTAAATTCCATGATGAAATTTTTTTCTTTTTCTTTTTATTTTTCTTTATTTTTATAGACTAATCAATGCGGAAATTCTATGTGTGATGAGTAGAATATATCCTTGAGGTCTTTTCAAAGTTGATCGATGCGGGAAGCTTCAGAATAATTTTTTTTGCAAGAATAGTCTTATTTTTGCGATAGACTATGTATAGTGTGGCTAGATTTGTATAGTTATCCTTAAAGGGAGCAGTCTATTTATAGTAGAAAGATAGAAATATTAGATTTCCTTTTGAGGGAGTCATATTTTTGCTAGAAGTTTGACTCAAGGAGTTTGGAATTTGAAAGTCCCATATATTTATTTTTGAATTATTTTTTTGGACTTTTAGGTCATGGACAAGACTATAGAGAAGGATAGGCTCTTTTAATGAAGGCAAAACTAGAGTACATAGGGGTTAGTTATGAAATATGGGTTTTAAGTGATGAAAACCCATGTGATTCTATCTTGGAACAGATGACAAGTATCCATGAGAATCATGTCATGAGTAGAGGTGTGGTACTCATATTTAAGATAAGGCTAAAAAGTGACGATTAATCACGTGATTCTTGTTTAGGAATTGATTCTTAAAATAGGTAAATGGAAGGTGAATGGTGCTCAATGGAAGAGCGTTGAAATAGACAGAGAAGGTGATATAGGACTTGATTAAACAATAGAATGGTCGAAGATGCAAGGCATTGAGGGGCTCAGGTTCGAGTTTACCTTTGAGTGAAGATAAATGATAAGCACCTGATCCATAGGTATGAGTAACGATATAGGGTCCAATCCAATTAGGATCAAATTTTCCCTGTTTACTTTTATCCTCTTTTGTTATATGTTGATTTTACTTCACGATGAGTTTTTCAACTTAGAAGGTTCGTTCATGGACACATTTATAGTAGGCACGCTAGATACGTTTTTGGTAGATTTGGAGGTGATCAAGAGAATTGAGATGATGTTTTTCTAATAACTCGAGTTGTGCCAAACGGTCTGGTGAAATTCATCATTTTTAGCATCTCTTTGAGTGAAATATGAAGAGACGGAATTTGTACTCTGAGAGGTAGAACAACCTCTATACAATAGAAAAAAGAGAAATGTGTGGAAAAAGTTGAGGTATGATCACTAGTGCGATAAGACCATAAGGAAAAAAAAACTTGCGTGTGCCAATCCTTTTCGGTATAAGATCGTCAACTAATTTCATAAGAATTTTATTTAAGGTTTGGTTGGTTGATTCAGGTTGGCCATTGGTTTAAGGGTAGTAAGGGGAAGAAAAGCCGAGTTGAATTCCAAAGGCATCACAGATTTTTCGTAGTGCTTTGTTTTTTAACTATTTTCGAATATCGATGATGAGGTAGTGAGGAACGCCAAAGCAAAAATGATGTGATGGTTGATGAATTCAGATATTTTCTTAGCTTTCATAGAAATGAGAAGCATAGCTTCTACCCATTTAGTGTAGTATTCAGTAGTGGTAATAATCAATTGGTGACATTGGTAAGAATGAGGATTGATCTCTCCAACAAGATCTAAACCCCACTAAGAGAAAGGCCACAAATCTCGCGTGACCTCTAAGGTGTTACTAGGGGTGTGATGGAGATTTGCATTTTGCTGAAATTTCACACAACATTTGACATATTCACTACAATCATGGTTTAGGGTTGGCGTAATAGCCCAAGCGGAGAATGCCCATTCGTCATGAACTTCCTTTATGGTATAGGGAATTTTAGAACTTGTAAGGCATCATAAGAGGATACCGTCAAAGCCACATTTATAAAGAATACCACCCATGATGACATAGTGAGAGACACTTTTGAGAAAGGCTCATTGTCCATTGTGAGTAAGATCTGGAGGAAAAATGGAAAGGGAAAGGTAATCGAAAACTTCTTATACCAAAGGTCACGTGTGTCAGGTTTAATGGTTTAGACAAGGTTGACGTCTCGAAATATATAGGAAGGTGATTGTAACCTTTGTACGGTGAAAAATATTTTTGATTCGGAGGGTAAAGTGGGAATTTGAGAAGCAAGGCAAGCCATGGTGTTTGCAAATTTATTAGTGGAATGTGGGATGGTTTGAAGTTCATAATAGTCAAAGTTATTCAAAAGTATGTCAAAATGATGCTTATACTTTTGAAGTATCTCGATTTAAACCTGGTAGATACCATTAACTTGGTTTAAAACTAGTTGAGAATCGATAAAGATATTAATTGATTTAATGTCTAAGGCGGTGGTGATTTGAAGTCCTAATACGAGTGCTTCATATTTAGAAATATTGTTAGTAGAATCAAAATATAGCTTGAAAGATAATGGCATAGGCTCATCGTCAAGAGGAATGATGATAACTCCAGCACCACCCCCACAATGACATTTGGAACCATAAAAGGAATAAGGTCATCTGGTAAGTGGTATCATCCAAAGAAAGGGTAGCAAGGGATTCATCTGGGAAATTGAAGTTAGAGGATTGATATCGGGAGAGAGGTGCGTCAGAAGTTGGTCGGTGGTGGTTTGTCCTTTGACATATTTTTCATAAATGAATTCAAGTTCTAGGTCTACAAGAAGGATAAGCCAACGTGCAACACATTGATGTTGATAGGGCTTGGCATACATGTAATGTAAGGGGTCAGTATTAGTGACAATGAAGGTTTTTGGTTAAATAGGTAATGGTGAAGTTTAGTGGCAACAAAAACTAATGCTAAGAAGAGTTTTTGGCATGAGTGTATCTAGTTTTGTAGTCTAAAAGTGTACGGCTTATATAATAAACCGCTTGTTCCCTATGTTGCTCGTCATGATGAGCAAGCATGGCACCCAAGGAATGGTCAATGATAGAGATGTAAAGGTAAAATGGTTGGTAATCCTTAGGGGGAAAAACATAGGTGGTTGGAAGAGGTATTTATTCAAGACGCCAAAGTATTTTTGCATTCATCATCCCATTTGAAGGAGACATCCTTTTTAGGAGATGAATAAATGGGTGGCAAGTGGTCGCAAAGATGCAAAATAAAGCGACAAATAGATTGCAACTTACCTTGCAAAATAGGAAGTTGAAAAAGGTGGGTAAGTGGAGGAATTTTGAGAATAGCCTTGATTTAAGTGCGGTCAAATCTATGCCACGCAAAGAAATGATAAAACCAAGGAGATTTTGGAAAGGATAGTGAAGACACAAACATAATATTTGATAAGACATTCGAAGATGACCTTAAGAATTGTAAGGTGTTAAGCCCGATGTTTAGATTTGGCAAGAAGATTGTCGGCGTAATCTTCCAATATGCGATATATAATGTCATGAAAGATTACGTTGACAATATTCTTGCCAAATCAATGGGTCCATTAAGGGAAATTGTTCTGTTAGATAAGATCATTGAAATCTATGAAAATGCGGAGTCCCCTTATCATTTTTGTGACAAGAACAATGTTAGAGATCCATTAAGGGTAATCAATGGGTAGGATGAAGGAAACCGAAAGAAGGCACTAGAGTTCTTCTTTGACAAGAAGGGCAATGTGAGGATGCATTTTCCGCAACTTTTGTTTCATGGGTTTGGCTTCAGGAATAGTGATGATATTATGGACCATAATATTTGGGTCAATACTGGGCATATTAGTGTAGGACCAAGAAAAAGTGTTGTTATGATCCTAAAGGAAATAAATAAAAGCTTCATGTTCAAAGCAACATCTAAATATTGGCCTATCTTTAGAATGTACGGGTCATCCTGAGTGTTAATATTGATTTCGATGGTTGATTCATTTAACATGGTTTGTGTCTCAGAAGGTAACGATTGGTGAATATACGAATCTTTTGCACCAAGGTAGGTGAGAATAGACTCATCGTCCTGACATTGAACAACATTAATAGAAGGTGTATTTTCATCGATCATGTTAGGATACAGTAAGTGAAGAGAAGAGGGAGCCTCACCATCTCATTGATAAGTTAGAGGTACCAGAGAAATGGTGTTCACGATAAAAAAAGGTTAAAAACAATGTATTCTAGATCCATAGACTCTGTAGGTGAAGGTGGTGAATGAGGGGAAGAATTTTTATCGTCCTCAACAAGTTCGACTCGGGCCTTCTTAGGAGATGGTTCAGAAAATCCAATACCATTGTGGTCTTTATGTTTAGGAGTGGTCCACTAGATGACAATATGGTGGCCTTGTTCGTAGAAACCAAATCCAAATCCCTTACATGCATAGTGATGGAGGAAAGTGTGGGCGAAGTGGCGATTGGTGAGAGATTGAAGGTTAGATGAAAATGGTTGCGTTCGGGAAGGTGGCTCAAGTGAGTAGGTAGAAATATCAAGTCCCCCATACATTAAGTTGGTGCAAAGGTGGGGAAGACCATAAAGGAAAACCTTGCCTATGTGGTGATCATAACGGAGATGTTGGCGAAGGTTACCATACTCTTAAGGAGAAAGGAATGGTTGATGTTATACAAGAGGTACACCCCCAAAGTGAGACATTGAAAAACACTTTCTAAGGGATCGGTAGTCGATATGCGGATAGTCAGAAAGGAGGAAGTATTGGACGGTGGGGAAGAAGAAGTATTGGTTGGTTGAGAATTAGACGGGTTAGTGGATAGGTTAGCTACAGATGCTACAACGGGAGTGAGAATAGAAGAATTAGGTGTGCGAGAGGTAGCAGCAATGTTGGTGGATGGGGTCGTCGAAGCTGAAGAGGTGGCGGTGGTGGTAGATTCCTTAACTGGTATAAGGACATCATTAGGTCTATATAACATGTTACAAGTTCTGAAGTGTGAAGGGTTAGCTAGAATAGTATAATTATTTCCTTCATGTTCAAATTTTACACAACGATGTAAGGTTGAAGGAACAAAACCCATGACGTGGATCCAAGGTCATCCAAGCAACATGTTGTACTAGAATTCCCCCTATAATACGTAGAATAGTGAAGGCAGTACGGGGCCCATACGAATGTGGAGAATGATGGTGCCAAGGGTCGAAGTTATGGCATCATTGAATGAATGTAACATAATTGGGTTATTATGCATGTAATTGGAAGGGATGCACATTTTCTTATATGAATGGGAAGAGATAATGTTGATGTTGGCATCGCCAATGATCATAATGCATTGAATGCGTATATTATCAATGTAGATGGAGATGAATAGCGCAGGATGAGGATCATCTATTTGAGAGAGGTGCAATCTCATCATCATAGAAACTTACAGCCGGCTACTTGATGAGTGGTAGAGGGTGCAAAGGATGGGGATGAAGTAGTGAGAGAAGCCACATGGTGAGGAGTGATCATGGCTACCACAGGAGTTGTGTCTTTAGGTAAAACCTTAATAGATTTCAGAACCTCCATGAGGGTCTATCAATGAGACTTGAAGGTTTAGAGAAGGTCATATAATGACATTTTGAGTAGAGATTGGTGTAATTGTTTGATCATTATACGATGGGTGACCCCATCAAAAAAAAAGGATATGTGGGTCCTCAAATGGTGATTCTTGGTGTGGAGTACGAGATGGTATTTTTGGAACATGTTTGGTGGATGGCCTAGTTGTTTTCTCTTTCCCTTTGTCTTTTACGGGTGCAGTGGCAATGCTAACCATATTAATATGGGGTAAGGGAGAAGTTGATTCATGATATGTGTAGCGACAGGATGGGAAATAGTACAGTGAGGGCATATAGTGGTGT
Organism: Taxus wallichiana var. yunnanensis; assembly: GCA_018340775.1. Lineage (NCBI taxonomy): Eukaryota > Viridiplantae > Streptophyta > Pinopsida > Cupressales > Taxaceae > Taxus > Taxus wallichiana. Next base: position 852,819,530 of record CM031242.1, on the reverse strand, counting down.
TGTGTAAAGAAGGTAGCGCATTCACATTTTGGCGGAGGTTTTCCGACTCTCTTATGCGGACCATGTTGATCTCGAATGTTGGAGGCAGATAAAAAGGTTATGGAGATGGAGATGCAGGTCATTGAATAGATAAGGGGCAAGGATGTGTGGTGATAGGTGAATATGGAATAGGATCCTCGTCTAAAAGATCATCGTTGTCAAAAAAAAATTTCGGGGGACATAATTGGAGAAGAACAATATTTAGAGCCTAACAATTTTCTACATCATGCCCTGGAACATGATGGTAGGCACAAATTTTTGTATCATCCAACCCTGTTGGTTTAGGTTTGAGTGGGTCGTAAGGTATAAGTGGTGGCAATGTGATGACAAAGGTCTCTAAAATATTTTCTAAGATGTTGGTGTAAGACCCTCTCAATGGATCACAATGCGAAGTAAGTGTGGGTTGAGATGGAGGTGTGAGTGGTTTTGGTTGGAGAGGTGCTAGGGGAGGTATAATTGGAGGTGGAATAGGTTTGACCATTGTTTTGGAAGGTAGTATTGTTTATAGTTTGTGTTGTACCTTCTTGGGTAAAGGTGTAGCGGATGAGCTAGGTGTAGTGGATTTTGATTGTGCCTTACTAGGTAAAGGTGAAGAAGGAGTGCGTGATGTAAAATGGAAGGTAGATAGCGGAAGGGGATGGGTTATCCAAGGTGATAATGGAGGTGTGGTGAATGTTTTGGAAGAGGCGAGGTGGAAGGTATTAGTTGAAGAGTGGGGAATACCATAGGTAGTGATGAGGCTACTGGAATTGGTGCCCATGGGTGGTAAAAAGGTTGCAAGTGACAGAAAAGGTGTACATTGTGTAGGTAAATTATGTGTATGAGAGGCTCATGATGAGTTGTTTTTAGTTTACCTTGGGTAGCAGGTTACTTGGCAAAGGTTGATGGGTGAGATCCTTGGATAGATTGAAGTGGTGAAGGTGAAAGAGGGGTAGTGGAATAAACCGATGTATGTTGCCTAGAAGGTTGGGTTTTCCTTTTAGGTGGGGGAATAGTTTTTGTGTGGGTTTGTGAGGATGTGGCTAAATCCAATTTGATAGGAGGATGGACTAGGCTATATGTCAACATGAATCCCAATATGGTAATGGGTGCAGGCATACGGGAATGTATAGGTGAAGGTAAGGCTTTAGGTACGGGAAAAAGTTTGGTTGTTGGTAATAGTTTAGGTGTAGGTGAGGGTGATGAAGAAGAGGCCACTCCAACGGGGAATGGGTGTGGTTGGTTTAGTTGTTTGAAATACCTTTGGATAGATCGTAAAGGTATCGTAGACAACATTTGCATCTAGGTCGAGAAGGGTAGCCGAAGGCATCCCAAAGCATGGAATTATCAACATAATCCAAGCGATCACCAGAGACATGAAAATGGTATGGTTGTAAGAGGATATGATGTTGATTTGGTAGTAATCCCTATAAAGAATGTATGTGAAATAGGGAAGCGGTTAGATTCGAGACTCTATGGGTAAAAGAGCCAAGACTAAATCAAAATGATCTTTAAAGGCTGATGGAGATTTATGACTAATAGAAAGAGGTGCTTCTAATGGATCCCTTATGGGTAGGGCAGATGATTAGTAAGATGAGGTAGGTTCATCTTTCGGTGGAGAGGAAGGGTAGCATGTCTCTTCCATGGGTAGGAGAGTTAATATTTTGGGTTGTTTATCAGATTGAGAGGTATGAGGGGAAACTGTATCAGCAGATATGGCAGAATTCTTTGTAGGTGAAGGGGAGACAAAGGATACTCCTCTATGATTAAATGAGTAGATGAAATAGGTCCCTCTGTTAGTAAAGGAGCTCATGCAAGAATCTTATCGATAGAGAAACAAAGAGGAAATTGAGGAAGTGTCGGTATGATGTCAAACACATCATGAACCTCACGAACATTATTGTCATTAGTCGAAGGTTTGCCAAATTGGTTAGATGATGGGGTGTGATTTGGGAATGGTTTTTGAAGATATGAAAGTTTTGATTAGTTGGTGCATTAGGGTTATCCAAGACAATATATTTGTTATTTAACATTTCTTAGACAATGTTTTTGAATGTTATATAATTACCGTCGCTATGACCTTTAATGCAATAATAGTTGCAATAATCATGTTCCTTGTACCATGCGGGCATAGGACAAGAGGGGTCAAAACTAGTGTGTGGTTTGATGAGTGGAAGGGTAATGGCACCAACCTTCAAGAGTTTTTCTAAAACAATGGAGTAAGGCTCTCCTATGGGGGCATACTTGTGTTGCTCTCTTATAAATTGAAAGGTCTAGACAGGGGAAAGGTTAGACAAAAAAATTTCTTTGTTGGATGGATGGGATGGGTAGGATTTTACAACATCCACGTTAGCAAACCCCTTAGTTTTAGAATAGCTATTTTTGGGTTTGGAAGTATAAGTTTCATTCAATTTGAATGCAGCATTTTTGTTACACAATTGTAGCTTTTTTTCTTCAAGGGCACGGATTTCCAAATTTTGGACCATGGTAAGTGCCTCATCAAAGGTGTGGAAGGTATGGACCAAGAGATTTGGTGATAGATGTCTGACACAAGCCCTGGTAAACAGTTCTATTAACTCTATCTAAGGTAATTGGAATGTAAGTTGGTTAATGAGGCATCCCCAACGAGCGACAAAATCTGTGATAGACTCATCTTCGTAAAGTTGTGTTGAGTACACATTAGTCTTGGTGAGCGTTGTGGCGATACTGATCGAAAAATGGTACAGAATGGCTTGACCCACTTGGTTGAATGAGTAAATGGAATGCCTAAGTAAACCACTATACCAATCTAACACTGGTCCTGTCAAGGACATTAGGAATAGCTGCAAGAGTAGAGCGTCATCATGAGCGATTAGATAACACCCATATTTGAATGACCACAACTATTGTTGCAGGTCCTCTTTGATGTTGAACTAGTTGAATTTAGGCATTTCCCAATGTGTAGGGTATGGATGAATGGGAAAATACGAGATGAATGGGCTCATTGGAAATTTCATCATAGGTCAAATTTCATCGGATGAGTGTATGATGAGGAAAACATCCCACTATATGGTGGCGTCGAGTACGAGAATTGGGAGGGGAATAGATCTAGCTAGAAAGTATCCCAAATATGATGAAACAAGAGGTTGTTAGTTGTAGATATAGGTAGGCGGAATGGATGTGACAACTCTCATGGTAATTGGAGGGAGAGAATGTGGGATGGAAAGGACAATGTTTTGGAAGGGAGTGTGGGCTTTAGGCATCATGGGTGGATGAGATGCAATGGGTATATAATAGGTGGAAGCGTGCAGATTGGCCTACACTCAAGAAAGTTGATGAAGTAATGGTTGACACCATAGTAGCGACTCACGTCAAAAGTGTGAAAAATGTCATAGGTGCAACAAATATTAATGATGTGGGGTAAAGTTAGGATACCATGTGTGGTAAGGTGGAAGAAGGTAAGGCCGAGCTAGTACTAGCCAACACGAGAAGTGGGTAAGAGGGCGGGGAGGGATCGACACAAGCATGTATTATACCAGTTTTCTTAATGAATCTTGAGTGTATTAATGGGTGAGATAATATTGTAAGGTGGCGGGGTTTTGGTAAAGGAGTCTAGAGAACTCCTCTTCTTTGTTGTGGATGGTGATAGGTTGACTTGGGTCCATGGGTGATAGAAAAGAAGGCAGAAATGGGCTAGACAGAGCGGTTGAAGGCTAACATGGAATACTGAGGGCGTTGGCTTGGCTACAAGTCAACACCATGTGATTTAACATAGATCTGGTAATCTGCTCTCTATAAATGACATAGAAAAATAGAATAAATGGAGAAAAATAGTTTCAGAAGGTGAAAAATGGTGTTGTTTCAATTGAAAAATTAAAGCACAGAACCGATGGGGGTTAGGTAATCAATGACGGTGATAGAGGGTGGTGATGTGATTAGCTTAACTAATACCGACATCGTGGAATAATCAAAATTTTGATAAATGTTGTAATACCTGATGAAAATGAAGAATAATATGGATTTGATAGTGATTTCACAGACCCAGAGGTATGAGTATGTATATGAGAAACCCCAAAAAGAATAGAAAAGTGATGAGTGTTATTTTTGGTAAAATAACCAATAAACGCAGGAAACTGACAATAGTTAGGTAAACCAATGACGGTCAGATGTAAACTAGTGACAGTCATTAGACCGATGCTGATAACTATGAAATTTGAAAATATGAAAAAATGAGATTTAGCGACTTAGATTAGATAGAATACCAACCCAGAAACCTGAGTATGGTAATGGTGAACCTTGACACACTAAAAAAATTGAAATACACCAACTATGATTGTGGAGTGTGAAAGGAAGAAATGAATGGAGAATACCACCTCACAACTCAAAACAAAAATCAAGAAAAAAATAAGAAACATGAAATCCTATTGGTGAATTTTATGATTTATCTTATGTTATTTAGAACTGACTTGTGAATAGAAAAGAGTTTTTGGTTTGATAGAAGGTACCCTATGAAAATCCAAGAACTAAGGATGGTTTCAAGTAAAGTTTTTGCGGGTGTGGTCCTTTCTCTGAGATGATTACTGGACAGAGAAACCAACTTGGTGCCCACTGTCAATCCTCCGATCGTGTGACCATAATGACTTCTTAGGGTAGGATGATATTTAAGAAGATGTGTAAATTATTTAAGTGGTTTGGTATAGAGAATGTGCCAAGTGAACTAGGATTGAATTAGTCAACCATCAATTGGGCATGACTTCCAAAGTGTAGGCTTCCCTTAAATTAATGTGAGCTACAATGTGACACACCTGAATGAAATGAAAATGTTTTAAGCCCAAATCCACTATTTAGTTTGATGTAGCAAATAGAGAACATGAAGAGGAATGCTCTTTCACTAATTGCAACGAAGTAGAAAGGAAGACGTTTTCTTTTTAGAACACCAAAAACATAATTTCTTTTAAAAAATAGAAAGAAGGAGAAGATTCCATATAAGGAAAATTAATGTGAATACTTTTCAAAGAGAAATAAACACAATTTTTACCTAGGAATGAACAAATGTAAAAGAACCTAGGATGTGTCCCACCAAGCATGCCAAAATGTTTCACTTAATTTTTGTAGATAATGAAACATAGATAAAGGTAAATAGGCCAAGGAGGAATACATGTTGTCACGTGGTTAAAGGTTGAGTACGCACATTTCTAATTTCTGATCCAAACTGATTGTGTGAGCTTCCTTTTGGCTAGGAGGAACTACCTGTAATACAAAGCAAGACCACAAGATATAATTAATAGAAAAGGTTAGTGGATTTCCTAGCGTGAGCTAGATCTAGGAAGTGTGATACTTCCTCGATGGTTATCAATCCACTGATATATAACTCAATATAAAATAACTGAACATGTAAATAAAAGAATCTAATGTTAGTGTTCTAATTTAGGTATCTCAGATTACTATCAGTGTCAATCCAATTAAATTCTTAATAATTAAATTGGTGAAGGTCTCAGTCAAGTTGTAGGTTGGGTAGGTGGTCTAAGGGTCACAGACAGGGTCTGGGTAAGATCTGGTGTAGTTTGGGTTGATTTTGGATGATTAGGAAGCTTGCTAGTTTAATGAATTTTACCAGAACATAGAGTGATGTCGGTCAAGGTGTGACCGATGACGGTTCAAGATGACCGATATCGATTACTGTGGATAATAAGAATGTCAAAAGTGGGTGTCTAGGCTCTCTCTGTGTCTACACAAAGAGTTGGGAATGTATGTGGTGAGGTTGTAGGTGGGGTGAGGTTTTGGGTGAGGTTTGTGTGATTTGGGGGTTGTTAGTAGAGGTTTACCTTGAAAGTTGATAGGAGAAATAGTAACCGACATCGGTCCGGTGACCAGAGCTAGTGAAGAGGAGGAATCAACGATGGTTAATGTAACTGGCGTCGGTATAGGTGAAATGGTAGTAATTAAATAAACCTAGTTTTTGGACTTCTATGATTGCACAAAGAATGGAGGGAGGATGGTTGGGTTTGTAATAAAGTCAAGAAGACTCAGGGATGCCTAAAGATCAAATACGGAGAGCCATAAGGTTGTGGGTGGTAGGTTGGGTAGATTGGTAAAAGGTGGGATGGAGGAATGTAGGAAAGAACAAGATCTAATAACAAAAGATAAAGAACCTATTAATTTAAGTAAGTATTGAATGATGCAAATCAAATACACTTACTTGTATTTACAGGTCTGGTTGGTGAAGGATGGTAGTGGTTGATCCATGAAGAATTTTTTGGTTAGTGTCGTAGTAGTGCTTCTCGAGTGCTCCCGTAAATACTAATGCCTGTGGACGAGTATCGGTGTTTGCTTGAGCTTTTGATTGAGCTTATTCTATCATTTGGATGCTAATAAGTCTTTGGTTCATGCTTGAATGCAAGAAATCTCTCAAAACTCAGAATGACCAACCTCAGTAAAAGGTTACAAAAATGTATATAAGGTAACCGACGACGGTTAAGGTGACTGACATTAGTTGAGGGTTAACCAACTTCGATTAAGGTGGGAAATCCTAGGTTTTCCAAAAATAGGAAAATCCTTGCTATTTTTGCATGCTCTGATTGTTAGTCCGGGTCTCAAGTGAGGGTTAGCATTTATATAAGCAAGAGTATTGTTGGAGAAGGAATAGGACTTTAATTTTAGGGTTAGACTAAGTCCTAGTTGGTTAAGATAAGTGGAGACTCAGTCTTAGTTAATTAATAGACTAAGAATAAGTCCATGATGAGGTGTCTAGGTGATGTGGCTAGGTGAGGTGTAAATTAATTTAATTAAAGTAATTAAATTAATTAATAGTGTGAGGATGAAAATTAATTCAATTGTAAGTAATTAAATTAATATGAATGTGGGGTAAGGGGTCATGGTTAGGTGAATACGTTACGTTAATTAATTAAAGGGTACTAAGGGGTGTATGCCACAAATTTGATGCTTACACCTACCATAGCTATGGAAATTCCCTCCATATCTCCAACTATATCTTCCTTGGCACCTATTCCTAGTGTGCCTTCAACATCAGAATCTCCCACATCACCTCTTGATATTCCTATCATTACCCACAATGGCAAGTTACAACCACTTAATACAATATTTCCATCTTCCACCATTCCTTCATAGGATATCATCTCTCTCATGCATGCAATAGGTCAGCTCTAATCTCAAGTTCACTCCCTTTCTTTAGAAGGAAACACTTATTATGCTTCTATTGATAACAATTTATTACATGGTAACCCTGTCCGTAGAAATATTCAAAACTCTGCATTCCCTCAAGATTTTATCATGCCTACTTTCATGTGTTTTGACGGTATTGGTGACCCTCATGCTCATCTTCTACATTACCGCATGTTTATGGCCTCTCATTCTAATGATAGATTGTTACTTAAGGCCTTTCATTATCTTGTTGATGAGGCATTACATTGGTACACTCATCTTCCCTTTGGGTCCATTAGCACTTTCTATGACATGGAGGATGCTTTCCTCCATCGTTTCATCATTAAAAATGGCCCTAAAGTCACTTATGATCACATACCTACTTTACATAAAGGCTCCTTTGAACCTATCAAGGATTATATCTTACGATTCAATGCTTGCATACATCAACTAATATTCCAACCTATTGATTTAGAGAAGTAATTTATTTTTTGTCGTGGCCTAATTCCTCCACTCAAGAAAAATTACAATATGATACATGTGAGTCATTCATTCTTCTATGTTATAAAGTCATTGACCTAGAACAAGATCTTCTCTCATCACACATCATAGATTCTCCACACATCCCTGTTGATATTGCCTAATCTAGTTCTCTGCTAGTGCCTCCGATTCAGCATCTAATGCAATCTCCACCTTTTCCTCATAAACAAAGAAAACAAGCTCAACCCACTCCACCACAAAAACATACTCCTTCTCTAGCTCCGTGACAAGCTACTTCTCCTACCACTCCACCTAGGTCATGTGAGCCTTTACATTTCTCTCATCACGCTTGACCACATGATGTGTTGCGTGTTTTACTTACTAAGTGATTAATTTTCCTACCCTCCAACCAGCATCATCCACAACACCAATTATAACATCAACGTGACCAACCTTATTGTAATTATCATCACATAAATGGCCATAGGGATAATGATTGTCTTACCCTTCAGGATATGTTACAACAACTAGAGGATAAGGGCATCATCTCCTTTATCTCTTGCTATCGTGAGAGATCCATATCCCCTCCACCTTATCGGAGGGTTAGTATTACATTTGAGTCATCTCCTACATCTAGTGCTCTGGCCCTTACATGTGCACAACTATTTTGTACTCACACGTGTTGTCCTCCGTGTCCATAAATTTCTGCATCATCACATCCATTTCAGCCAATGCCTCATCTCATTCATGTTATCCACCGCATCACATTGTTCCTTCACATTAGATTCCGCAACACTCCACTCTCATGCATTCCACCACCATTCCATATGACATCCAGTTTGATTCATACAATCATGTTGCTTCCATCCAACATGCTTCCACCGCTTCGTGTCGTATTGGTATTTAGTATGTGATTACTATCACCTTACCCTTGATGACACACTTGTGTTCTTACGGTTCTTACAAAAATGTTGAGGGTTTTTCTTTAAGAACCTTTCATCATGTGCTCTATAATTCATCTAGTGCATCCAATCATTTCCCAATGACACACTCTTGATTTTCACGGTTCTTTCCATACTTTTGAGGGATCTTAACTACAATGAACCTAATTATCTTTACATTGGGGAATTTCTAATTTTCCCCCTCCCATTCATCTCACTAACCTATTACGATTACATTACATTATTACGACATATATTCATCACAACACGTTAGTTCGATAATCATATATCATCTCTTTTTACATGCATTTTTCTATCATTATCATATTAACTATGCATTATGAATTCCATTTAACAAACATTGTGCTTAACTCATCACATTCTATTTTTCATCATTACATGAATGTTCCATCAACCAACACTAATAATATACAAAAATATCACATACATTCCAACAGTAATCACCAACTCATACAACACCGATACAACACAAAATAAAATCATCACATATAAATCACACGTGTCCATACATAGGTAGCAAATACAATCATCATTGGGGGAATAAATCCCCTACATCATATATAATCATGATCATCAAACCTCATCATCACTATCTCTCTTGAGTATTGTGAGAGCCCTAGAACTAGATGCCTCACCACTAACTTTGTGTCATTGTTCACGGCCTTGATATCTCTCCACTTTCCTATGTAATAAGGTATTATATGCCGATTGATCCACAAACCGAAGATGTAACTCCACTATTCATATAAACACATCCATGTACCAATGGGCCACCACCCAATGCCTCAAAGGATCGTCGAGTCTCCTCATGTACAATGTCCCTCTCGGCTAGCAATATACGGGCAAGTGGTGGTGCTACCACCACTTTGGATCAAATAGATGTGCATGCTTGCCCGCAATCGCATCCACTCACTCCAATATACCTCCACCAAGGATTTCGTTTGGCACATTCCATGTCGAGTGTGGATGGATGTTTCAACTATCAAGGACCAATATGCATCACCTACAACACAAATACCACACCACATTAGACAACCATTACTAAAATAAAATCCAACAAAAACATACATAATATATAGTTATACATATGTTCAACTACATCTATTGCTATTGGGTCGGGAGCATGTGCTTCCCCCTCGCATCCTCCTCCTACATACAATAACCTAGTTGGACATAGAAATAATAGAAACAACAATACCCATCAATGTGTCATCCACCATACATGGTACTCCTCCGTGCTATGAGCATCATTTGCATCTATCACCTTTATCACTTCATCTACCTCATTCGACCACGAGGTGCTAGTTTCTCTATTATGGGTCCTAGTCTAGCCCCCGCCCTCTTAGGTGCTCGATAACTCTTAGCCATATATACGACTTTAGGGAACATACTAAGCCATACCAAGCTGATGCGATACCCTCTCCACGGAATAGCTCCGCCACACCTCAAAATCTATCCTCTAACCACATTGTCCTCTAAACACAATGTAACTCTCCCGCATACTCAGGCCATCCTCCATAGTCATGTTATGGCCTCCATGTCACTGCATCGGGCCCCATCTTATCCATCGTTCCCTGTAGTTATCTATATCCATCTTATGCCCTTGAATGTTAATCCACCTCTTCGCGTATATCTCAGGTCTCATCCACTCTACTCGTGGGCCTCGAAATGACCTTAACACTACTATACTCATATTCCCACAGGTGTAATAGTGTAGTAGCTCTTATCCCCCTTTCATGATCATCATGAGTAAATCGGTATAGATCCTTACATAGGTGGGATAACACACATCGCGCCCACACATATCTAGTACTCTCCTCCTCTATACGCAAGAATATACAAGATGTCCACACCACCTCCCTCCATCATTATAGATGAAGCAATATACAAGGTGTCATAATAGCATCTAGACTGATATGGGCCTCGGTAGGTACTCGGTCCCCACAAAATATCACCTAGTAGCTCACATCTACCTCTCTATATTCTCCACTAGCATCACTTGTACCCTCTCACCAACAACCGAAACCACAATATATGATACACATCCTCCAACGTAACATTCATCTCTCTTGTAGGCAACTTAATGTACACATATCTCTGTGTACCATCTATCGCATAATGCAGTCAACATAGGCATATTATGGGGCACATCCCCCATCCGTGCTATATTCCACAGGAGGACATGATCCATAACATCCATATCATCATCTAATAAACCCAATCCAAGCAACGTACTCAAATGATGCCCACCGCGGAACTCCCTCGAGTGGATATTCCTCTACACAACACAAAACAACAACAAATGTTGTGTTATAACACCTTACAAGTATAAACACACTCGCTTATCACATTCATATACATCAAAAATCTCATTTTTCTTCATTTTAGACCACCTACACACATTCTAGACTAGGGTGCCCGGTAGCAGGACACCGGCGCCCGAGATCCTAGCACTATTTTCCCAAGGGTCACTAGCACCCTCACCGCTATCGTCCAAGTCTAAAATGTCAAGAAAATAAAAATCTAAAATTTGTAAAAATTCTCTAAAAACAACTATCACACCCTACATGTTTAAAAAAATAATGCACTTGCCAAATCTGTAGTCGTGTGTGACACTACGATAGTCGCCATGGGTCTCAAACCAACTAAGATGCGTTGCTCTCACTTGTGGCATCTTTACTTACTCAGAACTCAATCTCAATTGTGCAAATAAAAAATGAGGTGACTAAACACTTTTTCACCTTACTATTTATAGTTACCTTTTCATCACCCACTTTACTATAGTCATTATTTCATGCTTCTTACCACTACTAATACATATTACACAATTTTTGCCATATCTCGAGCGTTTCTACTCTGATTTGCACCCCGTTTACGGAATTATTTTAAGAATTACACCTTCAACCATATTGAAAACATTGCACACACACTATTTCCCCTTGAATTTTTCTTCCAATCAATTCATACATGTTTTTGTCATTTCCATCACTTTTCTCTATAGTCTACGTATACTTTCAGCTTAGCGTTCATTCTTTTCATCACTTAAAATTTCACCAAAAGGTGGGCATATCATTCGATTCATAATATAATTTCCCTTATATCATCATGCATTTAAAACACTACCATTTTGGCAATTCCAAATATTTACTAACACATTATGCAACATTTCACCATCAATTCCCCTAATGACCTAATCGAGGGCAACAAATATACGAATTTTTCTATACAACATTCCATCAATTCCCTTGAATGACCTTATTTGGGGGGAATAAGTGATCAAAAATCATTGCAAGAGATCATTCATGGATTTCTATCAATCCCCCTAATGACCTAAACTCGAGGCAACTAGTGTAAAATCTCTCTACGAGTAATAAATCAAATCAATCAAGCAATCAATCAATCAACGCATTCACATTCCTAACAATTGAAATCATATCACCACTACAAGTTTAACACAATTGGCATCCCAGATGACCTAACTTGGGAGTTACGTGCGGCCTCCTAGATGACCTAACTTAGGAGATTACATTCACTACTTTCTCAGATGACTTAACTTGGGAAGCTATGCATACATTTCATGTTTGTTTCTAGATGACCTAACTTGGAATCCTTCTCATATTGCGCGTTCACTTCCAAATGACTAAACTAGGAAGCTAGTACATTGCGGCGACACCCGTGGAGTGGGGGAAAGAATTTCTTTCCTATACTACTCCTTTATGGGTCAACTATTTGATCAAAATTGTCTGGATCCAGGAAACCACAAATTTTTGATCTAATTCCATCTACAATGGCTAGATCTTGAGGATGTAGTTAGAGATTGGATAATAACACACTTTTCTCCCTACACTCTTCCTCTAGTGGCAGGATGCCCAAATCCTCTAGTTGATAATTTGTATACATCCGTTCGGTCAGGAATTGATCACTCCCTACCCCACCTCATCGTCATCATACATTCTAATCATCACTCTCATTTAGTGCACTTCATCATACTATTACACTTTTTTCGTTATGTTGCATGGATCAACCTACTAATCTATGGTTTGACATACTTTTGGTTCTTTCGGCATGCTTCTACTACACATATGCATGTTCTACTACAACATGGACTTATTTGAATTCCCTTAGGAACGTATCTCTATCTACTTTATGTTACCGATATTTTTGCTCACCAACATAAAGTGGGGGCAAATGTACTCATAAAATCATGGACTTACTACTACATTTATACTTCCAAGTATTTTATTTTATATATGGATCTTGTGTAATAAAATTATTCACTAATGAACTATCCCCTAGTCCTTTCATTTGTTAGTTAGTCATCTTCTTCATTTTTCTTACACATTTGTCGCTTGTTTACACAGCTTCTAGACATCTCACATGGGGAGTACGGTGTTGTTATTTAGTCATTTTCATCTCTAGTCTCTAACTAGGGCGCCTAGGGGAGTTCTAGGGTGCCCATGGGTGCCTCGGTCCGTAATTTTAGGTGCCCTACTCCCGTAATACTTAGGTTAATTTACTTATTTGAGGTTGGTCTTTTCATTTTCCCTCTCATTCCCTAGGTACTAGTTGGCATATCGGGTCATTAATGTCTAAATATGAGTAAGAGATCCCTATATAAACATAACATACTCACTATCTTATGGGTGGACTATCTACTATCAAGATCTAGCTATCTACTAAGGAAAATGACTGCATTTGGGCATCATTTACATCTGCATCACACAAGCATTCTATTCCATTCACCATTTGCATCTTAAATCTAGTTATTTCCCCCTACTTCTACGTCATTGATGCTAGGGCACCTTAGGAACACAATTACACACACAAGCACAAAGAACTACATTGGGTATGGAATGTTGTGCAACGTTTAGTTGTAAGTCCACCATTGTGGCATCTACGGTCACTTTGACCCCATTATATATATATATATATATATATATATATATATATATATATATATATATATATATATATATTATTTTTTTAGGGATTTAATGCTTTGTATGGGGATTTGCGGGTAGATCTTCATATCATATTCCTGTTGAGATAAGCGAACATACCGTGAAAACTATGCGACAAAGAAAAATATACTTTGAAACCTAATCACACTATCATATTCAAATCTTGAGCTTTTCCGCATACCAGAGCACCCAGATCTCAAAGCCAGGCCACCGCTTGGCGCCCGATTCTCTCCCAAGTGCCCCAGTCTAGCCGGATCTTCAACTCATGCAATTGCCAGGTAGCACCTTCACAATCTACCTTGTCCGCGCATCGGCTGTTCAAGTCTAGCATACTGATGAGGTAAGTCACTTTCGGAGTTAGTACCTTATCCTTCCGTTTTCATTATTTCATTCATTCGAATATCAATTAAATAAATCTAGCATCAGCATTTTAGTTTACATCATTTATTGCATTTCTATACCTACTTATATTAACTTAGAATATAGATCCAAAATTCATATATTAGTTAATCATTAGGTACACTAACTCTCGGGATTACTATTTTTTATTAAACAACATAGCTAGGGAAAATCGGGGTTTTAAAAAGTGTTGTGTAAAATATTATAAAGTGTTGTGTAAAATATACTACAACTTTCTTTTGGACAAATCATTTTACATGAATAAAATAAAAGCAATCCATTACATCTCCATATAATAGTTTCCATCCTTATCAAACAAGAAACCCTGTTTTATTACTAGTTTCTATCATCACTCTTGTTACATTGAAACGGGTTGTTTCGGTTGTGTGGGGGATGGTCTTTGGCACTTATAAGATATTTAGATGGTGGAGATACGGTGGAAGAGGACATTGAATATGGAAAAAGCGGGGTTGTTAAACCTTACGAAACTTGGTTCACTGAGACCCTCACATTCTTCAAGTCATGCAATCATGGCATTCCAAGAGGCCACATTCCGTTAGAAATTTATATGAATGGTATACAAACCCCCATCAAGGTTTACAATCTTTGCATACCCTGATATCATATGATTGCATAAGACCATGTCACATAGAGACATTTCGTTAAACACTTGTCGTGTATCCTCACTTTTCCCACAATTAGAAAATGTTTCTATGAGTGTGCTCGGTATAAAAATGTCAGAATGAAACCCACTTTAGATTACTTTTTAGTGGATTGTATTTTCATGTTGTAGAGATTCCATGATAAAAATCCATGAAACATAGTATATTTGAACTTTTCGGTAAAGGTGTCAGAAAAAAATTCCAACAGAACATGCCTGGGAAACATGGACGTTCCCTGGAAAATGGCCCTCACTTTTGGGCGTCTTTTCGCTGAATTGTACCGAATGAGTTTTCCCAGTTAGAATAAGTGGACGAGAGGTTGTTAATTTTTATACAATACTGACGACTATTTCAACGTTATAAACTTTTTAGATAGAAAATATTGTATACAATCGGAAATCGTCTCCTTTGTTTGACACATGTAGGATTTTTAGACGACAAGGATGGGGTATAAGAACCGTGCATCCATCTTTGGTTTTTACTCATGCAGAAACCGTGAAAATGCGGGGTGATCTCCGTCGTCCCTTTCATAGGCCATACAGACAACGTCAAATGAATCTTATTCATTTGTCCACACTCTATTTATTTCTTGGTTTTTCCACATGTTCTGTGCTAATAGGTTTTACAGTAAAGCATTTCACCAAATGAAAGAACGAGAAAACTTGTCATGGAAACAATTATGGCAGTGTACAAAAGACATGGGATTTCTCTCGAAACATACATTGTTTCACCATATGCAACAAACAGATCTCCAACCCGGTCAGCTTACATTTTTCGGTGGACTCCTGGCCTGTGTCAAAATACGAGCTTTAAAACAGGGTATGGAGATGCATGCGCACTCAATATATAATTTTTTTATATTTAACTATTGTTAATATATATTAGTATATTATATATATAATGACGGTCATATTTAAATTATGAAATTCATAAATGATAGTAAATTCAGCGTATCTAACATCTTAGATGTTGTCCGACCAAAAAGTTAACACTTTAAAAGATAAAATAAATTAATAACAAAGCCCCCTTTTCCATTTTCCCTTCTGAAATATTTCATTGCGTTCAGTTGTGTACCACTAATTTTATGGTGTCATACAACTTATGGACAAGTTATTGACACTTACTAGGTGGCCCCTCCATATGTCTTAGAATTAACAAAATACATTGTATTCATAAGGTTGATACTTCTTTCTATTTTGATGTCTCATGTTACTCATTACTTCTTTCATCATTTCCCACACCTATTCCACGGCTCAATATGAATGTTTATGAGAGGGAACCTTAATCACATTCTTGCAATCTGAAGAGGAACCATAATCATACATGAGTATGAAATTGAAAACTTAATGCACCCTCAATGCAATATTATTGTTTTTTAACATTTGTTGACTTTGACATTGAAACAAAATATGCAAGTTTTCCTTTTAAGCTGTTCATTTACAACATCTTTCTTTCTAAGATATCTCCAGGACTACATTTCCACGATTCCCTACACATCGTATCCCCTTTCGTGTCAAACAATACACATGATATATATGTTCCTCCATGTAACAACATTATCCTCTCCCAATTCCTTCTCCTCCATCTCACCTCGTCTTCTCCAACCATCTTCCTCCTTTTATATTGTAGTCCCTCAAAAACAACCTCATCTTAGACTTCCCCTTCCGTGTTCACATCGCACATTTCAAGTTTGATTACTAGTAAAATACACCTCTCAATCTTATAAATATGGTGTTTTACATTTATTGCCCAACCCAATTACTTAATTGTATAAGATTATTTTTGTGTTGTTTTATAATCCATATTTATTATAACATCATGTCCCCATCAATCCCTTCTTAAAAGTGTAAACCCAAAACCTATACAATTTTTAACCGAAATAGAGTGGGTTGTACCGAATACGTAAGCTTTTATTTTTGGATGACTTGATAAGTTTAACCAAGTTAATTAAATGTTTTGCGGTTGTCGAAATAGGATTTGGATGAAAATTTCAAATCATTTGAATTGTAGACCACCCAAGTGTCATTTCTTCACCGATAAGATGGTCCTTAAAGCCATCTATAAACTCAATTCCAATAAAGCCCAAGATGTGGAAAATTTAAAAGTTGAATTCTTCCATCATAGTCCAGTTGTTCTTGCTGTCCATATTTCCAATCTTTTTAATTTTATTGTTCCTCATGGTCTTCCTCCCTCTTGGACTTCCCATATTATACATCCCATCTTCAAATTTGGAGATTCTCTTAAACCAGAGAACTACCATACCATCATGATTGGGCATACTTTGGCTAAGCTTTTTGCTACAATACTTGATGATTATATCTCACAATGGGTAGAAAAGAAACAGATCAGGGAAAAAGGTCAAGCAGGTTTTAGGAGGAATCACCGAACTAATGATCACATATTCACTTTGGTTGCCATTATAGAGGAAGCAAAGGCTAAAAAACATAAGGTATATTGTTGTTTTGTGGACTTCCATAAGGCATTTGATACAGTATCAAGACATCTTTTGACTTAGAGGCTAAAATATTTGGGTCTTCATGACATGGTAATTTCTCTTGTCATGACTTTATATGAGAAAAAATTTGGGCATATTTGTACCAAATTGGGCACTACTAATGACATTCATAGTAACATAGGTGTGAAACAAGGTTGTCCACTATCGCCTACACTTTTTGGGCTCTATATTGATGAATTAGAGGATCTTATCTCCACAAACTTAGGTAGCATGAATGGTTGGAGCCTCCTTGGGATCTACGGTGTTATTTTATTGTTTTGCAGATGACATTATTTTCTTTCACACAAAATTATAGGGATTCAGAATCATCTTGATGCATTGAGTGATTTTTGTGATAAGAAAGGCTTGAAAGGAAATCTTGCAAAGACAAAACTCATGGCATTTAATACAACCAAGAAAGTAGCATCTACAATGAATTTTTTGTACAAAGGAAAACAAGTTGAGGTGGTGTACTCTTACACCTACTTGGGTGTGGTTTTCTATGGTCCACCTTTTAGCTTTGTTCTAGCAATAGAAGCAAGATTGAGCAAAGGGTATGCAACATTGACGGTCTTGGAAAGACAATGTTTTTAGCTCCAATTTCAAGATATTCAGACAAAGATTCAAATTTTTCATACATTGGTTACACCAACACTTTTATACGGATGTGATGTTTGGGGTCCATATTTGAGAAAAAATTATTTCAATCGTATAAAAAGATTTTTATTTCCATGTTATCAAAGAATATTCAAGTCAAAAGAACAGGTTCCTCAATCAATTATTCTTTTTGAGTTTGGGGTATGTCCTCTTTTTATCTCTTTGATTTTAAATTTTATCACTATGTTGCATAGGCTTCGATGGATGGTAGCCTCATTTTCTAGTCAGAACAAGTATCCATATTTGGCACTTTAATCTTTTGTACAACTTGCCAAAAAGGGTTGCAAATCTTGTTGGTATGCAAGAGTTACTACTCTCCTTCAGAAGTTGAATATTGATATAGATAAACTCCATCCTCTCGGTTTTTCTATTAATTCTCCTCAACTCACTAAACAAGAAGTTAACAGGGGTATACAAGAGGAGCTCACTAAGTCTTATTTGAAAGCTACATGGTTTGCTCCAAAAGAGTCTTTGAAACCAAAGCTTCTTCACTATTTTCAATTTTATTCCTGATTCCATGAAGATCAAAACAAAATTCAGAATACCTAAAGAGGTTTTTGTCTTCATGCCTAAGGATACCTTTAGCTCAATTTCACATTTTCTCTCACCCTCTAAGGATGGAATCGGCCGTAGCCCTCCACAACATGAGCGGATTTGTCAGTTGTGTTTTCTAGAACCTGAAAGTGAAGAGCATTTTATATTCAAGTGTCCCATCTACTATGAAATCTGTGGAATATATCATTGTCTTTTCAGATATTCCAATGGATCTTTAAGGAGTCTCATTCGATATGAAGATCAAAAATGCTTAGCTTTATTTATTCGTGAGATACTTCAAATTTAGGAAAGAACACTCAAATTGCAGTCCTCAAATACAAATGAGTACAGAAATATCAGTTCTTACTTCCAAATTACTGATTTCAGGAATCTTAAGAGATCTCATATGTAGACAACCTGGTCCAGATGTGTCAGACAACGCACTTTCTATTGGTTTCACGATCTGCAACCTTCTAGCGGTTGATTTGTTGTTTCCTTTTTTTCTATTTCTGGAGATGTTTTGGCACTCCCTTTATGTTTTGGTTCTTGGTTTGTATTTTTCTATCCCATAGGCCATTCTTGGCCTTCTGTGGACATTAATATCTAAATTAAATTAAATTAAATTAAATCACTAGGCTTGTTAATATTTTTGCTTCTATTACTTTCCATAAAGTAAAATTAAATATAAAATGTATTTGAGAAGCACCAACGAATGCAACCTTCACTAATTTCAAAAGTAAATAAATAAATGGGAACCCAAAATCCACATTGTAGGTGAGTGAGGTGTGAATAATTCACATGCTATACTTGTCATGTTTTATGAACATTGTCTTATGTTGCAGGATTAAGCCTAGAGTTTAAAAAAGAAAAGCATATATCCATCTATAAATAATGAAACGAAAAATATGGATTTCTTTACAATGATTCATGCGTACGTATATGTTGTAGTATAAAATATCATTCAAAGATAAAGTGAGCCCACAACATTAAATATATTTGTGGTTGTCACTTTTGTCGGTAGCGTCAACGCAACCTAAATTGAAAATAGAAGAGAAAGAGTTATATTTTCTTATCTTACTCATGTATACCACCTACATATTCACAAGAAACAATAATAATGAATTATACCTTTTTTTTAACATAAACAAAGATACCAATATCTATATAACTTGAGACCAAAAACAAAACAAAAAAAAATTGTAAAATCCTATCTTATAATAATAATTTTTACTCATTCATAATATATATTATTCAAAATTCATACCAAAATTTAAAAAAGAAAACTATAAAATAACACCTTGTAAGTTGTAACCATACCCAAACTAACCTAAACAAATAAGGACAGAGAAATTGCGGAATAAAATTAATACTAGCAATCGCATGTGTACAATGCAATGTGAAGGCCGAAAGGTATATGTTATTTGATTTAGGGAGATAGTTATTACTTTTGTAGTTATGTTGATAAGGGGTGTGATTGATTTTGTAAGTGTAGGAATAAATTGCTATGTGTATTTTAGTTATTTTGAACTTTCTTTTTTGGGATAAATTTTTGTTATTTTTTGGTTTGAAAATGTCAATCCTGAATAAACAGAGAGGTTCTTGAGAGTGAGACACTAACGAAGCAGCAACAAATTTTGGTAAAAAAATGTCTAAAAATGTCTTAAAAGTGTTGATAGAAAGTCCACATGTTGAAATCACTTATAGATCATGATAAGTTTGAATTTAGTTGCCTAGACAACCATATACCATTCCAATCAAATAAGGGCTTGTGTTTCACTCCTTGGGGATAAAATTCAATCCAAACTTTTCTTGTACAAGTTTTGTTTCTAAGTTGAGTTTTTGAGGAAATATTTTAATCACTGTGAGGGAATTGGGATTTTAAATAAGGATTGACATATATCTAAAAGAGTGAAGTATATAAAGAAAGGAGGAAATCGAAACTCTGAAGGAACCTGAAAAGCTTTTCACTTTTAAATCCATGGAAGAATGTATTGAAGCTAAAAGTAGGCATTATAAATATAGTAATAATAAAAAGATCATTGAATTTCCAAGTCACTAGATTCTTATTCAAATATAGATGACAATGTGACAAAATCAGGTTAAATTAACCTATCCACATGCAATTTCTAATAACAAGAGGAACATCAGCATGATGATGAATGCCAATGTGATCATACTACCTTGGGTTATAGAGGTAAGTTTAATTTAAAATATTGTAAATTTATGCATCCATGAAGTGAAAGATTTCAATGTTCATCAACAATTTATCCTTTAAAACATGTCAGAAGCACAATTATATATCCAACTAAGTTATATCTAGTAACATCTTAACATGGAGCAGAAGATAAATTTGTACTTATACCACACCATGTCAAATAGAAATGAGAACTTGCCAATTTGTTAAATTATAAAGTAGAAAAAAACCTCTCGCAGAAACTTTTCTATCTTCATTGCTTAGCGTGCCACTCTTACCACTCTTTTTCTATATATTTTGGGAGGAGCTCAGTCATAATTGCAATCAACAATCTTACTGGATTCTGATATCAACCATCCACTTTGTGAGCGTCAAACCCATATTCCATTATAATTCTAAAAACTAAAACATAAAAACCCATCAAGGGAATGAACCCTGAAATGACAACAGGAACAATGAAAAAACAACTTCCACAAACATGTCATCTTTCAATAAATCAACATGTAATCATTGTCTCAGCTCCTTCATCCATAAGAATCTTAAAGAGTAAAGAGTGTGGAATCCTTCCATCAATGATACCGGTAGTCCGAACTCCCTACACAATAGTCCGAACACAACAATTCATTTTAGGTATCATTCCACTAGACACGATCCCTTGCTCCACCAACTTCTTAACACCTTCAATATTCACTTCCTTCATAAGAGACTCGGGTTTATCCTTGTCCAAAAGAAATTCTGCCACATCGGTCAACAATATGAGCTTCTCTGCACCCAGAGAAGCTACAATTTCCCCTGCCACAGTATCAACATTGATATTGTACACCTACCCACTATCATCTGTTACAACAGAGGAAATCACGGGGATACTTCCATTGTCAACAATGGCCTTCAATACACTAATATTTATGTGAGAAACTTCTCCCACAAAACCCAAATACCCTCCTACTGGCCTTATAGTAATAAGTTTCCCATCCTTCCTACAAAGCCCCACAACATTGCCCCCAGCCCTATTGATCAAAGAAACCAATGACTTATTCACCTTGCCAACCAACATCATCTCAACAACCTCCATTGTGGGTGCATTTGTGACTCTCGGGTAATTCTTGAACTGAGGGTGGATCCCTACTCTAGCAAGCCATTCATTGATTTCAGAACCACCACCATGCACAAAAACATGCCTCAATCCCACACAAGAAAGCAAAACCAAGTCCTTAATAACCCCATTCTTTAAAACCTCACTTTTCATGGTTGCTCCTCCATACTTGACTACAACAGTCTTACCTTGGAATTTCTGAATGAAGGGCAATGCCTCTGCCAATATGTCCACCATGTCCTGTCCACTGTGTAAACCCATTTTGGGGGTAACTGTTCTGTCCCAGCAACCACACATGTGATCACTCTAGAACTGCCTAACCTTGCCTGTGAGGGTTTCAGAAACCTAGGGTTTTTGACAAGGTTTCGGAATGTTGGCAATACAAGAGAATTTTTTTGTGGGTAATTGTGGGATGAAGAGAATGGGGTTGAAGCAGATAACCCACCTCCGACATGGGATTCACCATGTATTTGGCCTGCATTTTTAATCATAGAGCTTGCCCTCTATATGCTTTATACTGAGATTGGAAATGCCAACCACGTTGTTTGTAAAATAAAGATGCCATTTTAAAAATTTGTGAGAACATATTCCCCCATTCAAATTTTCAGCCAGTTACGAATAAAATCTAATGTTACATCTTTCCTGTAAAGAACACAGGACTCGTGAGTCATGAACCCCGCACATGCATTTTATTTACAATGAGGAGAGAACGCTACACACCGATGTCACAGGCACTAGGTAGGGGGTTGCACATGGGTTATGAAGTAGGTGGTTAGGGCACGCATATATGAGCTTTAATAAAACATGAGATCTTTCTAATACTATGCTCATGGCTACTAGTACTGTCCAAGATCAATCCTATGAGATCCTAGAACATGTACCCCCACCCATGAAGCAAAAAGCTACTACAAAAACACATTATTTCAAGCTTATTGAAAAATGAAATGAATCCACATTGATGGCATAAACCAACAGAATACCTTAAAAATTACAATCTAGAGTGATTTTGCAGAGCACAAAATGTATCCAAGACCTTTCTAACTATTGTTTGAAATCAGTCTCCAAAACCCTAAGACCATGAAACCTACTATCAAATCATAGACATAAAATCAAATTAGAAACCTTCCATCAAAATACAATCTAGAAAATTCATCTAGTAATTAAATCAAGACACATTAATTACATATGCACACATAATATTTCCTAAAATCAGATGTCAAATTGCATTACTCAAAATTTAACCAAAAAGACAACTGAACCACATAAATAGTATTGTCATACGTACAATTTACTAAAATATTAAATCATTTTCCCTTTTTTCACTCACAATCTAAAGATACAGTCAGAAGGAAAAAAATATATGACAGACCTAAAATGAAATGAGGGCAAGGGATCCATGCAACATTAAATCAATTTCAAAAGATACAACTGTGATTTCAAATTAATACTGAGAATAATAAAACAATATTTAGACACTAAATACATAATATTTTCTTAAAGAACAATCATTTAGCATGACGTAGCATATTTGTATTCATATAACACTAAAACATGAAAAATAAAATAAACTACTAAAATGAAAAAGAGAGCAAGGGATCTATGCAACACTAATTCCATTTCCCAAAATACAACTGCATTTGAATTTGGAAAAAAAAGTGAAAAAAGAAACATAAAGTCACCAAATACGAACTAAAGGTTCTGTGCAGAAAACTACATCATTTCATATGCCTCCCAATGAATCATTGTCAGAAGTAATAAAAAGGAGGTCGGTCTCTGAAACCCTGTGAAAATGTCTACACAACACAAAAACCTGTTAACATAATGCATTGCACCAAATTTATCCCAAAAAACAACTGAATCACATATAGATGGCACAAACCCACATAAGCTTTGCATTTTCTATTTTCAACCACAATCCTAAGACACTAATAACAAAAAACCATGTACCTAAAATGTGATTATCAATATGAGGGGAAATGCCAAAAATTTGATTATTGATCCAAGGAGGAGACTCTCAGAGAGGGAAGCATCTGCATTCATGCATCGCTGTGAACATGGATGTACTGAGTGCCTCTGCCTCCTCCATTGCAAAAACAAAGCACACTGCATGCATCCACTATATGGATGGAATGGTGCTCTTGACCTCTAGGGGTGAGTTGTAGATCGGTCGTGAATTATTTGGCATCATAATAGATACAATGCCCATCTCATAGCCGAGGGTGTGCAAAAAAAGCCTGCATGTCACCCTACCTTAACGGCAATGATGGGGAAACAAGCATGCAACTGTTAAATTGGGGAAAATGTAAAAATAGATAGAAACAATATTTAAAAAAAGAAAAACTGTCAAAAACACCCATCAAACTTAATTGTACATGTTCCTTATTTGATAAAACTTATGGCAAAGTCTACAGCTAGTAGGAAATGCTAAGGCCCTTTCTCTGCTGACCATGCGGCTTTAAAATTAATAGAGGACCCTCCTGTTGACTGTGTTTGATCTTCAATATCCTAGAATTCAACCGGAAAAAGGGACTTTTCATGGAGATAGTTAATCTTGGAACAGAGTAGTGGGTAGTTAGGTTTAAAATTGGGTAGCTATTTGATGGTTCCATTTAATATAGCACCTAATTCTTGTTTTAGTTGTCATTTACAACAAAAAGAAAAGGTAACCTGTTATCATTTTCGCTTGGCATGAAACTAAGTAGAGCTACAGGCAAACCAACAAATAACATTCAGATAGAAAGAGGTAATTGGCAAAATTCAGAATAATCAGGTGCTGGATTAGCCCATCTAACGGTTCAAAAAAGGGAAATCCTGGGGATTTATGATGGGAAAATGATAGTTTGATTAGTACTTACCTTATGAGACCGGTGAATTCTATAAAGAGCTTCAACTGGCAATCAAAGAAATCCTCTATAGTCTCCCTCAGCTTTTCTGATAAAATCATTGTCCCCCAGTTTATTACAAAACATAAAATGTCATTCGCTCTTGCCATAAACCCTTCCAAATATTATAACACATTTACAGAAAAATGGGGATTTAGTTACCTCTGATAGGAACGAAAGGCATGATAAGATAAGTACAGTTGGTGGCAATCAGGTGTGCGAGGGTGGTGGAGAAGACATTGGGTCTATACCCAACTGTGCTGCAGCTCTTGTGAATGAATTCCAGCTCCTGGGTGTTGAAAACAAAAACATAAATATTTTTCCAAACAATTTGAACCCTCTAAAATGTAGGGTTTACTAAAGATAAAACTGAAAAGGAAAACAGTGGTTGAATATACCTTGCAGACATCGTGAGAGAGGAAGCATGGAATGATTCGGCGTTGCTATTCCACCATTTCTGTATCCAAATCTTGTAGGAATCATAAATTTACCCTGTAAATTTCAAAAAACTGTTTGCGTTTCCTCTTCTAAATTAGACGCTGTGTAAAACCAACTTCCAATCTATCTCAAAAATTAATCGTGCATTAATTGGCAATTTTGCCAAGAATAGATGTGGACTTTCTATGAATATATTTAAACCATAATTTTTATGCCGATCGTTGATAATGCGAAATGAATGGTATATGTTATTTGATATAGAGGGATAGTAAATTATTTTTGTAGTTGTTGGAACTATAAAACTTGTCACTATGGGTTATGAACTATAGCTTGACTCATTTCATGATATTAGAGACCTTAAAAATTAATTGATGAATATGCAAGAACATCAAGGCTTAATGTGAAAACTCCATGTAGCTAAAACAATAAATACATAAAGCTGGAACATTTAATCAAATAACTATGTGTTAAGGTAAGATTATGAAATCCTTATAAAAGTGAGAACTGAGAGAGGAAGAGTTTGAAATTGATCCTTGCATGTATAAAAATGAAGCTATATGGTAATGTGATTAGGGTAGGATGACACTGCAAAGAATTTGTAATTGACCATTGACTGTGAGATCAAAAATTGTAGGTGTGTGTCTTGGAATCATCAAGGCTTAATGAGAAAATGGATGTAGCTAAAACAATAAATATATAAAACTGTAACATTCAATCAAATAATTATGTGTTCAGGTAAGATTATGAAATCCTTATAAAAGTGAGAACTGAGAGAGGAAGAGTTTGAAATTGATCCTTGCATGTATAAAAACAAAGCTATATGGTAATGTGATCAAGGTAGGATGACACTGCAAAGAATTTGTAATTGATCATTGATTGTGAGATCAAAAGCGTAGGTGTGTGTCTTGGAAAGGATTAAGAAGTAGTGATCCTCGTCTATGCATGAAGCTTGATTGTGAAGCATGAAGTGTTGCAGAAGTTTTTTTGATGATCTTTTCATCATTAAGAAAACTCAATATTATGTCAATATTGTTACTTCATAAATAATTCCTTCACATACTATGTATACCATGTTTCAAAGTTTGGCTGACTGGAAATATATGTTTTACTTGCTAAGGAGGAACCATAAAACTTGTCACTATGGGTTATGAACTATAACTTGACTCATTTCATGATATCGAGACATTAGAAAGTAATTGATTCACTTAAAACAAGCTTTCCACATTCAAAAACCTGATCTCTCAGTTATGACTATATAATACCAGTTTGAGGGTTTAAGTGGAAGAGAGAAGCAATGAAGATTCACTTAATGTTTAGAATATATACATGACTAATTGACCCCATAATTTTGATTGAAAAATATTTAATATATAAGTACACTTGAAAAGTTAATGGTGTATTATGATGATACAAACTTACTTCAAACAATGATGGAAAAATTATCGAACAACAAGGATATCTACTCAGAATCGCATGTGGACTGCAAGATTAAAATATTGTTAAGCCTCTACAACAATTGATGGTAAAACTCATCTTGGGTCTGAAACTTATATCTGCAGTGTTTTCTACTAAATCAATTAAAGATGGATTTAGAATACGAGTTAATTTATTTGAGAACAAGGTGCAGTAAGTACCTCTCAAGTATGGGCTTATCTGAAGTGAGAAGCGAAATGATTCCACTAGTGGCTCCAAGAGTGAAGAAGAAATTATTCGCCAATGAAAATTGTGAGTTAAAAAGGTCATAGATAAATGACTGCTCATAAAAAATAGTATCATGAGACTTGTGTATTTAAAATACTCTTCCATGGTGAAAAATCACAAGAAAATAGAAATATCTAAATTCAAAACCTGTTGGACAAGCTCCTGGTAGTATTAAAGCAGGCCACCCCGCATGTACAGTTGGGTAACTGGTGCATGTTAGTCACCGGTTATATTAGGAAAAAAACAATGGAGGTAATTTGTAACAGTTAAGAGCGTATCCATAGAGCATCAAAACCCGGGATCACCAGTTAACAACAAAGAAAAAAACATTAAGGGATGGAATTCTTTTATGAACATATACTTAACAGTAGGCTAGTTTCTAATGAATCTAATAACTTTATGTAGATTTTATATAAAAATTCAACCACTAAATTAAGGTAGAAAACCATAGAGAATGCCCTGGTTGACAAAACCCTAACACAAATTACCATTAACACTCTGATGAACAACCACATTAAAAAAAAAAAGGAGAGCAACTGTCACATCACATCTCGGCCCGCCCCAAAGCAGCTTTTCTCTTGGGGGCTTCAAAGTCAAGCAACCGCCCTACCGGCATTCAAAGTAGAGAGAAAGTAAGTGATAAGGTTCAAATTCGGGAAAAATGAGAACATTTATTTCAAAAATAGGGGAAAAGACAATGAAATCCAATTAAAAAATGATTCCCCTTTTTACAAAACAGCATCCACAAGACGCACATATACTACAAACATCCGAGAGACATGGATCAAAACAAAAGCCTTGGGATCAAATTGGCTTCTGTCTGAGAGTCCTCCATTGCGGTTGATCCATGATTTTTCTGTCCACGGCATGACTCGAGCCTCGGACCACAAAAACCCTAAGTCGTTCTCCTTCCTCTTCTTCAAACCTTTCTGAAACAATCGTTGCACAGGTGAAGTAAACAACAACTGGCGATCTTGGCAACCTATTACTGCCCCAGCTTTACAACAACCGAGACGATTCACGATTCTTTCTCCACGCTTCTGCATACAACTACGAATGATTTGGGGCCGCTGATTTGCGAAACTGCTAAAAATAGCTAAAACGTCAAAAAGACGTCAAATTTAACACAGTTGGAGAAACGTCCGGAGGTCCTTTACCATAGGGGGACGCTTCGGCATAACTATAATGGGACACTATTTTCATGGACGTTATTTAAAGTTTTTCCCAAAATTAAAACGACAGTCAAAGTGCCAACAAAATATTTTTCCATCCATTCCGGATTTGGTGTTTCCCACTCCCTATATATCCTTTCAAGTTCCACCGTAAACTAATCCGTAACCCGATAATATCTACATTTTCCATCAAGAAAAACATAAAAATATCTTGTTCTGTTGGCCTGTATGATGTTTTTAGGGTAAGGCCTTTGTTGCAGGGCATGGTTTGCTCCCCCTTTAAATATTTTTCCAACTTCTCAGCCGTATATTTTTCAATGCCAAAGATCAGTCAGCCGCCCCTTTTATATCTTTTCACTAATATATTGATCCATTCCAATAAATTAGCAATGCTCTCACGCGGCCTTACAAGAAATTATCCCGCACCTGCCTTTATTCTCCCTTTTTCGTGCTCTGCGCGTTTGGAGCCCGTTGGACACGGTCGTGGTGAATGATGTATAAATATTGCTTTCCCCAAACAATCTTCATATTCATCTCTATTTTGTAGCAGAAATTCATTACAATTACATTTGCAGGTGTTACATTCAGCCGTGTGGAGGCCTCTCCCACGTGAAGATATTGTTTCTGATCATTTGGGGAGATGACAGGAGCAGCAGCACGCAAATCCATTTACGCAGCACTTTTCACTGTAATAATGTTGGTATCCGCAGTATTTCCCACCGCAGATACATGCTTTCCACCTCCCTTAGGACTAACCCTCGGTCCTTCTGGCATACTATCTTTCCCCGCCACTCCCCTCCTCCACAACGATCGATCCTATCTCCATTTTTTCCCACACCTCTACCCTTTACGATGTTCCGGGGCAGCAGTCTACCCAGATTGGCATCCCACCGCCTGGTAATCCCTTCACTCACCGTAATATCAAAGAGGCAATAAGGATTTTGAACTGTAGCAAGGCAGCTGATGTGGACGGTTTCCAGGCCGAGTTCTTCAAGCAGGGTTTTGAGGTTTTTGGTACCTATTTGGCAGATCTTTTCAATCAGGTGGTTAGCGTGGGCTTCCCTCCTACCTGGTCTCATCATATCATTCACCCGATCCACAAAGTTGGGTCCATTTCTGATCCGAACAACTACAGGACTATCATGGTGGGCCATTCTTTCTCCAAACTCTATGCTACAGTCCTCCACAGGTTGTTGTCCGAGATTTTGGAGCAGAAGCAGCTCAGAGCCAGAGGTCAGGCTGGTTTTCGCCCTGGTTACCACACCATCGACCACATCTTCACCCTTCGGGCTATTATTGAGGAGGCTCGTCACCGCTCTTCGAAAGTCTATTGTTGTTTTGTAGACTTTCGAAAAGCTTTTGACTCCATACCTCGCATGGCCCTCTTCCAGCGACTCCGAGACATCGGTATTTCTGAGACTCTTGTTATTGCCATCATGCACCTCTATGAGTCCATCCTTGGTCATCTTCGTACTACACACGGATTGTCTGATCTCATCAGGAGCACCATTGGGGTTAAACAGGGGTGCCCCTTATCTCCTACCCTCTTTGGCATTTACATTGATGAGCTGGAATATTTCCTTCGGGATCACATTCAGGAAGGAGATGGTTACCTTCTTCACCACGTCTTGATTTCCATTCTCCTATTTGTCAATGATATTGTTTTACTCACATCTTCTCCTAATGGGCTTCAGAGACAACGTGATGCACTTGCTTTATTTTGTGATCTTCGACATTTGACGGTCAATCTGGGTAAGACCAAGGTCATGGTATTCAATGGGTTGCAGACATCACACCTCCATTTCTTCTTCAAGGGCCAAGAGGTTGAAATTACTAATCCATACACCTTCCTGGGAGTCCAGTATGAGGCACGCTCTTCAGCCAAGGGTGAATAAAGGGTATGGGTCTCTTGCCATTCTCGAGAGACAGTGTTTTCGGCACCACTTCCAGGACGTCTCCTCCAAGATGTTTCTTATGAACTCCCTCATCCGCCCCACTGTTCTCTATGGGTCTGTTGTCTGGGGGCCTCCCTTTTGGACACAGATTGGGCTTCCGCTGAGAGGATTCAGACTCTCCTCCTTCGTCGTTTCATCAGATGCAAACAGACGGTCCCCCAACATATTATTTTGGCAGAGTTCGGAGCCCGACCTTTCCGTCTGGAGACTATATTTGACATATCATCCTTTCTTCACCGTATCAGGAGGTTTGGTGATCTCTCCGATGAGCAGGACAGGTATCCATATCTCGCCTATTGTTCCTCTGTGAGTATTGCCTAGGCTAGGGGCCATTGTTGGTTTGTCGAGACTTCTGCCTTGTTGGACTCAGTTGGTATCCAGATTGATCATCTCCCCCTTTCCAGTATTCTCTTGAATGCTCCCAGTCATCTCTTGCCCACCAAGCAAGTGTTGAACAGGTCCATCCGGGAGGATATCTACAGGAGATTCATTTAGACTACTTGGGTGAACCCCCTGGGGGTTTGCACCCTAAGATGTCCTTTTATGTAGAGCACTTTCTTGAAATCAGAGATGGACTCATCATCCGCCCTTAGTACACCTCTCGTCACTGGGTGCATGCCCTCCGTATACCTCTGGGTCAGTTTCGAGTCGGCTCCCACAGACTTCGGTGTGAGACTGATCACCACCTTGATCGGGAGGATAGACTTTGTAGGCTCTGTAGGCTTTATGAGGTGGAGACAGATACTCATTTCATCTTTCGCTGCCCCATTTACTATGAGATCAGAGGACGATTTCATTGTCTCTTCAGTGGGATTCAGACTCTCTGGTCTTCTTCAGATATATCGACCAACGGTGCCTTGCCCTCTATATCCGTGAGTATTTCGTTGTTATGAGACCAAATTCTTCATTCCCCTCCGAGAGTCATCCCCACGAGAGAGATGCAGATTAAAACCTTCTTCCGGTTCTACCCACTGGTGGAGGTATTAAACGACAGAGCCTTTCTGACCCAGATACAGGGCATAGATCAGTTCGTCCCCGGTTGGACCTTCACACTTCTCTCAATCACCGCCAACAAATTAGATGCACACACGTACTAGAGGGCAGTCCAGCTCCATTCGTCCTCCTAGCCGTCACATCAGTCTCAGAGCTCAGCAGGGAAGGAGGCTTCCGCCCCCTCGTCGGGTTGCCAGTCCATCAGGAGCTTCTTTTCGTCGGCCTCTAATGTTAGGAGGGGTGTGGCTACCATTCGTGATTAGACCATTGGTCCTTGTTTTGTCCCCCCTTCATTCCCTTCTTTGCTTCCCTCGTTTTTCTCCCCGCTTGCTCCATTGCCCCCACTTGTGGGGGTATTTGGCTTCAGTTTCCTTTCTACTGTATTTTCTCTTCTTGTCTGTTCTTGGGAACTTGTTTTGAGTTGTCCCGCCGCACTTTGTATATTGTTTGGGCTATAGTCCCATTGACCTACTTTTGTGGTCATTCATTGGACATTAATATATTTATCTTTATCTTTATCTTTATCTTATCTATACACGTTAAATTTAGAAAGATTTGTATGTGTAGTTTCAACATTATGTAATTACAAGAAATAAAATGTGGAGTTAATAGACACCGCTTTTACGTCCTGTTATTAAAAGGTAAAGATTGTTTTTAGTACGACCAAGCCGAACACCAATTTCACATATGAAACATCCCTTGTGGAAGCCCAAAAGAGAATTTTTACCTTTAATCTCTTACATTATTCAAATTGTGTAATCCTGAATCCCAACCTTAGGACCAACTTTGGAGCAAACTAAGCATTTATAATACACCTACACCTAAAGTATCATTGCTTCATATGAATCCATAGTATTGCTGTTTGGATCAATAAAAAAGTCATCATATTCTCAAATCTTTGTTGCCTTATATATTGTTCAATTTTTGTACACCCAGATTTAGATCTCCTGACAGTGCTCTAAAGTAAACCACACATTGCCAATCCACCGACACCCGTCATAACAAACCGTTCACTGATAGGAATTCATTTCTGTATGGTCAAATATAGGGGGCTGTATTGTTTGTTGTAATTCATAAACAAACACATCATATTCCTAAAATTTAGCTTTCTAGTGGAGGGGAAAGCTCTAGTTTCGAGGAAGAGAAACAGCCGAACTGAAACCTACATTTAGCATGCCCTACCATGGACAAGGGAAATCTAAACCGTGAAAATCAGCCGGGATGCAGAAGAGCTACACTTGGCAGGGCTCAAACCCTACCCTTCGTAACGTTACTCAGTTTTCTCAACTACAACCCTTAATTGTAATTAAAATAAATAACAATAAAAACTAGAAGGCCTACAAAGATCAATGGAGTAGTGCAGAATATGCGAAATATCCGTCTCATGACCTCAAATCGGCGTTTGACCTGTATGCGTTCCATTACACACTCTGCAATATTTTCCAACACTATTCCTTGATCCCTGAAACACACAGTTTTTAAGTTCACACTCTAAAAGTCGAGGTATATAAAATTGTATAGGCTGAAAAAAGAAAATATTTTGATAGAAATTTACCCTTGAAATTGAAATCCGTAATTGTAGGAAACCCTACGAAGCGTGGCTCTCCATTTTTCAACAGTCTCACTCTCCGCTCTTTGACTGAGAAGATGTTTGGCCAGAGCTTTTGAATAGAGTCCGTTTTCCATCCGCAGGTCGCAAGGTCGAACTCCAAAAAGATGGGAATAATGGGAGCCCCGCTTTCCTCCATCAAACACAGCTCCGTCAAACACCATGCGGATTCTGCGTAGCTCTTTGAAAAAATGGCTACATGAACAGTACTATTGCGAATAGCTTGGTGAAGTGCTTGGTGAATAGCCTGGCCGTGTCGCATAGCTTTGTTGTCGAGAAACACTGTAACCTTTCTGTTAGTGAGATTGTGGTAGACAAGACTGGCAACGGTATTTTTCACGTCCTTCCCACGGTGGTTTATAAATACATCATATTTGGTACTAAGATTGCACTCCCCTCCACTGTCTTTTAACGCTGGTGGGAAGCTGTGTACATTTATCATCGCAACCTGGTAGAGAAGGAATCGCTTAAGGGACTTTTGAACCTGTCCCTCCTTAAATAGACAATTTGAACCTGTCGGTCGACAGAAAAGTTTTGTTTTTGCACCACATTTACTACGAAGCACCTAGCGGCGCTTGGTTCAATCCATGCCGGCGCCCCGCTTAAATCTGATGACATCATGGAATCTTCGGTGGGTTGCCGGGCAGACTTTTGGTGCGAATTTCATGTTGGACGTTGGTGGCAGTCTTTTTGACAGACTTTTAGTGGCGGAGTTGAGGACAGGATCACACATCATATTTGTTGTGAAATCAGATCACATCAAGTGTTTGTTTGAAACTGGTAGATGGACTATTCCCAAAGAGGATTGGGAAAGGAGAATTTGTCTTTTTATGGAGTGTTCAGCATATGAAAATATTTGTATTCACTACGAAAGTGAATTAGAAGTGGACAACTTAAATGAGTTATTTGCAGAAACAAAACTTCAAAAGATCGTTGGTTTAGTGCTCAAGATTCACAGTAGAAGAGTTGACATGGCAAAGAGTCTGAAAATTGCTTAATGTATCGGTTTCGTTTGGTCCCATAGACTCTCCAGTCCGTGGACGTCATTAACATGTTTTATTTCATTCATTTCAAATAAATTACTAGCTCATTGTTTAGTATTAAATTGGTTAGTATGATTGATAAATTATTAATTTATATGAAAGAAAAGTCATGTTATAAGGTTAACTAACTTAACACGTTAGAAAGATTGTCCATATTATTATAGATCAATAATAATAATAATTTGTATTATATTTAAGATTAGATTTAATGCAATCTTGAATATAAAACTAATTATTACTATTAATCTATAACATATGGACAATATTTTAACATGTTAAGATATATGTTATAGATTAGTAATAATAATTATAACTAGCAATCGCATCTTTACAATACAATGTGAACGTTGAACGGTATATGTTATTTGCTTTTGTAGATGATGTTGATAAGGGGTTTGATTGATTTTGTAACTATAGATATCACTTAATTTAAAGGTTCCATCTCTACATTTAAAACTTGTTACAAAGTCGTATATATACATTTGCAATTCTTATATCATGAGTGGTAGCATTATGGGGAGTAGTTTATTTGAACTAAACATGAATACATGAAGTCTTCCATACACTCGATAAGACATGTGATTGATAGTGAGTAATACTATAAAACTATCAAAGTGTATATTAACTAATCCAACCAAATTCAAATTTGATTCTAGAGTTCTTGTTATGGGTAACAAAAAGATATAGATAGTTGCACTCAAAGAAGGTTTCTCTGAAAAAGTAGTATTGTTGCATATAAAAATAATTCAAACATATTCTACCATAAACAATTGTATAAGACAAACACATAGATACACTAAGATCCAAGATTAAATGACGAGCCTAAAAGCATGCAACAAAGTAGAGTTCAAACTAAAACAAGCAAAACAACAGTCATCATCTAAAAGGGAAGAAAAATACAATTTCTATGCCTGCGAGTGAAACGTTGAAGAAACTGCCAATGCAGAAATTTGGAAACGAAAAAGAATTTGGAAGATTGTGTACGTCTTTCCAGTTTCTTCCTTGAAATAAATCATCTAACCAGTAAATGCCTCTCATAGGAAAAACATCCTAGTTTCAAATCTAACTCAGGGTATAGTCAGTCACGTAGACCTCTTTATAAAAACAAAACCATTTTATAAATTTCTAATAGTAAAAATATTCAAGTGGTGGAAAACTCTTAGTCCAATTATAAGAATGCTAAAGTTTATCAACAAAAAAATGCACGTTGCAAGTAAAACGAACTAGTTAACTTGAGTGAAAAGCTCATTTAAACTATACATTCATCCAAAATCCTTCAAACCGGGATACTTTGTACCAAGAACTTCATCTCAGTCTGACAGGGCTCTGTTAGAGGAATGAAATTGGTGCCATTTATGGGTCTGATTATGCCATTGGCTCCAATTTTCTTGCATACAAATGAAATGGCCAAATGTTATTGTAAGATGGAGACTGCCAAATACAAATAAAATTCTTCAAGCTCAACAAATCCACACCAAATGAGCGCATAAAAACATATCTTCAAGATTGCATCAGCGTCATCCTTTAAATAGATAGCTGCACAATTCTGTAAAATGATAAGAATTTTGTACAAAAATAAGACAAAGCAAACTGTGATGTGTAGTCTTCATAATACATCATCAAGAGATAATGCATTTCATAGGTAAATGCATTAAAACATTAAATTATAACCAGTACCCAAAACTGCACAAAAAAAAAAAAAAAAATTGTCAACAAATTAGAAACAAATGCTTAAATGCTTACCATCCCCAAGTCCAAGGATCATGATCAAAGACAAAATTCGAAAGAGTGAGAAATTTACAATCAAAAAGCAGAGTGCAACTTCAAAAAGGGACTATCCTCCTCAAATTATTAAAACTGTGTTACTTTACATTCAATGCAGACATGTTAAATAACCAATCTACATACATTACAAGGCTCCAAACAAAACCATATATATTTCCCAAGAATCCCACATTACATAATCTAAGCAACAAGAGCCTCTATTTTGGACATTCTAACCAAACAAAGTGGGGATGTCAATTGTTAGTGACAAGAGAGATTACAATCAAATACATAAGACCTTGCAAAAAAATTTAAGAAATACAATTATATGTCCTCACATGAAAAGCACACAAATCTCTACAAAATACCCTTTCCACTACACTAGATCAAAAACAATATCCCACCAAACCTCATTTTATGAAAAAAGCAATTTCGAGTAGGAAAGTCGGAAAGGACGTTACTTACATAAATCTTGCACCCAATGAGCTCGTTAACAGGTTGTTGCGGCACAGGACCGATGGACACCATCCGGTAGATGCTCATTCGGCATCAATTTTCTTGTTGGGTTCCTTCAAAGCTCTCTCGCACAAAGCAGCCATGTCCTTGAATGTTAAAAAGTTGTAACCCTTTGATTTTGCGATCGCTTTTTCCATTATGAGGGTACACTCTTCTAGCTCGCCGTACTCGAGAGAAGACAGATTTTAGGGTTCCAAAAGTGGTGTCCCAGCCAAGACCGTGGACAAAGATTTTTTTGTGGGCGGGGTCCTTGTTGACGAAGTTTTCGTATGTAAAATTGTTAAAAATAGCGAAAGAAAAGGTTAATGTATGCATAAGCTATAAAATAAAATTTAAAAATAAAAGCAAAATTGTTAGAAAAGTAAAAAACAAAATTGTTAAAAATAGCAAAAGCAAAATTGTTAAAAATAATAAAACCATCATTTAGGCCGTCAAATTTGACATTGTCCCATGAATGTCCGCAAAGCCCTTTCCCATAGGGGTAACACCTTCAAACATAATTATAAAACTAATTATTACTATTAATCTATAACATATGGACAATATTCTAACATGTTAAAATATATGTTATAGATTATTATTAATAATAATAATCGGTTTTATATTTAAAATTAGTTTTAGTGCAATCTTGAATATAAAACTAATTATTATTACTATTAATCTATAACATATGGACAATATTATTACATGTTAAGAGGTATGTTATATAGTATTAACTAGCAATCGCATGTGTATAATGCAATGTGAACGTCGAATGGTATATGTTATTATATTTAGAAAGACAGTTATTACTTTTGTAGTTGATAAGGGGTGTGATTGACAATACGATTTTCTATTAAAGGAAAAACAAATATTGCAAAATACATTAGAAGGGATGTTAGATAATAGTTAGTTGTGTAATAATTGAATACAAATGAAAGTGAGACATGTATGTTTGCTAATACTCACTCTCAAGAATGTTGTGGATGTGAAGTGCCTTTCATTGGTTCCAATGTCGACAGTTGCTCTATGCATAGTAAGTCCCTGGGACTTGTGGATAGTTAATGCCTAGGCCATTTTAAGTAGAAATTTTCTTTGATTCCCTCTTAAAATAGGGGGTATCAGAATATGTAACGGGTTGGAGGGATCCCAACATGGGCCGTTGTATCTATCAAATTTGATAACAACAAATAAAGGTAATGTTGGTGGTGGCATTGATGTGTCGTAGACAATGTTAGTGATTGTTCCTGTAGCACCATTT
Organism: Taxus wallichiana var. yunnanensis; assembly: GCA_018340775.1. NCBI lineage: Eukaryota > Viridiplantae > Streptophyta > Pinopsida > Cupressales > Taxaceae > Taxus > Taxus wallichiana. The sequence goes on along the minus strand of CM031242.1, from coordinate 852,782,623 downwards.
ACGAGGCTTATGTCAAGCCATACATTTGCAATAAGCATGATTTTTTGGTGTTTGCACAACCAAACTTTGTGCTCTAACTGATCATTATTAGGATTTCTTGGTCCATCCCACCTGTTACTTTCAACAATGGATTGGGCGATCAGAATGTTCAATGCCTTCAACATATGAAGGTTGTGGGAGTCCACGAGATTTTTTTTTGCAAACAAATGCGGTGCATCCTTAAAAATTTGAGCTCTTACTAAGTTAGGTGCGTGTCTATGTGAGACATTAGAATTTCTCAATCTTCAATAAGAGGAGTTGAATCTCACATGTTGAGTAGTAAATTCTGGAATGAAACTTGTGCATCGATTGTTCCTTGTTGCCGAAATATAGTTTGCAATGTAATGGAAGAATGAAATCCCTTCCAAAGGGTGGATCCATAGGATTTACTTGCATAAAGAGGACTTTCCATAACCGGTGGTAATTTCCCGAGGTCGCCAAGGAGGATGATTGATCTGTTTCCAAATTCAGATGTTGTTGACACTATAACAAGGGGGGTGTTTTGAGACATTAATTAGAGACAAAAATATATTTTTGTCTCTAATTAATACACTCCCCCTACTTTTGTCTCTAAATACCCTTAATATAATTTTTTTAATTAAAAAAACTCTTTCATTTGGGCGGCTTGCAAAGCGGAGAAACTGCACCGAGGAAAATGGAAAACTCCAATATTGGGCGGGAGGGAATTTCATTCTCGCATGCAGCTGGTGTGGATCTTTGCCGAGGAAGAGGACGAGCAGGTATCTACCTACATTGATCCATTTATTTTTCCCTGTTTTATTTTTTAACCTATTCCTGGTTCAATTATGGTATTGTTTTATTGAGGATTTCTGAGGATTGTGCGCAGTACAGAAATGGCGAGGGTTTGGTTTTCGGGATGGGAACTTTGTTTCAAGGGCCTTTGAATATATAATGTCAATACCATAGTCTTGTACCTAGAGTGGAGGCAAAATATCGCTCACGAGGACTATGGATAGCATCTCCGTGAAAGGACGATCATAAGGGTTCTCCTTTCTCAAAAGGTCGAGTCATAGAGGGGTCCATCCATTGGAAACTGTTCCTTCGCCCCAAAGGGCATACAAAGAAATTTCAATGCCCCAAGCTAAATATACAAACAAGGCCACAACAGGTAAAATAGGAAACATGAGACATAATGGAGAGATGCAAAACAAAGGAAAGGATCGAGAGTTCTACTAGGAAAAAATGCCAACAGAAAACCAATCGCAACCCAATCCCAACCCCTAGGGATCGAGATGTGGGAGGGGAGACAAAAAGACATAAATTAACTATTGAAATGATGGAAAAATGATAGGATTGTGGAATCACAAAATACTGCAGCGTCAAAATTCCTCAGTTGCACCATTCCTCATTTCATCATTGTCTCGACCATTTATTCTCATTGGCAAATAACTTACCTCAGTTTGTTTGCATATTTTATATTATTGTAAAATGAGCTAACCAGTATAATCAAAAAGGAAATTTCCTAAGCCTCTCTATGTACGCAAGCCATTGGAAGATCGATCAACTTTGTCGTTACTAAATTTATCAGCTAGGTCATTGTGCAACCTACCTGATATGTACTGGTTGTGGGACTTTGTAAGTAGTCAAGCTGATCCACAACTTTTAGACTACGTTGCTAGGATATGCCCTGCCCCCCCCAACGAACCCTTCCCGATCCACAACTTTTAGACTACGTTGCTAGGATATGCCCTGCCTCCCCCCACGAACCCTGCCTGACTACGTAGGCAAGTTTACCATCCTGTCCTGGACAAATATCTAACTTGAACCTTGAATCTCATGATCTGGAGGTTGGGGTAATTGGTGTTGCCTTTATTTTAATTGAAAGGTATTTACGCCTTTCTGAGGAAATATTTTTCCTAGATGCCGTAATAAGGGGTACTCATTCTTTCAAATAATTTCAGGACTTACACCTGGCCTGGTCTTTTGAGGTATGCTCCACCTAGAATTATATGTTGTATATTTCTCAATTTTACACATAATCCTGGCTTCCATGGATTTGAATTGGCAGGTGGGAAACCAAATATTTTACTAATGTTTTGGCTCCAATGAGGGTAAAAAGGGTTGAAAAATAACTGTCGAAGTTTTAATTTAAACAATAAAATGAGTTGGTTATGTAGTTTTCAATGGGTGGTTAACAATAGCTGAAGTGGACTACTCAAAGCCCACGGGGAAACTATTATGTCAACTTGTTTTGACAAATGGACTATAAATAACACCAACTTCCTCAGCATTTTTAGGAAGCAAGTTTGTGTTGATCGGATTACATTCAGAATGAAGAGCATTTTAGGTCAGATTAGTGCACTTAAAATTGTTTTGTTGTTAATATATTGTCTACTTGCTTGCATCTCTTTCTTTGAAGCTAGGATTTTCATAGTAGAAGGTCGCCCAATTTCAAATCTCCAAGCTGAAATAGGTGTTACCGACATCAAAGAAAAATTGAGCTGTTTGAAACTGCTCTATCCAAGAGCTGAAAAGCCTTATACAATTGTTGGTGAGGGAACCTTTCCTGACCACATTTCAAGTCAACAAGATGAAATAGTTATTGCAAACATCAAAAAAAGTTTGAGTGGTTCGAAAATGCTCTATGGGGAAGAGACATCTTGCAATTGTTAGTAAAGATAAGAAATATTCTCATTCTCAGATTAAGCATGGGGATATTTACGTAAGCATGAGAAAAAAACTACTGGAGGCTGATCCCAAGGATCATAGTCCAGGTATAGGACATGATCATCCTCCATAAAAAAACTACTGTAGACTGGAATCACAAAAAATATGTTTTAGCGTAAGACCTCTGTAAGTTTGCGGAGGAATACTCATGGAGACCAATAATATATCATCTAAAATCATCACATCCTCTTCGTTTTCTTCATCCACTGTAGAGTGTCTATTGTTTTTTTATTACGTGGTAATATTATCTATTCACCAATATAAACATCATTGCAATCATATATCAATAATACAACAGCTTTTACCTCAACTAAGAAAGTAATCATACATTATGTAAAGTTCCATCATCAATAACAACATATTCCATTTCCAAGCTGCCACTATCATCATTTGATCATTATAATCCTCAGTATTCCCAGTTCTGAGAATCCTTTATAAATTTAAAATATGGAACGTCTGTATGCCTGAAACAACCATATAACATGCAGCTAGATGGATTACAATTGTCTTGTTGGAAGGTCTGCCAGCTTGACTGATGCAACTTCAGGCAACCTGCGGCTCTCGGAATGCCCCCTGATTTTTGCAGTATGTCTTGTACCATGAGGAAATGCTCAGAACAGATGCATATCAGAATGTCCATCCATTCATCCATTCACAATGTGTCAAGTTTGTATGATGGGCCTTTAGTCCAATATAGCCATAAAAACTAATTTAAAATCAATGGACTATTGTCACCTTGTCATAGATCAATGAATTTTTTGCACACTTTGTGGAAAGGAAATAGGACACTGATGTTTATTTTGGTGTCATGGAATTTGTATCATCCCTGCTTTCAACTCTACTCAAATTAAGTCAGAACCCTTAATTCCTTATCAACGTCCTTTTCATGATAATACTTTCTCAGTGAGTAATTGAGTACAAGTTAAAACAACATTATGCTTCCAATACTTACAGTGCCATTTTTATAAGCTTTCAGAAACATTTACGACAGAGGGCATGCAGGAAGAGAAAATCACTCAGGGAAGCTGTTTGAAACATGTATTTCAGCTGATCTTCTCAAGCTGGGTTTAGGGGTATAATTAGGAGGAGGAGGATTATTCTTTGCAGCTTCTTGTTTCGAGTAAGGATTGCAGGGGTTGAAGTTTGCCAGCCTTGCAAGCTCATCCACCACCTCGACCACATGCTGAAGCCTCGCTACAATTTCCACCAATAGGCATGCAAACGTAGCCAATGGAAGTGCCTCTGCAAACTCAACACTGTGTTTTGACATTGGTTTCTCATTAATAATACAATTAGCGCACTGTGGAAGAGTATGACTATGAGGCTGTGTTTGTGTCTCACTATTCCTATCATGTTTTTCACCGTGCCATGACATCAATCTTCTCAAAACTTTCTTGTTTGTATCGAAACCAAATTTTACATATTCTCCTTCTATGCTTCCTTTTTCCAAGTATTTTTTAGTGGACCATCTTCTTGAATGAATTAAGAGCTTTGGGTGAGAATGCAAGGCAGCCTGCAGATCCCAGAGTGCAAGTTTCAGTTGCTTCATCATCGACTCTGAATCACATCTTCTCATGTGTTTGATGCTGCAGGACACCTCTCGCAATAATTTTTCTACTTCCTCGCTGACTTTGCTGCATGGCTTCTTCAACACTGAACGAACAAAATGTTGAGTATGCATTGTATGGAATGAAATCTTTTTATTTAGAATGCAGGGAAGCATTATCATTTGGAGAGAATTTATAACTGTATATACCTGAATCTCAGATCGAAGGCATCCATGCAAGGCTACGATAGAATAGCCCAAATAACGAAGTTTAACTCCTATTTTCACATACTGCTTCCATGGATGTCTGTATCGAAATCGGCCATGTCTTGGCTCCCATCCAGCAAATGTAGCCTGCGATTTAAACAAATGTGGAACCGAACAACAAAATAAAAACAAATCTTATATTTTAAATTTTAATATCTCTCAAGAATAAAATAACATTATGTTTTTATTGTACCAAAGATTCATCGCTGGCCTTGGAATCCAGCACAGACTTGTATCCTTGGTATATGGGATCTTCTGATTCATCTTCGATCATGTTGTCATGAGGGTGATCATCAAAATATTCGCTGATGCATCCTGATCACAGTACATATGCCTATAAGCTTATAATAACTATGGACATGATTTGGAACTTCATATTTATTACTAGGTTTCTTTCTTTTACCTTTGAGAGACTTAACAAGGCCTTGAAATTTGTTTACAGTAGAGTTGTGAAGATCCTCCCCTGCCTAGATGGGGAAAATGAGTAGGCTTGTGAAGAGGTAGATGTCGCATCCAATGAGTATGGTGGAAAGACGTTGGTATGCCATGCGTAATATGTTGGGCACTCGATATCTAGTGAGTGTTATCATGCTGAATGTTAGCAGGAATATTACAACTCTATAATCATATCTTTTCTTGATAAAGGGAAGGAAGCGAGCATATGTAGCAGTTGTGCCTATAGAGAGAGTTCACTTGTAAGAAAGGGGAAGGTGCAACAGGACACCATGCGTAATATGTTGGGCACTCGATATCTAGTGAGTGTTATCATTTGAATGTTAGCAGAATATTACAACTCTATAATCATATCTTTTCTTGATAAAGGGAAGGAAGCGAGCATATGTAGCGGTTGTGCCTATAGAGAGAGTTCACTTGTAAGAAAGGGGAAGGCTGCAACAGGACACCAACCCAAAAAAACAGCGTAAGAAATCACCAAAAGAAATGATTAGTTACCTATAATAAACATTGAAGCTCCAACCACAACAAAGCCCTCTCCTTGCGCTACTTGCTCTAATAAGAAGCAAACAAAAATCCTAGAGATCCCGCCATTACTGGGTCCCAATTCTCTGTTCAATCCTTTGCTCAAAGTTTTGGGTTCAATATTTATGGTAAAGTTTTATTGCAGATTTCTGATGATTGTGCTCAGAAATGGCGAGGGTTTGGTTTTGGGGTTGGGCACTTTGTTTTATGGCATGTTTTACTAACGAAAATGCAGCGGCTATTGAGTTTATGAAGATGGTAAGCACAAAGATGTTAGAGGGAGCACAAATGGGCATTTGTTTATGAGATTTGGTGAGGTGATTTCACAAAACACTGTTTGACTGGAATGGGATGATGTAAACACTGTTTGACTGGAATGAGACTGGGACGCGGGTGTTGTTTAGGTTTACTTGATGCCCAAATTTTCCTTTAACAACCCAGATTTGGTGTCAATAGAAATCCCTTCAAGCCAGAGGAAGAGGATATCAATCCATTCTCGATTAGCCTTAATAAAAACCTCAAGTCATTGTCGAGAAGACATTGTTTGAAAATATAATAAACTAATTACCTTTTGTGGAAATACCGCTTAATTATCTATTATTTTGATATGTCAATGATGGGCTTTATTAATGAATTTTTCATTGTTTATCGGTGTAGATACATTTTTGTCTATATAGGTTTTGCTAATAAAATCCATATGATCTGTATCATAGTCATGCAATAATGCCACCCAATATACCCACCTATTTCAATAGGCATTTTATTAATTGTAGGACTAACTATTCAACTGATGGGACTAAAAGTCCCATACTCCCTCTAATAAGTACTCTTCAAATTTACAATGTCACCATCTTTAGGTAAAGTCAGGTAGACTAAAGCTGCATATGACTCATTACCCCTGTCCTGCGTCTACAACTGCCATGTCAGAGAAAGGTATCTAGGCAACAAATTCTAAATATGCCTGAGAGCAGTAGGTGCAATAGTGGTTCATATTAGACAAGGAAAGTCAAAAAATAATCTATTAGTCAAGACTGGCAGTGACTACCCTTGTGGTTCAGAGGTGTATTGGATGGCATTGTATGCATTTTGGATGCCCTGTTTATAAGTTGATGGACATGATACCTAGTGTAAATGATAACTGATTTTCTTGGTGGTCACCAGCTGGGTTATGACATTCCAAATTCAAGGTATAAGGTGTATGAATAAAGGGCACATTCTAAATTGAGGCAAATAGTTGGTGTAGGAGTGGTTGACAAACATACATGGTTCCACCCACCGGCATCGGCGACACTCTCGTGTCTGTCATATATGTGTGCCCGGCATATACACATATATGACACCCATCATAGATATATACACACATATACACATGCACACATGTACATACATACAACACAAAAAGACAAAAAAACAACCTATTAGTCAAGATCTGGTAGTGGATGCTCTTTTTGTTCGGAGTCATGTACTATAAGGCACCGGATGCATTTTGAATGACCTGTTCATGTACATGATAGTGCAAATGATATCTGATAATATAGTCATATCAGAGGGTATGTGGTTTAGGTATAAAGGAACAACTATATAAATATACACACATGAGTTTGACCATTTAGCAATCCAACTTTTACATGTGTGTGGAGTCTGTGCCAAAAGGGTGTGCATTGTATGACTGTATGCCATTGATTAAAGTTCGCCTGATTACCCTTCGGAAAGTGATGTGGTTTTAAACATTGAGCCAGACATTAGCTCGAAAAAACCATTCCAGGAGAACTGAGACAATGAATATTTATAGGTGCTGCTTGAAAGTTTTTGGAAAGTAAATTTTGTCCCTTTTATAGGAGATGGTGGAAATAATAGGTTGTAAGCCTATAACTATATAATTGGACAAGGCTTAGGTCTACACTGCATGAAATTTTTTCTACCTTGCATGATGGATAGAGTCTTAATTGAAATCTGAAAATATCTCACCATAATAGGGACTAAGGACACATCTAATTTGAGCAACAAATAAGATCATATAGGCAAATAACTTTGATAATAAATGGGAAAAAGTTGGAAATCTAACTTTTCATCAACCAATTATCTTAGTTCACATTTACTGCCAATTTATATTTGGTTAGAAATTCTAAATTAGTTGTGGTTGAAAGTAGGGATTATACAAGTGGTAGTTCAAGACAAGGTCATGTGAACTTCTCTATAATAGATGGCCTATAATGGGGAAAAGTTTTAGAGGGAGAGTATTGTGGAACAAGATCCCATTATAGGGAAATGCAACTCTCGAGAAATTACTTGTTATTTATGGGAATCACATAGATAACAATTACAAGATAGATAACACCCAAAAGGCTCGACACCAACACCATTACATGCCACTTTGGCAATTTGTTTACCGACACAACACCATCCCAGTCTCATTCTAGTCAAACAGTGTTTTGTGAAATCACCTCACCAAATCTCACAAACAAATTCCCATTGTGAGTGTTGATTATGCTCCCAATAATGTCTCTATGCTTACCATCTGCATATTCATCCAAATACCTCATGTAATTATTACTAGGGGTCAGTTGATAAGGGCCTTGAGATTGATATCTCTTGGAACTTTTCAAATGGATGTATTTAAGAAATTTGTTTAGCTAGAGTTTCAACTTTGGAATACAAATATATGAACAAATGCTATACAACACATTTCATCATCTTTATTTATTCAATTATCAAGCAGGGAATGTGCTGGTTTTGGCTTGTGCTATTGATGTAGATATAAACTAACATCATGCAAAAACAACAATCCAGATGCTCACAAACCTCAATTTTCACTTTCTTCTTTGCATATGAGGATCCACACCAAGTTTATAAAGGATAAAAACTTGCTATATTTCTCAAACCTTGATAAATTTATTTAATTTCATCTTGAAATGATATTCTTGGACACCTTCACTATTCTCCTCTGTTCACACAGTGTAAGGATTCCCAGGACAAGCTCTATCTCTTGCAACCTTCACTTATTGTGATTCCCACCTTACTTTTTCTTATTCGGTGTTGCTTAAAAGGAAAGGTGCTGCTTGAAAGTGATAAGGAAAGGCTTAAGAATGTTACCTTTCCTTTAAACCTTCATATAGCTTATGTGCTTGTAGTTCCCAATTGGTCTTCACTTGTCCTTACTCCGGAAAACACTCATTTCCTCACTAACCACCTTAGCTCTTGGGCCTTTGACTCCTCTTAGTACTCTCTATCCATTCAAGCACTCAATATACATTAGAATAACAAAGGAAATGCATTCAACCATTTAGATACAAGCTCTTACCTTGTTAGAAGCTTATGTGACCTTGATGAGATTTAATGTAAATGACTAAATTATTTTTGTTTTGATAAATTATATTATATTAAAATGGAAGAGGAATGTACTTACAGCCAACTTATGAGAAACAAATGCCTAACCAGGGAGTGAGTCAAAGTTACAAAGGATTTAGTCATTTATATCTGTAACTTATTCTTGGGTTTGGAAAATTCTAAGATCGAAATAAAGGCTATATTTGAAAAGATTAAGTGGAGTACCACAATAATAAAGTAGAATAATCTCTTGTCATTATAATATATAATCACAAGATATGTGCCTTGATAAGAGGCTTCTCTCGCCCTCCTTTCGTTTAAGAAAGGAATTAAAATATTTCATGACTTGTACATTTGGGCGCAGAAGCCTCTTCTCAAGGCACATATTTGGTCGTTAGATATTATAATGATAGAGTTTGTAGAGAGTATAAATTGGATTGATATCTGTATAATTGGACAATGAAAAGCAATCTACTTTATCTCTAATGAAAACAAATACCTATGATAAGTTTCAAGATTCAAGTTTTCTTACAATTAAACCTTGTAACTTATCATAGGTCTTCTTACTGATATGGTTTTGAATATGTGGACCTTCTCATGCTATTTTGTTTTCATTTTTAATAGATTAGATTGATTTTCCTTGTCTAATTTCTTCATCTTTTCCTTTTTCCAGGTTTCATTGTCTTCTCTTGCTCTAGTTGGTGTGGAGTGGCTTTAGTGAAAGAAGGTAAGATAAGATGACATTCTAGTCCTACATATATTGGTAAATAGTTAGAACGTGCAAATACTTTTATTCATTTTTTAAAAATATTTTTCTCTATTATTATCACGAGTGTTACCTTTTTTGTAGGACACTATTACCCAATTAGCCACTATACTTGGAAAAAATGGAAAGACAGGTACTTTCATTTTCTGCCACCTGTATTATTTCTTTAATGAATTGAATCTCAATGAAGATTAGTATTATCACAGTCATGAGTTTTTTTAATAATACTCAGATCTTAAATAACACTCATAAGGGACCCTCTTTTAGCTTACAAAAATGGATAAGTAAGGGCCAAATACCATAATTTTCATGAGTAGATGGAATATATAATGGCACAAATGACCTCATAGTTCAAACTAATGATGTTTTAGTTTATGGAAACATCATAATGGAATTACCCATTTCCAAACTATAAAAATATAAGTCTCAAGTTGAGAGGTAGATGCTCATTATTTAAAGTATATGATTTATGCAGGAAAATAGTATATCTTCATTTGAATGTTCAGATGAACATGTACCGAGACCTACTCCAGGGACAAATGAATATTTTAATGAAATGATATATTGCACTTGTGAAAAGTGCAAAAATAGAAAATTAAAGAAGTGTCCACTCATTGGTATCCATAGGTTGAAGTATGGAGTTTATATAGAAGAGGTATACTATACTTTGAAATTTCAAAAATGCTTGTTATTAAAAATATGAAAATTTTATATCATATTATTATTAACTATTTTAAATGATATTGTAATGTATAACAAATCCAAGTTCTTAATAATGTTGATGAAAGGGCATATGACAACGATGATAGTGGCATTGAAAATGAAGGAGAAGACACATATATGGGTGATACCACTTCTCAATTAAATGAGGATGGGGTGAACGAATTTTACAGACTTCTACACATATTTGAAGAAGTTGATGATTCACCCCTAACTCAACTTGCTAGGGACGCCTCTTTACCCAAATGAAAATTTTTTCGTATTGGCAACACTCATGTTATTTTTGAACTTTAAAGTAATGCTTGGAATGACGAATACATGCTTCACCGATATCTTGAGGTATATTTTAAACTCCTCTAAACTATATCTCTCCATGTCATTCAAGTTTTGAATATTGTGTATAGTGAATAATATAAAGATCTCTTGTTGTTTTATGTAGACTTTTGGTAGATAAGATACTTCCAAAGGAAAATAAGATGCCTCATTCACAAAAGGAAGTATCTTCAGTAATGAAAGACATTGGGATGGAGTACAAAACATATGATGTATGTACAAATGACCATATCTTATACTATGGCGAAAATGAAAATTTACAACAATGCCCAATATGTTTCACCAATAGATATCGTGAAGATCAAGTGTCCAAGAAAGTTCCTTATAAGGTTCTATGCATGTTGGTCATCAAAAAGGACTTCGAGAAGAGCAATACGGTCAGGGGGACAAGAAGTCCCTCCTCTTTAATGGGAGAGGTTCCCTTATTCAAAAACGAACCTATTTACACATATACAAACTATGGTTTTATTTTGGAACTTGGATATCATGAAAGTGTTTTCAACAAGGATCATCAATTACGAAAGGACCGAGGAATGGAAATGCAAAAACAAGCAGAAAGGCACCATTCAATTATAGATGATGAGTAATTCCTTATGCATGTGAGGGTACAAAGCAAATTGGAATAAGATCATTTGTATCATATTAATAAGATGGAATTCAAAAAGACACAAAGTTTTGTAAATAACATCTGCGAGAATACAAAGCTTCCCAGCATAATACAGACAAATGATCTAACAAGATTAAATGAATAGCTTAGGGATAAAGGAAAACAGATAGAAAAAGAATGAAAAGTCCTTATGTATTGATTTCTTTAAGATTTATTTACACTTTAAAAAATAAGCCAAGTTCTTCCTCCTTTGAAAATGGCGAGGAGAGGCCATTATATAGTTCACAAATCAGTTACTCTTGGTAACTACTTCTTTTAACTAATGATTAGTTAAAGGGTTGTTAATCGCAATACCCCAACTAATTTACAATAAATCCGGGACGAAGAAGGGAAGAGAAGAGAAGAATTAGGAGAAGAAGACAGGTGCTTATGACTGGGAGGGACCCACGACTTTAAGATCCGCTGTCTGAATCTCTTCAACGCCTCGGCTATGTCTCTGCCACGTGGGACTGATGTGTTGGTAGTAGATTGAGTCCAGAATCCGAGGCACTTCTCCATTTCCTTATCGAACTCGACATGAGTATGATAATCTTTATTTGCTTCTTCAATAGCAGATTGAAGAGAACAAATTTCCTTCATTTTTTCTTTGGAAATGGAGCTTTCTTGAATAGATCTTCTTTGACAAAAGCTCGAATTGAGCTTTGATTTCTTGTAAAGTGAGAGGCACACCAGAAGTCTCATCATGAAGATGGCAATGTATATCTTTAAAGGTAGATATAACTAGTGTTTTGAAGGCCTCACCCTTCTACCAGCTATTCTTTAATTCTCCCAAAGCCTCTTCTAGCACCTTGATTTTCCATTCCATGCTATAGACCCAGGACTCGACAAATTATCCTTGGCATCTTCGAAAACCTTGCTTTCCATCAAAATATTTTCATCTGTTTGTCCCATGAGACGAAGGTCTACTATGCAACTGCTCCAAAGTTTAAGTTCTTTATCAATGTTCCCAATGGTGGAGGAGAGCTTTTGTTGCAAATTACTCACCTTCCCGTGGAGTTTGAAGGCTTCATCAATGAAGTTCAATCCTGCAACCAGCATATCATCCACCATGGCCTCCATAGCTCTTCCATATACGAGAATAATTGTGCATGTCTTTGATACTCTGCACCTCATCCGGCCTGCAATTGGGTGGTGGAAGAGTAGTCGGTGGGGTAGGATCAAAACTTTATCTTTGGACAAGCGGGGACTTGATGAAACTTGTAAGGACTGGGATTGTTCCTCTAACTGCTCAATAGTTTGCTGCCCTTTCTCTACCCTCCCAATGACTCTGGTGACTATTTCCTGAAGATTATGGATCTCACCTTCAGGGGTAGATTCTCCCATGGGAATCCTTGAGAGCTCAAGATCAGACGCTTGCAAATCCTACTCTGGCATGTCTCTGTCTTAGGCTTAGCTATCTCCAGGAATTGCTGGCCTTGAGCATCAGACACTATCCTAGAGGTAGTTCTGGCTTTTTTGGCACGAGAAGGAGGAGTAGTGCCTAACAAGGCCGCCACAACATCCAAATTTGGTCCTGAGATCCGGGAGGAAGACTTTCTCTTCCTACTATCAACAAGAGGTTGCACCCATGCAAAAGAGGAGGAGGAAGAAGCAGGTGGGGCAAGAGGACCAAGAGACAGAGAACTCATGGTGCCCAAGGTTTGCACTGTTGTTGCCTCGAGTTGAGATATGAGTGGAGCACTTGGGGCTCCTGGTGTAGAGGAATCAATAGTGCTTGGAAGTTCAGTGCTCTGGACTTCTTTATCCTTATCCATTGGGGCTTCAGGGGTGCTTGCAGGAGTTGGCACTTCACTTTCTTCACTTTCACTAAGAACAATAATGTTCTCTAGTCCCGAAGGCAATTCTGCATGCTTCCTCAGGGAGTCTTTTTCCACAGGCTCCTTCTTAACTTCTTTGAATTTCTTCTGATACACCTGGGTGGATGAGGAAGGAGTAGAGACTGCAGGTCCTTGAGTTGATGAGGCTGGAGGGGTTTACACAGGTGCTTCTGATCTGGATGGCGATGCTTCCTTCCTTGGTGTTGAAGCATCCTTGGAGGAGGATTCCCCTGAGTATCTCCTGTGCTCACGAACTTTTCTATCGGACGAGATCTTAGTCCTCACTAAGACTCGGAGCCAAGATTTCAGCCAAATCATCCTTCTCCTTTTTGAACCAATCCATGTCCTCCAAGGGAGTGTGCTTGACCACATTGTCATACTCATATGAGTACAGGTCAGAATTATCATCTTGGAGCCCTTCAGGAACTTGATACAAGCCAAGTTCTTGAATTAATTGTAGGGATAACCTGTCATAATGCGTCCTTCTGGCTTCAAAATCATCAGCACAGTCAGCCCAATAGTCCTCTATGTCTACCCTATGATGATAGGTTATTTTGATGTTCTGCTCAATAAACTTTTTCAAATCAAAGCAAGTTCTGGGCCTGAAGAAATGGACAGTGATGGGAGCTAGGGCTCTTTCTATATTTTGTGCATCCAGGGCTGTTTTGCAGGTGTAGTTTCCCAAGATGATAGGGAAGTGCAGGCCAGTAATTTTCTTATCCCTACAGGTTCTGTGCAATTTATCTAGCTGCCTGCATACTTCTATTAAAGCCATTTTGTCATTGCAGAACATAGGAATCTTGAGAGGAGTGCTCTCGTAGCCTGCAAGCCCTATATAGGAAAATTTCCTAAATTGGATGAAATAGGCACCGTAATGCGCTATCAGTGCTCATAGCTTCATCAGAAAATATCCTCGCCATGTCACTTTCCAGAGCCCGACAATGTACATGGTGAAAGCATCATTCACCTTCCTAAAATTGTGATTTTTGGTTTCCAGGGTGATATATTAATGCTTGTTACTAAAATTTATAGGTGGGTCTCATCTAAAGAGATACATCCAAATGAGCTGAACTATTGGAAGAGGAATGTTGCTCTTTTGATGTGTGACATTCAAATGTGTTTTCCTCCAAGTTTCTTCAATTCTCAAGAGCACTACCTTATACACCTAGTAGAAGAGATTGAACAATGTGGACCCATCCATCTCAAAATTTAAACTCAAAATTTTAAATTTTCAACTTCTTAAAAGCAGGGGAATTTTGAGTGGACAACAGCTGGCTCCTTCTGGGGATGACTTGGCATAAATTCAAAGAATGAGACAAGGCAAGGATTTAGACAAACTCAGGGAAGTAGACCAGTACCTTATCCATTGGGCCACGGAGTCAAAAAGCAAACCAATACAGAGGACAACACACCAAAACAAAGGGAAAGAAAAACAAAACGCTATACAGAATATACACAAAGACTTCCTAATCACCTATGACTTGAACAATTTCAGGTACTGCCCACTATAAGGAAGTGGGAGAGAAGAACCATCTATATAATCAAGGTAAAAAGAATTCTTACCAGCGAAGTGCCTGATCTTGAAAGGTCCGAGCCAAAGGGAATCAAACTTGCCATGGCTGCCACGAGGTTCATGCCTTTTATCCCACAACAAAACAGTGTCTCCAACTTGGAAATCTCTGAACCTGGCTTTCTTATCAAATAGGACCTTTACTTTCTGCTGGTGAGCGGATATCCTATCAGCAACTTCCAATCTGTCCTCATTCAATTTGTGAAGATACATGATTCTCTTATCCAAAGAATCATTAAAACTGGTATCTTCAATGGCCTTCATTAGATGCAAGGCTGGTAGCTCCACTGTTACTGGAAATTGAGCTTCTACTCCATATACTACCTGAAAAGGAGACATCCCAATGGCTCTCTTAGGTGTGATCCTATCTGCCCAAAGAGCATCAAAGAGTTTCTTGTGCCAGTTTCGTTGGGACTCATTGACTAATTTCCTTATAATGGTCACCAGATTTTTATTTGTGGATTCTGCTTGTCCATTTCCCTGAGGATAGTAATCTGAGGAGTGAGCTAGAGAGATGCCATATCCATAACAAAAATCCATCATCTCAGTTGAAGAAAAGTTGGAAGCATTATCTGTCACAATCTTGTTGGGCACACCATACCTTACCAAGATGTTTTCTTTGATGAAACTGCATACTACTTCGGAAGTAGTACTCTTTACTGGAATGGCTTCTACCCATTTGGTGAAATAATCTGTGGCAGTTAATACATGAGTATGACCAGCACTAGAAGAGGGATTAAGTGTTCCAATGAAGTCCAAACCCCACTGTTGAAAAGGTTCTTCAATTACAACTGGTTTCAGGGGCAAAGAGGCCAACTTGGGTCTACCTACGAAAGTCTGACATGCTTCACATTTATCAACCCACTTTGATGCATCTCTGAACAAGGTAGGCCAGTAATATCCTCCATGAAGTATTTTATGAGCAGTGACAGTTGATGAGTAATGCCCTCCACATGCCTGATCATGAAAAGCTGAGAGTAGCTTTTTCTGCTGTTCCTTGTCCACACATTTCAAAAACCTTCCATCCAACCCGCGCTTAAACAAGGCGTTTTCCCACAACACATATTGGGTTGACCTTAGTTTAACGGCCCTCTTTTCTTTGGCAGACAAATGAGAGGGGCATTCCCCATAGGTGAGAAAATGAGCGATATCAGCATACCATTCGTCAACTGAGCTAAGAAACAGAACGGTAGGAAGACCAACTTTATCTTCCAGTAACTCATGTCTAGCTCCTTCAGCGATGAGTTCACACAGGCCTTTTCCACGGACGAGCTTGGTTGGTTTGATGTCAATATCATATTCTTGGACCTTGGCCACCCAGTTCCCTCTCTTGGATCCAAATTCCTGTTGTGTGAGAATTGACTTAACAGTTGTATCTGGTACCAACACCATGGAGTGAGAGTTAAGAATGTAAAAATGAAACTACTTGACAGCTTTAACCACTACAAAAGCATGTTTTTCCATTATGGTGTATTTTAACTCATGATCTTTTAGAATATAGCTCATAAATGCAATTGGGAGTTCATGCTCATTAGAATCTTCCTGAGTCAAAACAGCAGCCAAGGTGTTATCTGTGGCGTAGCAATAGATAATGAAATCTTTGCTAAAATCTGGACATGCTAAAACAGGAGTTTTAGCAATGGCTCTTTTAATACCTTCAAAGGCTTCTTTCCCTTCAGGAGACCAACCAAACGTTTGTTTTCCTTTCATCATTTGGGAGATATTCAGAGTTAGCTCTGCAAAATCAGGGATGAACCTTCTCAGAAAGTTGATCTTACCAAAGAAAGAGTGCACGCCCTTTTTGTTGGTTGGAAGAGGAATTTGCTGAATAGCTTGAACTCACTCAGGATTGATTTTTATACCATCTTTGGAGACAACGTGCCCCAATAATTTCCCCTCCGTGACACAAAAGACAGATTTCTTAGGATTCAAAGAGATCCCATGTTCTCTACATCTCAAAAGAACTATTTCCGGATCTGAAAATGATCGGCCCTTGTTTTAGAATACACAGTCAAGTCATCAAGGTATACAACAATACACTTCCCTTTCAAACTTCCAAAGGCTAAGTCCATAGCTCTCTGAAAAGTAGCACCGGCATTAATGAGCCCAAAAGGCATCCTTTTGTAAGCAAAGGTACCCCAAGGGGTAGTGAAAGCCATTTTGTGTTGATCTGCAGTATTAACTTCTACCTGGTTATATCCTGAGAATCCATCAAGCATAGACAACATTTCGGATCCCGTTACTGCTTGCAAGACCTGATCCATCATAGGTAAAGGATAATTATCTTTCAAGGAAGCTTGATTCAGATTCCTGAAGTCAACACAGATACGAATCTCACCATTTTTCTTTCTAACGGGCACAATATTGGCAATCCATGTTGAATGATGGATAGGAAAAATGATTTTAGCTTTCAACAACTTCTGTATTTCTTGAAAAATGGTGTCAGCTATTTTAGGATTGTATTGCCTCTACTTCTGTTTAAAAGGCTTAATCCCAGGTTTGAGAGGAATAAAATGTTGCATCTCCTTTGGTTGGAAAGCTTTTAAATCTTCATAGGAATAAGCAAGAACATCCTTATACTTCTTTAAAATATCAATTACCTTCTTCCTCTCATCTGGTGTGCAACATTTTCCAATGTTCACGAGTTTAGGTCAGTAGAACTCCCAATATTAATTTTGTCATATTCAGCTGATTGTTAAGGTCCGGTAGAAGCCTTGAACCTTACATACCTGTCGTGTTTGTCAAACAGTTCTTCTAAACTCACCAATCCTTTTGGAATCTTGTTTCCTTTTAGTTTGATACATCCATCCTGATCCGCTTCTTCTTCTTTGACAGCTTCTTCGTCAAAGGGTACACTCTCACGAGGAAAATTATCACTTCCTTCAAAATACAACTGTTCAAAATTATCCTTGAGTTCTAAGAAAGAAAGCAAGTGGTGATCGTTATTGAAAACTTGCCAGTTACTTGTATTATCAAGTACACTGGGTCTATGGATCATCTCAATGGTGAACTTATCTTGAGAAAAGTCAGGATGAGGTATAAGCAGTGACCCTGAGACTGTTAATGAATCAGCTCTGGTATTTTTTTCCCTAGGCATTGCTTCGATGGAGAAAGCATCAAGAAATTCAATGGAGTCCCAAACCTGATTCCGGTAATGTTTCAACCTTCCATTCTTTACCTGGAAGAGGTTCCTAACTTGCTTGACAATCAACTCTACATCCCCACGAGCTAGAAGATTCGTCACACCTTGTTCTTTTGCCACCTAGAGTTTAAGAATGAGAGCTTCATACTCTGTTGTATTATTGGTATTTTCAAATTGCAGCTTGAATGAGAAAGGATGAAAGCTTCCTTCAGGCGACACCAATACGACACCAGCTCTAGAACCAGCTGAAGAACAACTTCCATCAAACTCTAATATCCAAACACCATTAGGATCTTTAGGTGACACTTTGGGTGGTTGGATTTCTCCTGGAGACATAATCATGTAGTTGCCATGCCCCATATCCTCATAGAGTATTTGTGCTTTGGGATCATCAGTTTTTTGTACAATATACTTAGACTACTTCTCAGGAAGCAACTTCTTCATTTTCCCATTAACAGGTATGAGTGCATGTGACCAATCCATTTTAATTTCTCCACCCACATCCTTACAGAAATTTCTGCTTAGCAACATCCCGTATGAAGGAGGAATGTCTGCTACTAAGATAGTAGCCAAAACTTTCTTCTCATGCAAAGTAGCAAAAGCCACTTGTGCATCCTTAATTCTTCTGACCAGGGGCACTTCCTTACTCTCCATGGAATAACAAGATCCGTAAGTACGTGTGAGAGTTATGCCTAAGGCATGAGCTACTTTGGCAGGCATTACATTATCTGATGCCCCTGAGTCTATGACGCAATTACTGAGCCTATGGCCGGCTATAAGGAGTGCCACATAGAATGGTTTGATTTTATCATTGGGTGAGGTGACAGCGGCTACCAGATTAGGCTATGGTGTAGAAGAAGGAGTAGGTAAAAGGCCTTTAGAGGTAGTTTTAGAATGAGAATTGATAAAGTGAATCATTTTAGCAAAAGCCTTGGGATGGGTTTGATAATATTCAGCCTCTGAGATTTGAACCTTAGTCTTTTTAGGTGATCAATAATATCAAAAGACCTTAAGAAGAGGATGGGTTTTCATCACCGAGATCCTAGGTTTATCAATTTTAGGGAAAAATAAGTAACTTTAGTAGCAGAATTGACAGGACTCACCTTTGGTGTAGATGAAATGGGGATTGGAGATCCTTTTTACAATTACAGGATAGTTGTCGGCTGCTCCTTAGATTTCTTAGTGGGATGCATCACTTTCTCCTCTCGATTTGTCCGCTCTTGAGTCATGACAGTGTATGATTCACTATTCATGTCCGCTACTACTTCATCATAATCATCTCCTTCATCAATGCCTTCAGTGGTGAAGAAATTAACTCCAGATCCCTCAAGTTCATCTGTTTCATCATCAAATTCTTCAACAAATTCCTCACATTCTTCATTAACCTCCTCATCCTCTGGTTCTTCAACTTCACAGGTTGCATTGACAGGAACTTTAATAGGAGGTCCTTCAAGCGCTAGCCTTGTTTGAGCAACAGGAAAACGATTTCTGGGCTGAAAATTTCTCCTTGGAACATCTGCATAGGGAGTATGCTGAGCCAATTGTTTCTTAATGGAAATGAGATCATTTGCAAGTTTTTGTACCAATGGATCAGTATTAGGAGTGGAAGAGGAGGAAGCAGACTTAGATTTAGAAGGGTCTCTCCTCAACTTCCCTGACATGATTAAATCATCTTCAACACTAACAGCAAGAGTTTGATCCTCTACCAATGATGCGAGATTATCCCTTCTCGCCGCATAACTAACTTCGGGCAATTGGGCGTTTAGGAAGAAGCATTTTTGGATTTGGTCTACAAAGTTGAGTGTTTGGTGGAATTTTGTTAATCAAACTGTTGAATTGAGCCACAAATTCTCTCATGGGCTCTTGTGATTCCTTCTTTATCTAAGAAATTTGGGCTAGCAAAGCATGCATGTCTTCCGCTAGTTTGAAACGGTTTTCAAACCTAGTTCTCATTGTGTCCCGGTGGTGATAGCTCCAAAGGAAGGTGATAGAACCAATCAGCAGCATTATCTTGTAGAGTCTCAACAAAAATCCTTACAGAGACGTCTTCATGTTCAACTCCCGTAACTCCGCATGCAACTATGAAGGCTGCGATGTGTTCATCAGGATGTACCTTGCCATCACCCTTAAATTTAGGAAAGTTCTTCCGGTTACCTCTGGGTAACTCATGCAAAGGCTGAGGAAGGGAAAGAGGCCCGACACGATGACCCAGGGAAATGGTACCGCCATTCTTGGAAAAATGGCTTGAAGAGGAACTGAAACACCAGCAAGAATCAGAGCTCAAAGATTAGGACTGATTTTCTCTGAAGGAATATCACCCGTAGGGATTTTATTTTTGACAGGAGGAGTGCTTGTTGAACGAGCCTTTCTATTTCTTCTTGTTGAAGGAAAAGGAAAACCCTACTATTCCAAAAGCTGAAACTGAGAATCTTCAAAACCATGGGCCCTTCTCCCTCGAGTAAAATGCGGAGTCACCAGATCAAAATATGATCGATAAATGATTATAGAACTGGAATATGATTTCCCAGCGGAGTCACCAAAAACTGTTGGTCGTCAAAAAGGACTTCGAGAAGAGCAACAGTCAGGGGACAAGAAGTCCCTCCTCTTTAATGGGAGAGGTTCCCTTATTCAGAAACGAACCTATTTACACATATACAAAGTATGGTTTTATTGTGGAACTTGGATATCATGAAAGTGTTTTCAATAAGGATCATCAATTACAAAAGGACTGAGGAATGGAAATGCGAAAATGAGCAGAAAGGCACCATTCAGAATTATAGATGACAGAGTAATTCCTTATGCATGCGAGGGTACAACAAATTGGAATAAGATCATTTGTATCATATTAATAAGATGGAATTTAAAAAGACACAAAGTTCTGTAAATAACATCTGTGAGAATACAAAGCTTCCCAGCATAATACAGACAAATGATCTAACAAGATTAAATGAATAGCTTAGGGATAAAGGAAAACAGATAGACAAAGAATGAAAAGTCCTTCTGTATTGATTTCTTTAAGATTTATTTACACTTTAAAAAATAAGCCAAGTTCTTCCTCCTTTGAAAAATGGCAAGGAGAGGCCATTATATAGTTCACAAATCAGTTACTCTTGGTAACTACTTCTTTTAACTAATGATTAGTTAAAGGGTTGTTAATCGCAATACCCCAACTAATTTACAATAAATCCGAGGCGAAGAAGGGAAGAGAAGAGAAGAATTAGGAGAAGAAGATAGGTGCTTATGACTGGGAGGGGCCCACCAACTTTAAGATCCGCTATCTGAATCTCTTCAATGCCTCGGCTATGTCTCTGCCACGTGGGACCGATGTGTTGGCGAGGATCGAGTCCGTAATCGAGGCACTTCTCCATTTCCTTATCGAATCGGACATGAGTATGATAATCTTTATTTGCTTCTTCAATAGCAGATTGAAGAGAATAGATTTCCTTCATTTTTTCTTTGGAAATGGAGCTTTCCTTGAATATATCTTCTTTGACAAAAGCTCTGAATTGAGCTTTGATTTCTTGTAAAGTGAGAGGCACACCAGAAGTCTCATCATGAAGATGGCAATGTATATCTTTAAAGGCAGATATAACTAGTGTTTTGAAGGCCTCACCCTTCTGCCAGCTATTCTTTAATTCTCCCAAAGCCTCTTCCAAGACCTTGATCTTCCATTCCACGCTATAGACCCAGGACTCGACAAATTATCCTTGGCATCTTCGAAAACCTTGCTTGCCATCAAAATATTTTCATCTGTTTGTCCCATGAGACGAAGGTCTACTATGCAACTGCTCCAAAGTTTAAGTTCTTTATCAATGTTCCCAATGGTGGAGGAGAGCTTCTATTGCAAATTACTCACCTTCCCGTGGAGTTTGAAGGCTTCATCAATGAAGTTCAATCCTGCAACCAGCATATCATCCACCATGGCCTCCATAGCTCTTCCATATACAGAATAATTGTGCATGTCTTTGATACTCTGCACCTCATCCTGGCTCAGAATTACAGGTGGTGGAAGAGTAGTCAATGGGGTAGGATCCAAAACTTTATCTTTGGACAACAGGGACTTGATGAAACTTGTAAGGACCTGGGATTGTTCCTCTAAATGCTTAATAGTTTGCTGCCCTTTCTCTACCCTCCTAATGACTCGGTGATTGTTTCGAAGATTATGGATCTCACCTTCGGGGTAGATTCACCCATGGGAATCCTTGAGATCTCAAGATCGATGCTTGCAAATCCTGCTCTAGCATGTCTGTCTTAGGCTTAGCTATCTCCAGAATTGCTGGCCCTGAGCATCAGACACTATCCTGGAGGTAGTTCTAGCTTTTTTTGCGCGAGAAGGAGGAGTAGTGCCTAACAAGGCCGCCACAAAGATCAAATTTGATCCCGAGATCCAGGAGGAATACTTTCTCTTCCTACTGACAACTAGAGGCTGCACCCATGCAAAAGAGGAGGAGGAAGAAGCAGGTGGGGCAAGAGGACCAAGAGACAGAGAACTCATGGCGCCCAAGGTTTGTACTGCTGTTGCCTTGAGTTGAGATATGAGTGGAGCGCTTGGGGCTCCTGGTGCAGAGGAATCAACAGTGCTTGGAAGTTCAGTGCTCTGGACTTCTTTATCCTTATCCATTGGGGCTTCAGGGGCGCTTGCAGGAGTTGGCACTTCACTTTCTTCACTTTCACTAAGAACAATAATGTTCTCTGGTCCCGAAGGCAATTCTACATGCTTCCTTAGGGAGTCTTTTTCCACAGGCTCCTTCTTAACTTCTTTGAATTTCTTCTGATACACCTGGGTGGATGAGGAAGGAGTAGAGACTGCAGGTCCTTGAGTTGAAGAGGCTGGAGGGGTTTGCACAGGTGCTTCTGATCTGGATGGCGATGCTTCCTTCCTTGGTGTTGAAGCATCCTTGGAGGAGGATTCCCCTGAGTGTCTCCTGTGCTCACGAACTTTTCTATCAAACCAGATCTTGGTCCTCACTAAGACTGGAGCCAGGATTTCAGCCAAATCATCCTTCTCCTTTTTGAACCAATCCAAGTCCTCCAAGGGAGTGTGCTTGACCACATTGTCATACTCATATGAGTACAGGTCAGAATTATCATCTTGGAGCCCTTCAGGAACTTGATACAAGCCAAGTTCTTGAATTAACTGTAGGGAGAACCTGCCATAATGCCTCCTTCTGGCTTCAAAATCATCAAGCACACTGATCAAACCAATGGTCCTCTATGTCTCTCCTTTGATGATAGGTTATTTTGATGTTCTTTCAATAAACTTTTTCAAATCAAATCAAGTTCTGGGCCTGAAGAAATGGACAGTGATGGGAGCTAGGGCTCTTTCTATATTTTGTGCATCCAGGGCTGTTTTGCAGGTGTAGTTTCCCAAGATGATAGGGAAGTGCAGGCCAGTAATTTTCTTATCCCTGCAGGTTCTGTGTAATTTATCCAATTGCCTGCATACTTCTATTAAATCCATTTTGTCATTGCAGAACATAGGAAGCTTGAGAGGAGTGCTCTCGTAGCCTGCAAGCCTTATATAGGAAAATTTCCTAAATTGGATGAAATAGGCACCGTAATGCGCTATCAGGCTCATAGCTTCATCAGAAAATCTCCTCGCCGTGTCACTTTCCAGGAGCCTGACAATGTACATGGTGAAAGCATCATTCACCCTCCTGAAATTGCGATCTTGGTTTGTGGTGATATGCTAATGCTTGTTACTAAAATTTATAGGTGGGTCTCATCTAAAGAGATACATCCAGATGAGCTGAACTATTGGAAGAGGAATGTTGCTCTTTTGATGTGTGACATTCAAATGTGTTTCCCTCCAAGTTTCTTCAATTCTCAAGAGCACTACCTTATACACCTAGTAGAAGAGATTGAACAATGTGGCTTGTAGAGAGATATATGAAGGTCCTAAAACATTTTGTGAGGCAAAGAGCTTGACCTAAAGGTTCCATGGTTGAAGGGTACATGGTTTTTCAAACCATGGTTCATTTATCTAAGTACTTGCCTCTATCAGATCATCCGAAGGCTCCAAGATTATGGGGTGATCAACAACCTCAATCCATTGGAAATAGAAAACTAGAGGGTCAAGGAACTTAAAAGAGGATAAAAGGTAATCTTAAATGTTAGTAGTAGTTTTAAATCTTAAGTTTTGTATGATGCATCCTTTAAAGAATGGTTATATCAATGATTAGTTATACTTTCTATTGTTGTAGATGCTAAGGAGTGGGAGTCATTGCATTTGTATGTTGCATACAACTCTAAATTTATGTTAGAATGGATGGATAAGTATGTTGAACAAAAGAAAATAGAAGATGAGAAGGCATGAGCTAATATATATAACAGACGTGGTCAAAACTCTAATAGAGTACTTCTGCATGCTATAAAAGAAAATGGCCAAATAGATGCTCATGGCATTGGTTAAAGACAAATGTTGAACATGAGGCAACCAAGGGAATGAAAGCAGTGACAAAAAAACAAGTAGATTTTGTTAAAGCATATATAAATGGGGAGGTAATATACAAATAAAGTATTATGATGAATATTGTTTAATCTAAATATTTTTTAATCATTGAAACTATTTAGTTAACCTTTTGTGTCCTTGAATCTAATTGGATAATATGTACATATGCATTTAGGTAACATATTACAAAGTAATGTGGATTAGTGGTCATCATTTTCGAATCAGGAAGATCGATGAGAAGCGGAAAACTTATGATAGTGGAATGTCATTCACATGCATATAACACAAATACAATCACGAGCACACTTTGGTATTATGGATTTTCGGAGGACATAATAGAGCTTGATTTCACATCTTTTAAAAAAGTTATTTTTCGTGTTGAATGGTATAGGCTCATTGAAGTGGGCCTTGACAAAACTATTTTTTTGCATGAGAATGGATTCGATATGATAAATACATCAAATTTTGAATCTACTTCTAAACCTTGTGTTTCCAAACCAATGCAGTCAAATATTTCTTGTTCCAAATTTAGAACACCCTGGCTAGTCCTTTGTGATAGATTATGATCCAAGAGGACGAAGAGTGACTTTTTTTGAAGATGTAGAAGGCCATGATGTAATTGAAGAGGTATAATATCCACTTGAAGACATAGATGACCAAGTGGAGGATGATGATAACATGACTATTGATGATGAATATGAACAAGATGAATTTCTGAAGGAAAAGAACAACATTTTGGTGATCAAATACATGAACATGACGAGTTTAGTGATTATCATTTACCTATGGTTGAAGGGGATGAAGATCATGAGAACCATGGTATTAATTTATTTTTGGATCTGGGGCCCATTAATTATGGTGTATTCATGCCTCCAGATGAGGAAATTGTAATGTCAGATGAAGATGATTTTATTTAATCATAATGTAAACCTTAAAATCATTGTAAGGACATAACACAATTTGATATAATTTATGAGTGGATTGCTAATGTTTTTTCTCTATGTCAATGCATACATTGCACATGTTTCCTTGTTTCATTAAATGTTTCCTTATTGAAGATTATATGAAGATGCACACCTTTTGGTCCTTTTGAATATATATATTTTTTGATACATGAAATGAAATGGAAATTTAGTATTGCATATGTTATTATTCATTTGTTAGTGAAGTTGTTCAATGTTACATGCAACTTTGAAGTTTTTTTTGACTATTAATAATTTTGTTTTATGATATTTTGAAGGATCGTGGCATGCCCTCTACATATGCACTAGAAAATCCTAACATGAGAGTGCCGCCGAGAAGTAAATCCGTACCATACTTTCTACATCCAACATTGAAACTTTTAGTATTCCAATTCCATCAAGCATGCCAACACATAGTATAGCACCAGAGTTAAGGAGTAACCCTTCATGTGTGGGTTCTCTCCGAATTCACCCTCCAACACCACAACATGCTTCCTTGACAAGTATCATAGAATCACAAGCCAAAATTTTAACGCTCCTACCAGATACTCCTAAATTTTATGAAGTTAGACAGGAAGTAATTAAGCAAATTCATGCATTGGAGTCTACATTGTTGGAAAGTACAGGTCTTGTTACACCTGAATAGGTATTCTTATGATAATTAATTATTTATAAAACATTCCTAACAGTCTAATTATCATTCATGTGCTATAAAACAATCATAACAACAATTTTTCATATTGCATGGTTTACAATAGTCCTAACAAACATTCATTTTATATACATGCGCAGAAGAAAATGGCATGCCCCCGATGTACCTATAGGGAAGCTACTCATGTGACCCCTATGACTGCAACAATCTCCACAGTGAACACAAAAGGAAAGAAAGAGGTTACAATCTTGTTAACCTCGGATGGAAATGTCTTAAAAGATGAAATGGGGTCGAAATTTTTCCAATTTCTATTTCATCGCATAGAATGCCTATTTGGAAATACCATATAAGTGGATTGGAGAAAGCAAGCCAATTCTAAGAAAGATGAACTCTTTGAAGATGTCATAAAAGAGTTTGGAAATCCTAATTTTAACAAGGATTTCATAATGGATTATGCATGGAAATTCATTCATTCTAAAAGAGACAAAATAAGATCAAAGCTAACAAATGACCTGAGATATCCCCGACCAGCTTGGATCACTAACCAAACAACATGGGATGAGCTTATCAAAGATGCCAAATTCAAGAGAAAGTCCTTCAAAAATCCAAAATGCATGCCATTTTCACGAGAAGGAGGTAAACGACGCCTTAGAGATACAACAAAGGCTACCCAAGCTAGGTTGTCAAGTATTGGGTCCCATAAATTGGGGTCAGGTGGGTATAATAGTATTCGTGGGAGCTTGGTAAGTGAATAATTTCATTTATTTATTTTATATTTTTTTGGTGACTTGAATGTATTGGATGAAAAATGATACTTGATAAATTAAAATGTCTTTGTACACTTAGGTTCACCAATTTCAAAAGGAAGCTTCAGATGAAGATCTAAAATATGCTTTAATGCATGGTTCCCAAGGCCTCCGACAACATATGATAGATCGAGGGGAGAAATTGGTCATTGAGCATGAATCTGAGGTAATTTTATTATAATATTTGATGACATAATAAAACATTTAAGTATCAATGTTGTGGTAATTTAATTAACTAAAATATGTTGTTTAATAGAATGTGCAACAATCGAACTCCTTAAAGGGTGCAACTGACAGTGAACATGAAGATGCAATAGAAGGATGTGATGATTTTGTTGTTGGAAAAATGAATCGATTGACCTTCTTGCAACTCATCTGGAAAACAACCCAGAAATCCAACAGACAAGAGTTCAGGATGATTATCATGTTGCACCATCTATTATAGTTCCTCGTCAAAAGAGGACAAAAAAGAATAGACATTTTTCCTATCTAGCTAAATAGATTTAAATTGACTGTTATTTTATGAATTATTGGCTATTTCATTACCAGTGAACTTATTGGTTTTTTTATGATTTGAATTTTAAGTATACTAGTGAACTTGTAAAAATTTGAATTATACCTTACCAATCAAATCAGTAACTTCTACGAGGATACATTGTATGTGTCTTCAACATACCTAGTAACTTGTCTATATTGAAGACCTGCATGCACGTGAGTACAGACTGCACTTCTTGGAGATTGCACTTCAAGGCTTGCTAGTATATCTGTTTCTTGAGCTTTTCTTTCTGTCTGAGTTCATTCCTATTCCTTTGATAGCCATGTACAGTAAATGTGGATAAGAAATTTTAATTTCACAGATGTGTGATGCAAATCCATCCCATATTTTAATTTCACAGATGTGTGATGCAAACTCATGCAGGCTTCTTCTAATCAGATTTGTATTATTAAATTTGTAGGCTTCTTCTAATATCTATGTCTGTCAGAATACACATATATGTGAGGTCCTTTGTTATATTGGTGAATGAGTCTTATGCAAATGCACACAAGCTATGAGAAATAAGGTGCATTCAGTAATTGATAAATTTGTTGAACGTGGACTTTGATCTCTTGGTGTTGCTAGACATAGGTAATGTAATTCTTGAGTTGTGGCATAGTTATAGGAGTTTGTAAAGGTTTCTTTATAACAAGTAATATATATATATACTCCACATAAATTTGTTTAATCATATCCTATGTCTTTGCATGCTTTCAATACCAGATGCCCAAACAAAGGATTTTCATCTTTATAACAGGTAATATATATATATATATATATATATATATGGCACAAACCATTTCTCTAAGAATCTTGAGACATCTGTGGAAGTGATTTCAGTAAACCAGGAACTTGCACCTTAAGGCCATAAGAGGAGATGATAGTGTAAGACGAGATAAACATGCTTCATCATAAGAAATAAATAACTAAACCAACTTAATTCACCTTCAACGCCCTCCTCTATATCTTCCAAATTGAATATGGGAATAGTGATGGAGTCAATTTGCTTCAATGTGTTTTGTTATCCGCGTGCTTTTGTTCACTTTCTTGTTCTTCTTTCTATCTCCACCATAGCATGCAGAAAGACATGTTGATGCCCTGGACTTCTGCTTGAGGGGGGGATCATAACCATATAGTGTCGTTCTATTGAAAACACATCTTGTACCCACATACACAGGCCCCTGAATTCCATCCAAACCTTTCAAGTTGATATACGAGTAAACCATACAGCTTATTAATTGTTCCTGAAAATTCAATCATATGTGAGTGCGCACACACAAGCACACCTGTGTAGAGGGAAAGAAGAGCCCACACTGAAAGCAAATTATTTCTAGATAAGTTATATTTTGTTGTTTTATTATTAGTATCTTCTCATATATAGGCTCCTGTTTAAAGGGATTGACAACCAATCTAATTCCACACACCTTCACACATGCACACACACATGCATGCAAACAAAATTAATATACAGAATAATTCTCTTTTACAGTATCTATCTACAAGGGGAGGTTCTCATAACACTCACATCAAAAAACATGGTGTTGTGATTGGCATACCGATCATTCCGATCAATACCATCAAATCTTTGAGGGAACTGAACATAACAAACTGACTTCCCAAGATTAGGATCCATCATAAAGCACATGGCCAGCTGGTTAACAGGTAAAATAACAATGTTATCAATATTTTACTATAAATTCTATGATTGTAGATGTTCTTTGTTATGAATTATATGTTCATTGGTTTTTTCTATGTGCATGGAGATATCTAATCACCCAAAAGCATATGTTAGAAGGTCATCTCTTTTTTCAGCATGTCGCATATTGATAGCTCTCCATCCATCATTTATAGCAAAATCTTTAAGTGGTGGTGATGTTGATATTGCTAAAGAGCTGGAATGGATTCACACGTGGGCTCTTCATGTCGCGTAAGTTGATTCTGACTTTGAGTGTTATGCGGTATGTACCATATATTAAGTTTAGTGGAATTATTGATTAGTAAATGCTGGAAATTGTGTTATAGGCTTAAAATGAATTGTAGTCCAAGAGATCCTGAAGAATACTTACACAATCCATTTGTGAAAATATACCAATCTACTCAAAGTGCCCATTTTTGTTGGCCAAACATTACACTTCATTTGCAAATTTTTATGCACTGGTGATTTTTTCAATACCTTTTCATCTTGATCTTGAACACCAATGCAAATGTCACGAGACTTTAATTAGTTTGTGACATGTGGGGCTAATCATAACGACTTGAATTGTTATATTCAAAAAATTGTAGACAAATGTATTGATCTCGTTTCAATAAGTCAGTAAGGTATCTGTTGAATCTTCCATTGCTAATCGTTTGCTTGATATGTAAGAAATGCATGGTGCAAGTGCTCGATTGGATGGTCTACTTTTGCTTTGTGGAGGAAGAGATGCAAGCAGTGTGGTAAGAATTATAATTTCTGACCTTTTATTACTGGAGAATCTATATGCTTAGTGTAGTATGGTAGTATGGACAGAGGAGATTGTGTGAGGTGGAAATAATCTGGGAATAAGAGGCCTGATTTGATTTCAATAAGATTAGATATAATTTTGTGGGTCATATTGTATAAAGCAATACGTCTATCGTATGAGCTGTATTGACTTTGGGAATGAGGACAAGGCACATTCAGTTCAGTTGTTTTAACAATTGCTTATTCTGTCTTGATTCTTTTAACACTACCAGTAATTCATCTTTGAGCAGTTACCGATATGACAAGGCACATTCAGTTACTTTGGGAATGAGGACAAGGCACATTCAGTTCAGTTGTTTTAACAATTGCTTATTCTGTCTTGATTCTTTTAACACTACCAGTAATTCATCTTTGAGCAGTTACCTAAGTTCCTTGACCAGTGCTTGGTTTTTTCTGCACCATATGACACCCACCTATAAATCTTTTGGCGTAACCATTGTATGCATAAATTAGGTATATTAATGTTCTTGCTGGTATTAATTCAACAATGACTTACTGATAGAGAGATGAATTCCTGTAGATGTTTGCAAAATCAACCCCAAGATGCAATTGAGTGTTGTTGCGAACATGATATTCAAAATCCATGTTGTTGGATTGTGACCTTGTGTGATTTTATTCATTCCCAATTCTGTTTCTGACATAGACGTATCCAAGGCTGATATTCACACTCACAACATCCACTGTAACTTTCTCAAACAAACCTTCAATAGCTTTGTTGACTTTCGTAACCACCACCAAATTTTTTTCACCCTTTTCATCAACTAACTGTGACATTCTTATAGATTCACAAGTTGGGAAATCAACATGTTGAAAATAGCAGCGCAAGAAACACATTTAATTATACTCTCTTTAGGAGTTATATATGAATTTGATAAGGCCACGAGAAATTTGGTCATAAATGTTAACTCAGTAGTGGCCATGTATAGGCACAATGAGTGATGTTACGGAAAATCCACCATTGTGAGATCTGGAATGTTGGATTTGCTTATGTTCAATGTAATTGGGGTGTCACTGATACCCTTCCAGGCTCCTGCAATTTCATCTGTACCGCATTTAGAGCTTCTATAATTTCATACAAAAATGTTGTTCTTCACTCCATTGTATTCTATGGTAATCTCAGTCTCTTGGCTTTTAGAACTCTACAACCTCATGATGAGGGGAACTCGAGTACAAATCCCCTAGCCTTTAGGTAGGTTAATACCTATCTAGAGATCCAAGCACGCTGGATTTACCAGATGACTGGTCTCCCACAACAACAATACTAAGCACTTGAATGCCTTCATCACTCCCAGATTTTGAAGTGTATCAATAGCATCCAAGAGCAGTTGAATACGCTCGTTATAACTCTTATCTAGGTGGAGATTTTCCATCATGCTCAAAATCTCCTGCTCTGTGCAGACATTGCTAATTTTTCACCTTCATAGAAATAGTCAGATCGTGACAATAATATTCAACAAGCTAGCAATGTATTACAGTAATAAATCAATAAAAATAAGGATTAAACCAAACATTTTATAGGAGTTTTGATGTTTTCATCCATGAAATTAATAAAATATTTGAGAATAGTAATGCATCTCTCGATTGAATTGATATCATTGGCTACAATAATTTCACTGATACAATCCCCCCTGTTTTGAGCTTGATTAAGAATTTGTCCTATCTTTACCTTGAAGGCAACATGCTTACTGGTTCTATCCCTCCTTCTCTCAGTAATTGTTCTGAATTATATTACATTGCATTTTCTCACAATAATCTCACAAGGACCATTCTATCTCATTTTGGCAAGCTTAACAATTTAAAATACCTTTACCTGTAGTTCAACAGCTTGAAATCGAAAATCCCTGCAGCTCTTGGTAATTGTTCTTCACTCGAGAGATTGTTTTTGGGGTAACTCCCTGTTTGGCAATTTACTAGCTGAACTTGGAAATTTGAAAAAGCTTGGTAACCACACAACATTGAGGAGGCTAAAGTTGTCTGGAAACTCATTCTTCGGAGATCTAGATATTAAATTTTCCTCTTCTACAGAGGTTCTATCTACTCATTCAAATAAATTCTTAGGGACCCTTCCTGCATCCTTGGCCAATTGTACACAGCTTAAGCTTATGGATTTCAGCAAGAATAGATTGACATGTGTGATTCCATCAAACCTCATTGCAAATTGTCAAGATTTGAGGGTTGTAATTCTTGGCTCTAATCGGCTCGAAGGTGGTATTCCTTTATGGATTACAAACTTGTCTAAGCTGCAAGTGTTGGATTTATCCAATAATAAATTTGAGGGAAAAATTCCCCCTGCCTAGGAGGGCCAGGAGGGATTTAGAAACCTTGAATCTTCAGAAGTGAGTGGTAATACATTGTATGAGGATAGCGATGAAAGGAAATGAGTATACCCTCACCTATGTGCTGGAAGAAAACACAATCCTGGACTTTTCAAACAACAATCTTGCAGGGGAAATACCAGCAAGCATCGGGAAGGTAGGATGCTAGCAAAGGTTGTTGAATTTAGCTTTAAAGCTGACAATTACATTTTCTTGAAAGTTTCTAAAGCCTTTTCAATGAATCCCTATTATGCATAGCTTGTAATAAATTCTATCTATGAGAACACATCTCTTTGAGGCATTTTGTCAAATGGTTCATGTGCTTTGTCTTTGCTTCCACATTTTACATACATGTCTACTAGGGAAGTTGCTACTACAACATTTGGTGAAATTCCTCTATCCTTTATGCTTTTATGGATGTCCATACCTTGTTTCAAATCTCCCATTTTGGCATAAGGTGGGAGTACACTGGAAAATGTAAATTGGGGTTAGAAACTTGTTTGTTGCATATAGTGAAAGCATAGAAAAGAGAGGAATTTGCTATTTTCCAATATCAATAATTTGTATATCATCACCTATTTGGAAATTGCAACTTGGCATTATTGACTTATAAGTCTAGAGTGTATGCAACAATGTTGTAATCATTATGCAATATGTAATGATGTACATGTTAAAAAATGTATGTATTGAATGTGATAAATTGGGAGGTTTAGAGTAATGTTTGGTATATTTGAGAAAGTTGTTGCTTACACTAGAGACTGATATGTCAATTGTTTAATGTTATAGTTCCATTTAGTTCATGGTATGAAAAATATCGATATTGAGTATACTAGTGTATATTTTATGTTTTGGTGTAGTTATCAGAGCTGGATTAAAAAGAACATTATCGAAGAGTTGTCAATTGTTATTACCTTTACATTGACAATTACATGACCAAATTGACATAGTTTTGAAGGTTAGTGTTCTCATATTTATTTAAATTTGATTTCCATTTGCTCTATAAGTGAATATTTTTCCTCTTCATACTTTCATTTCAGCCTGAAATCATTTGTTTCTATGGACTAATGGTATTATTGGCTTCTCAGGTTTGCTGGCGTATGTGTTTTCATAGTCTATTTTTCCATGTTAAAAATACATAGTCTATTTCAAACATATTTTCTCTATTGTAAATATGACTTCACATTAAGCTTAACAATGTTCTTGTATTGTTAAACAGATAATATACTTTGTGTCTTATTCCTCTGATTTCCTATATGCATTACTATTGTATCATTAATTAGGTTCATGAAGAATATCTTGAAGCTGGTGCCGAAGTCTTAATAACAACATCGTACCAGGTCTATGCTTATGATATGCATTATTCATACATTCTTATATGTTTGTTAACTTTTTTTGCCTTCATCTTGGCACCTCTTCATTCATGTGATATTTATGGGGATTTGATTGTTTACATGAAACAATTCATGGTAGCTAACAATTGTCGTTTGGACAAAGCATAAAGGTGGGAACATTAATTGGAATAGCTAAAGCTGCAGTGCCAAATATGTCTAATTCCTTATATAATAACACCCCATTTGTCTTGTCTCCATGATGAAGCACATTTTCTATGTTTATCAATATGTATATATTGCTTGGCAGGTGCCAATGACAATAGTAGGTGCATTGCTGATGGACAAATCTGGTAGACAACCACTTCTTATGGTATGAACTTAGGCTCTGATAAAAGGTTGTTATAAGGATTTTCATTGCTTATTTACATGAATATTAAGATAAAATTTTATTTAGATTGCTACTAGAGGAATGAGCGTCAATTTCTTTGTGGTTGGATTGTCCTTTTACATACTGGTAATTACACTTATCACATTTTTATATCCACCCATCTTTATTGTTGGGATTTATTTTCATTTAATTAAATTGTTCACTACAATTAGGATACTAGTATGCAGATGCAAATGAAGTAGTAATTCTCTTTTTAATCATTCGTAATTGGTACGGTGATTCCACTATCATCCGAAGATGGATCCGAAGTGGGATCAAAATGTCGAACTTAAATGCGGTGACTTTAGGAAAATCCAACAAAAAACTAACATGCAAAGAAACTGATCTAAAGACAAAACAAAAAATGTAGTTGAATATAATATAATTTTATTGACAATGGAGCTTTGATGTTCCATACATCCACAAGGAGAGAATCAATCACTTAAGAAAATTACCAAGTACATAAAAGTATAAATTGCAAAACGGAAATTAGAGCAAAGATCACAATTATTCATGTTTATTGTGGATTATCTTGACTCATTTTCTGTTATACAGGGGCATTCTCATCAATCTACTTTGAAATTGCTTTGAAGCAAGGTAGCTTTAATTGGTCTATTGGTGAGTGTTGTGCCTCAATGGTTTCACTGGGCATTGTTTGTATATAATGCTTGTACGTTTTTACTCAATTTTCATGCATGTAGTGTAGAATATCCACTAAAGAAAAAATAGATGAATAATGCCTTATTTTTTGTTTTTTTGTACAGGCTTATATTGGAACATTTTCACTAGGCATGTGTGGAATTCCAAGGATTATAATGTCTGAGGTTAGTCCTTGGTATAAGTTATGAAAATGGATTGACAGTAATGAGTTAGTGATAACTAATTTTTTAGAACAAAATGTAAAGATCAAGTCGATTTAGTAAAAACTAATTATTGTCCTAATTTAAATGTAATTTGTGAATACTTTTGGTAGAATTGGAGTAAAATATGTGATCATAATTTCTTAGAATCCAATGCACCTTTGTTGCTAACGATAGTAGAGAATTGCATCAAAGTTGAGACAATCAAAGCGAAGAACATGAAGATGACTGCTGCCGATGGAGAGACAATTGCTCAAAAAGGAAGTTGCTCAAAATTGAAGTTAAGAAAAATAACCTCAAAGTAGCACTAGGGAATCATATGGATCACTTGAAGTTGGTGGTGGAGAGAAGGTGTTAATATTGTATATCAAGGGTTAACGGAATTCAAACACCCTTTTGTATTTTATCATTGTATTTCAAGGGTTAACAGAATTCAGACACCCTTTTGTATCTTATCTTATTTGATATTAATAAAATATCTCGTGGACCCATTTATTGGGCACAATATTTAAATCAAATTGTTGTTAATTTATAATATTAATTACTGACCACTTCGATATCATACTATAATATTAATTACCGAGACCACTTCGACATCATAGATGGGTAAGTGCACCTAGTTGGGGGACAATTAAGTGGACATCAAATCCTGAATTTTACATTAAAAACAGCAAAACATCAAATTTAGTCTTCCGTGGACTTGAACCATGCCGAAAAGTAAAAACTATGTCATAAAAATGGTACCATTGTGTAGGGGAGACTATTAGCTTTGTAGAAATACTGATTTTAAAGTGAATAGAAGAGGATAAATATCATTTTATAATTTTTTACTAATAGTAGGTCTTTAAGACACTTTTTCCTGTGAATGTTTATGTCTACGTTTAAGACTGTAAAATTTGTTTCACTTATCAGAATGTGATAAAACTTATACCATCCCAACCGTGGTGAAATTATATACATGTTAAAAAAATAATAATTTGATTTCAATATTTTTTGATGAAGTTATGGCGGGCAAACGGAAAGTGCTCTGTTTTCTTTATGTTTTCATACCACTTTCACGGAAAAAATCATAAAAAATAAAATATTACTCAAAAAAATACAAAATAAAATCCATCCCAAGATAGATAGTGGCATATAACTTCTCACTAAAGGAAAAAAATATATATCAATTTTTGGTCATCCAAATTGTGGGCAAACGGACTATAATCTTATCGGCGTTTTTAAAAAAAAATACCAAGTCATTGAATTTTGAGTGTTTAATATAGCTAATCTTGTCTATTTTTTACAAAAATTAGTATTTTAGAAACTATATTCCAGATGCTATGATTCATATTAATATAATTTTGTCTAATTTTGAGTGTATGTATTGCTAATAATCCCTACAAGTTGATATTATGTTGTTATTTGCAATATGATGTCCACGGATGACCCTATATTTGTCCATCAACTTCTGCACTTACCCGGATGATATGTAACTTCATTGATTACACTATATGATATTTGGTTATTATGTAGTTTTAAAATTCATATTTTTCATTCTTTAAATTTGTATCATCTCTAGAAAGACGATAAAAATTTAAATTAGTATTGTCTCTACAGAGAGACAAAATGTTAGTATTTGGTATTGCCTCTAAGGAGACAATAATGATATTGTCTGTAGAGAGACGAAAATGATATTATCTCTAGAGAGACAAAAATTATAGTCTCTCAAGAGACAAAATATGTATCAATCATTATTGTCTCTTGAGAGACAATAATTAGAGACAATATTAGAGACACCCACTTTGAGACAATAATAGAGATGATATACAACTTTTTTATTGTCTCTATTTGAGACAATTTATTCAAATTTTGTCTCTATTAATGTCTCAAATGACCCCCCCTTGTAGTAATGTGAGTGTGGGAAAGCCTCGCGTAACCTATTATCAATTTTTCCTAGCAACTTTGGGTCGATGAAACTCATTTCATCAATAAGAACATATTCTATATGTTTCAGCGACTCTTGAAAAGATGATAATGTTTGGCCTTCAAGGGGTTTTGATTCTTTGATTAGAATACAGAGGGATGCATGGATTGTGGGTGCGAAGATGTTGAATGTTGAAACACTAGTAGGGGTGAGTAGAAGGAGAGGCGAGGGAGATGTGGTTGATGCTGATGTAAATGAATTCTGGATTTTATTTATCAGAAATGATTTTCTATGCCATTTGTTCCTTGAATTATCAATCTTAATGGAGGTAGAAGTGTTTTGTTTGTTGAATGGTGCAGTATGGTATCAAGAGCTAGTTGTTGTTCTGAAGACAAAGGTAGTGTGGTAGATGGTGGTGTGGCCTACATGTTGGTGTTATTTGTGTCTACCTTTTCTCTCTTAATGAATGATGAACCAATTATCTGCAAATCATGTGGAATGCCATGTATGTTCCAATTATTGTGTATGTCAAAATATCATTTCCCAAAATTTCAAGATTTGTCAAGACCCGTGTTGTTTCCTGTATGAAGTTGTGCGAAGACCTTCCATTCTTGCAATGGTTCATGTTGAATATTGCATTCAACCTTAGAGTCAAAACTAACATTTGTTTCATGTCATGTGTCTGCGGTAGTGCATAAAACATGCCATGGTCTATAGTTGTGTTTGAACATGTCCCAAGTGTCATTGATGTCATGTGGGCTTGAGCCAAATTCAAAGGAAATATTTCTGAAAGGCTTGTATAAAAGGAGTTCTGACCAACAAAAAGGTCATATGATGTTGAATCCTAAGTTGGGACATCCACAAATCTCGGGTGGACCCGAACAATTGCTTTAGTTGACCGCAGTTTCCATTTATCTCCTTTATGGTTCCTATTGTAGCTCCAATCTCAAATAACCTGAATAAGTGATAGGTGTTCCATGGTTACAGGGAGAACTCTATATGCATCAAAGAAAGTGGTTATTTCTTGTACATTGGCGACACTTTCAATGATGCGTCTCAAGATTTTTTTCCAACATGTAATGATACAAATGAATGAGCTGCACATAACAAGTGGCAATTTTTGTAGCATGTGGCATGTTTCTTGTGCACTTATGTCATGTTCAAAAATGCTCTCTATGAGCATTTTTCAAATTGCAATGTGCGCTGGTGAATCCGCGTCAGCATCTCTTGAAAATTTGGATAGCATTGAGTGATAGGTTTCTGAACATTGCTCTACTTTTGAAGCTTATTTTGCAATATAATTGAAGCGCATGACGGGAAAGTCTTGGTTGACAATCGACATTTGCTCTCCATATGGATATCATAGTTTTATTGTGTATGTTCATTTTATCATCATTTCTTGAAGGAGGTACTTAATTTTCCCATCACTTTCAATGAGAAGGGATGAAGTAGGTTGTGTGGCCCATGGTGCATTGTACCTGCACTGTAGCTGTGATTGATTTCTATGTAGGCATGTCTGTTCTAAACATTTTGTGTGGTGTTGAACATGATTAAGTAGTTCTTCAAGGTCTGCATGTGGGGAGGAGGATAGTATTTGTGTTGTATTTAGTAAACAAGGGTCATCTAGCAGTGACTGCGAATAAAATCCAAGTGGTTGCAAGCCGGATGAGGGTTCCAGGAAAACACAAACTTATCAAAGTATTGTTTTGTTGCCTTAATAATTGTTGTATCCTCCCAGTCCATTACGTCAACTTTAGGTGCATTCTCAAGCCTGATAAAGCTGTGGACGTGTGTGGAGCCTCTATGTTTCCATTCATACTTGCGAGATGAGAGAGCATAAATATTAGCTATGTAGTCTAGAAAAAATTATTAAATAGTAGATTTTATTACATGTACCAATATTCTACTGCTCCAAGTTCCTTCTGTAATATTTCTTCATGAAATATTGTGAATCTATGATGCAGGTATGTTGATACTCGATGATGGTTTGAGACAATGTTAAGTGTTCTCCAACATTGTGCGGCTCGAGGATCAATAGGGCATTCACCATACATAATACTGTGGAGGTCCGGCCATTTAATGTCTATAGCACTTAGAGTGAAGAATAACATTGGTGTCCCCATTTGTTCCACCATATCTAAAATCTCACTTCTACTTTTTGCCCGAATAACGCGTCCCTCAAAGGGTCAATCAAACTACATTAAGGTCATCGAAAGATTATCTTTGGGAATTCCAATAGTTGTCTTTGTAGATCTCCAATTGTTATCTGATTCCATATTTGATGTTTTGTTCCATGAAAACTGCAATTATGGATTGGCTTTTGTGCCTCATTATGAGGTTTAGAAGGAAGTAGCAAAATCTTGAGTATGAACCGAAGCGGCCATCATGGTAGCGCATCAAATGAAGAGCATATTTATGCATTGGAAATCCTTTTATGCGGGTTGTTGCCACATTACTTTTCTAGCCAGAAGCAAAGTTGGGAAGGCCATTGAGAACATGCCCTTTGTATTGTATTCATTTATAGGTGAGAGCCCAAGCTCTGGACATGGCTCGGTAAATAGGGTGTTACCATCATGGTTGAGCAAGAACTGTTTGATTTCCTCTTCTTCAGTTCCTGAATTGTGGGGTGTTGGCATGAAAGATGATGAGTGTTCATATGTTTCGTCAGAGTCATTGGAAGCATCAATACCATGAGTTGTAGAGGCAGTTTGCATTTGGGGAAATTCCACTGTGGTTGTGTTAAGAGACGAGGAAACATTTTGGCGACTCAGATGGTAGGGAGGAAAGGGCATCATGGTCGATTAAGACATATTTGTAATAGGGATCATGTTGGATTTTATATTGCAAGGTTTCCCAAACACGAGATCTACTAACGTAAAAATCATACTTTTGTAAATTATATCCTTCCCTTTGTATGAGTACTATGTCCAAATCTCCAAGGCGATGTGGTAGGTACTTTGCTATTGAAGTAATGTTTTGTGGGAAACTTATGGTGTGTCTGAGTATTTGTATTGCCCTCCACGTACTTGGGTGACATGTTGTAATGGATTGAGTAGTGCGATAAGCATCTCCTCTCTTTGGGTTAAAGATGCAAGAATAGTAGGTTGCTTTTCAGGGTCCATGTTATTCCACAAAGAGAAGTGATGGTCGTGTTTTTCAGATTTGCATCTGCTACAGGAGGGAAATCCTTCAAAGGAAATTTTTTTAATTCCAGGGTAATTTTCCAAATAGATTGAGCAAGTTTGGATGTTTTCCAACAAATCTATTCTTTTGCGAAACTGACATTGGGCTTCAATAGTCTGCGATGAGGGTGGCAATATGGGAAGTCTTTGTGTATGGGGAGGGGTGGGGTGTTCTGTTTGGGTCGATTGTGGATTGCAAGGTGGAAAGTAGACAAAAGGAGATGAGGAATTGGTTGTACATGTGCGAGGAACCGAAGAAAATTCAGTACTTGAGACAATTTCTTGTGGCGGCACAAGAAAATGGTGAGGTGTGGTAGTAGTTAGAAAATATGGGTTCGTATGGAAGGAATTGGTATGTTCATGCAAATTTGTTTCCATGGAAGTTACTTGTGGAATGTTGGCTAGAAATCCTTCAGTAGTTGTATTTGTCGGCAAGTTTGGAATGACAAGGAATGGTAGGTTGTTGGTCGATGTAAGTTGACAAATATTTGAGATTACTTGTTGTTCTACGCTCTAGGTGATGACGTCTCTGCTCAGAATTTATGTGAACTTTATTTTTGTATAGTTCTCTCTTTGTTGTGCTCATTTTGCAGGAGTTGACATGATTGCGAAGTGACACACCTATGGAGTACCACCTGTTGGGAAAAAATGTGTCAGTCAATAATGAACGATGCATTGTTTGTTGACATACAAAAAAACTTTATACAATAAACTATATACAATTGTAATGCATGTGGAGTTCCAATTGGAACTACGTGTAAGAGGTATCATTTCGAGGATTAAAAATCTGCATTTGTTGCTTAAGGAAAATAATATTAGTTATATGGAAAGATACGGTGCCTTCAATAGTATGCAATGATGTAAATACATACATAATATAATTGCAAGTAATTATCATTTATTTTCTTAAAATATCTTTCAATCCACATAGTAGTAGGAGGCGATAGTATGTCGAATCAATAAACTATATACATTTGAAATTCATGTGGAGTTCTAATGGGAATTAATCATAAGAGGTAACAATTTGAGGATAAAAAAATGTTATGTGTTGCATAAGGAAAAGAATTTTTGTTATATGGAAAGATACAATACATTCTAATACTATACAAGGATGAAAATACGTACATAATATTGTATCCTCATTTGCTATGAGTGGGGATATGGTTGAGGAAGGTTACGGGGAAAATCTCCAAAGCATTGTTCAAATGGTTGTAACATAGTTTCTCATTAGCAATCCTCCCATTGGAAATTGTATATAGCTTCCCATTTTCAATCTGCTCATAGAATGCTTCTACTGACCTCATTGAAACAGGTGATGTGGATTTCCCCTCCTTGATCCACAAAATCAAACCCAAACAGAACCATCTCCCCTTGCATTGTGATATTCACGAAGGGTTGTTTTTGCTAGGGCATGACCCTCTATGGACC
Organism: Taxus wallichiana var. yunnanensis; assembly: GCA_018340775.1. Lineage (NCBI taxonomy): Eukaryota > Viridiplantae > Streptophyta > Pinopsida > Cupressales > Taxaceae > Taxus > Taxus wallichiana. The sequence goes on along the minus strand of CM031242.1, from coordinate 852,741,405 downwards.
ACATGCGCATAGATGTATTCAATCCACTTATTTTAGTTGGTGTTCTCACAAAATATTTGTTAACCTGATTGACACTTGCATCTGTTTGAGGCAACTAACTGTCTTGGAGAGCATTTGTTGGTAGTTGGGTTGGAGCACCGATTATCAAATGTTTTTGACAAGAACATCCATTTCAATGATAAGAACAATCCTGTAGTGGAAAAGAAAATCATGATAGAATTAGAATTGAGCAACGGATGAAAAAAACAAACATAAAGAAATTATAATTAATATAGGGAGTTTATATACATTGGTAATCGAGCAAGAGATGAAGCTTACAGTTCACTTTTGATCATTCTAACATGGGATTTTTGTAAGCACACAATGGAGCCTTCTTGTATTTATTTGTCAATTACACGGCTTGCAAATTTGGAGGGTAGAAGTGTTGTTTGAAAATGTTTCCCATCTGAAAGGTCAACACGATGTTGGGAAGCGTGTTGAGAATGGACCTTAGGGAGGACAAGTGCAGTATCTAAAATGTGGGGTCAACAATGGAACCACCCTTGACCAATTTATAAATTCCTTCGTGTGTCAAATTTATTTCCATGGAAAATAAAAGATGCACGAGATACTTGGATTTTTGCAAATGTATGGTGGAAAATGTAAACTTGTAGTGCAATCAAAGATGAAATGAAGGATGTGTTCTGGAAAGCATGCATTTGTAAGCAATGAGAACCTTTAAAGTTTGCTTCCTTTTTCATTTATATTTTCTAAAAAGCGCAAACATGAGGTCTAACCCTTTAACAATTCAATATGCAAAAAAGTGATATAATGTACAAAGCTTTGCATGAAAATAACTAAAAATTGCATGATTCTTTCTCAGCATTTTAAAACTATATGTATTTGTGTGCAAATATAATGAGGAACACATTAAAAATGTGTTGTTGTTGGTTTACATAAAGAAGCGAGCAATTGTATAAAGGAAAGATATAATGAAGAACACATTAAAAATGTGTTGTTGTTGGTTTACATAAAGTAGCTTGCAATTGTATAAAGGAAAAATTGAACACGTTTGTTGAAAAGTTAGATTATGTGTTCCATATGTTCCACCGCAATATATACATGCATTTATTTGAAATGAATTACAGATTATTATGTTAAGAAAATAGAATGGAAAACAATAAGAACAATATGTACACTTGAAGTGAGAAAACTATAGGTATTTGTATGGAGACACAATGATAAAGAAATTAGGAATGCATAGTTGTTGGATAACAAAAAATGAACATGTGTTTGATAAGTTTGATTCTTTTCGGATATATACTGCCACAATACATACATGGAATTATTTGGAATGAGTTATAGTTTGTTTCAAAAAAACTTATAGACAAACACTTATAAACTAACCACTACAAGCTATTTTTTTGAAATCAAATTTCCTACTTTTTGCTTATGCAATTTTCTTTGCACATTTCTTGTATTTTTGTCCACTTGCAGATGCCTCAATTGGAATCCCCATTATCCTCAATTTGTGGTACGAGTTCATGTTTCAATGCATCTTCATTAGAATCATATATTAATCGAAGCCTCGTGAATGATCTCTAATCATTCGGATTTTGGAGAGAAAAATTGGGGATTTTGGCATCGGTGGAGGTGATCTCTTATCATTTCAACTATCACCTTTGGTTTAGGTGGTTTTAGATGCTGCGATGCAAAAAAATTAACAACACATTGAAGACATTTAAACTCTTCTTCCCTCTACAAGTGAGGCATAGTTAATGGTAGTCCCATTGTAGGGAGGGGAATTATGTTTCTAGTCTGCATCATATTAAACTGGAGAGGGAAAATAAGTATGTTAGTTCTAGAAGATGTTTTTAGGTATGACGGGCAACTTAAAAAGCCTTGTCAATGATCAGTCTAACATCCAACTTGGGATGCTTTGAAATGGCCTCATTGGGGAACAAGCCCCTCAACACATAATGAATCCTGTCATTGACGAAGGCACATGCCCCCACATGTCACTTCAGAAAAAGGATTGTAGTCAACTAAAAATAAAAATGTAACAATCAAAAGCAAATAACATGAAAGCACTCTACAATAATTTTTTAATCCATAACATGCAATAAACAAAACAAATGAATAAATACTTCAATCAATATTGAAACCCACCTGAAGTTCGTTTAGAGACAACACTCTCTTCTTTACCACGGGAGAAAGAGAATCACAAATACCCTACAAAAAAGTGAAAAAAGAAGTTAATAAAACTAAATATATCTATACTTATTCAATTAGTTACATAAAAAACAACCCTATTTTCGATGAGATTATAAATTGATCAATGAATAGCTGAGCACCAATTTTCAAAGGTACAAATTAATATAGAGGTAATTTTACAATATTTTAAATGAATTATATATGCAGTGTAGTTCAAAACACTTCTAGAACATAAACAAGGGCACATTTAATACACTGAAGATGAACTCCATGAAGTTTTTGGAACAGGGACAATAGAGAGGTGGTGGGGGTGGGGGAAGATGAAAAAGTGACCAAGTAATAAGATTTAGACAAATTTGTGTACACTTGATATCTATTTGTATCTGAGCTTGATAGGTGAAGGTCCTTAATAATGTCATGTTTCTACTGAGCTACCTTGATTTAACACTAGTCCATAGTTGTTGCTCCTTTAAAGTTGTACATAATTGTAGTTGTTTCTTCTGCCAGTATATAATTGTAGTTGTACAAATTGAGTGATGAAATGGATACTATCATATGCGTCTATCTACATATTCTAGCTCTGCATGTTTCTATGCAAATCAAACAATTTGTTTGAGTAGGAGAAGCTTTGAAATGCTTGGTGAGATCAAGATAGATATACAGTAAAATATCCAATATCAAAAAGGGTTGTAAAGTTTGTAAGATTGATAATTTTCATGGCAACCCCTGATTCCATAGATTGTTTTCTAGATTGTAGATGTTATTAAAATCTTATCTTTCTTTCATTCATTCCATACTAGCAAAACAAAGGTATAATTTTTTTTTGCATTATATAGATACTTAAGCTCATTCTCAATATTTATTTCTTTAGCATTCTAATTCACTTATCCAAAAATGTTCAAAGACAACTAAACATAATACAAATTTGAAAACAAATTATTGAAGGAAAAACCTACTAAAACCCCTTGTGATTGACAAAAGGGGGTAAATTATGAGGGGCCTGTTGTTAAGTTGATAGATGTCTAAAACCAGTGGTATTTGTACCAAAGAAATTTGTATGGTTGATCCATACACATGAATATTGAATGTACATCTTTCAAGAAAACAATTATCTCAAGTTGTGCCTAAATTGAAAGGGAGGAATGTAAAAATCTAGAAATGAGCAATGATGTCGAGCATTTTTTGGGCTACCATGGAATTTGAAACTATGTTATCTATCAAAAATGTTCTTTCATTATGTTTTGATGCATTTGCATATCCTATTCAAAGGTGGTTGTTTTCCTTTGGCCATTTTTAATTTCCCCAAAGCTTTTGTTCATGCTCTGCCAGTTTTTATCTTCACATGTAGATTGGTTTCTAACTTGGGGCCTAATGATTCATTATAGTGAATAGAAACAACATTCAGAGCTCCAACCTTATGATTCCCAATGATTTCTTGAGACTGAGGCACAAAGGAGTTGACAAATACCTTGCTTTTGTAACTAACTACACCTCCTCTCATTGACTTCAACATATTCTCACTACACTACACTCTATACATATATTGCACCCATACACCACAGTCACTGGCATACTTGCCTTCTAGAATAGTGTGACCGAAAAAGATGTCTTTAGGTGTGATTCTGAAGAAGCTTTTGATTATGCACAAGAGAAAAGAAACATAACGAACAATTATGGTCTTAAACCTTGCACCATTGGCTAGAATAATTTATGATCATGGCTCTTGACATGTATGATGGCATAATGAGAATAAAAGAAAATATAAATGAGAAATATATAATTGGCTATGGTGTTACAAACATTGTTTATAAATATGTTCTAAATAATTGTAATCGAATTGTTATAAAGAGACTGCACACTCACTACCCAAAAATATTACTATTGTTGCAGACTCACAGCACCCATGGATGCAGATCAGGCTTCTAGGTTGATGTTCAGGCATCCAGTGTGATTGCACAACATGGAATCCTTTCTCCAAGTGTGGGACTTATAAAGATGAGAAAGGATTCTCCGGAGAAGGCTGGTTCCTATTCCTCTATTCAGATGCATACAAAAAATGCAGAGGGTTCACTAAAACCTAATCTGACTTGCCAAGGAGACAGGGTAAGAAAATGCATAGAATAAAACCTAAACTACAAAGGTGATGCACCGAGGAATGTTAGACACTTGTTTTGCAAATTTAACACAGACCACATAGATGCAATACAAACACCATGCACAGGTAACCAAACTGCAATAAGAGATCAAAATGACAACAATGAATACATGAGAGGGTTGAGAATCAATCACAAACATATATATTATTGCTCAAAAGTCGATACAGTACATTGCAGTGGCCAAGAGGCAAAAAACTGGCATTGCAATCCATATGGGAGGTTTGAAAGCTCCACAAACTCTCTTGTAAGCGAGGGAAGAAGGGAGGAAGCAAAACAAAAATGTCCCCGTTTTAAGGAGCTCCTCTTTACAATATATATGAAGAAATGAGAGGGAAGAGAGAGGAAATCCAAAATCTTCCCAACCACTTATTGGTAGCATTTAAAATCATCTCATTATGATCAGCGGCGGATCCTAGCAGAACAACGGGGCATCTAACAGAGCGGCAGGCATCTGCTGCATTAAAGTTGGTAGTTGAAGCATTACATGCGTCAGAGACATTTTCTTAATTTTCTCCCTCCTAACTACACCAAAATGCAAGATTGACCCCAGAATCATGTAGAGAATTTCAACAGCTTTCTGTTGATATAAAGAACGTGAAAATATGAGCTCTGGATCGAAAGATATGGAGGTCGAAGATTTAGGGCACAAAGCGAGGCAAGAACAGGTTTTAAAATCTTTTCCGCGTTACGCCATCGGGACGATGCGTGGCGGGCTCGATTCAGCGAGCAATTCCCTCTCTCCACCTTTTCGCGGGTTTTTCTTGTGGGCCCCTTAAACTTGGACACGTGGCACTATTTCATTGGTTTGGATCAGTGCTCGAAAACTCGCCCCTTTGACTTTTGGACCTTTTTCCTTGGCGACACGTGTCATGTTGTGATTTGTCCACGGGCCTGCCGGCACCGTGCCCTTCGCGTCCTTTTGTCCCACTTGTCCCTTTGCTTCATAGGACAAAAAATTCCGATCCACCCGAAATGGGCTTCCATGTCCCTTTTCGCCGGTGACACGTGTCATAATCTGATTGGCTTTCGGCTCCTTTGGCTATCTGCGTTCGCGAATCCTTTTGTCCCACTTGTCCTTGTCTTGAAGTTTCTGTTTCACCGAACCAGCTGTTCGCATCCATTTGTCCCAAATGTTTAGTATGAAAGTTCTCCATTTCGGCCGATCCGGGTGGTTCGCGTCCTCAAGGCCCAAATGTCCCGAGCAGTTAGCCGTTTTTCTTCTCCTTCGGCCGAACCGGCTTTCTGCGTCCGACGGCCCGATTGTCCATGTGCTTCGATTTTCCTTTTCGGCCGAACCGGCCGGTTCGTGCCCTCCGCGTTCATTTGTCCCACTTGTCCCAGTGCTTCGCGGGCCACCTGGAGGCGTTTCGGCCGAACCGCACCTTTGTGTCCCGAATGTCCCAACCGCTCCTGGGACAAAGACTTAGCCGATTTTCACATTTTTTTCGGCCCGGGCTTATTTTCTCGCAACTTCTCGCATTCTCTCAGAGCTCATTCTTTTTAACACGGGACTTGAGAATCGATGTTTGTTATCAATTCAACCACGGGGTGAAATTGGATAACAATTTGGCGACTCAGTGGGGTCATCTGCCTGCTAGATGAAAAGACCAGTTGCCTTTTTGTGATCCATTGGGCATGGAGTCATAAGCAATGACCTGAAATGAGCCTGATACTGCAACTCCCTCCATGAGAGCACGCTGAACTATAAAAACTCAAACTAGGAGCAACAAAACCTGCGCCAAAGCACTTAGGGAAACTGAAACCTAACTACAACAAGACAATGTGCATACGCACTTAGAGGAATTGAAATCTAGACTAATATTTACAAGGGTGAACCTTTTATTTTCAGTAGCAATGTTTGAGATAGATTCCATTTACTGGAATCTACAGTTCTTCACCATCCAATGAGGCCAATTGGAAAGCATTGCTGCTCTTGCACTTTGTGACCATGTATGGGCCACTCCAAATGGCATCAAATTTTGAATGCCTTCCTGGTTTTGCTCTGTCCACATCCCATTTCAACACTAGATCTCCAACTTGAAAAGATCTATCTTTGGCCTTCCTATCAAAGGTCTTCTTGATCAAAGCTTGATCCTTTTCCATTGCTTGGGATGCCTGATTTCTGATCTCTTGCAGCTCCATCAACTCTGCATACCTCACCTCCATGGGCTCAAATTCAAGCAACTCCAACTGCTTCATGAGTTCCAATGTTGGCAACTCAAGTGACATGGGCAAGATTGCCTCTCTTCCATAGACAAGCCTGAATGGAGAGTTACCTGTGGATCTTTTGGGAGTGATCCTATCAGCCCATAAGGCTGATTTCAGCTTGGTGTGCCAAGACCTCTGATTCTCATCAAGAGTTCTCCTAATGATCCTCAACAAGTTCTTGTTTGTAGACTCGGCCTGGCCATTACCCTGAGGGTAATAGTTCGATGAAGTGCTCAGGTAAATACCATTCTTGACAGCCCACTCAGTCACCTTAGATCCAATGAATGCCAATGCATTATCAGAGATTATTGTGGCAGGTACACCAAATCTGGTTGTTATTCCCTCATAAAAGTCTAAGATGCTAGACTCATTTGCCTCTTTGAGGGCTACGCTTTGTCCATTTGGTGAAGTAGTGGTGGTCATCAAAATCCATTTATGCCCTTGGCTTGAATTGGGATTAATGACTCCAATGAAGTCTAAACCCCATTGCATGAATGGCTGGTCAACTGAGATTGGATGCAATGGAAGGGCAGCAAGTCTTTCTTTTCCTGTGAAGAATGCACAATTCTTACACCTCTTGATCCATGCATAGCAATCACTGAAAATTTTAGGCCAATAATAACCAGCCTTCATGATTTTTAGAGCTGTCACTCTTGGTGCAAAATGGCCACCAGCTGGTCCACCATGAAACTCTTCCAACACCCTTTGAATCTGATCTATGCTAATGCATCTCAGCAGCACTCCATTTACATCTTTTTGAACAAAACTCCATCAACAATGGCATACGGGACAACCTGCAATCTGAAGTGTCTCCTTTGGGTCTTGTTCATCTCTGGAGGGCATAGGCCTATGCCTAGGAAGTGCATAATACCTTGAGTCCAGCAACGAGTGGGGAAGCATCGTCTTCTTCTTGATTGCCACTTGGCTCGGACTATCTGGGAGCTGTCAAAAACAGCCTCTTCTTCGCTACATACTTCCTTTTGCTTCCCCAAAACCAGCTGCTCACACAATCCTTTCCCTCTTACCAGCTTGGTGATCTTGATATCAATGTCATACTCCATGACACGGGTGATCCAACCTGCCCTTTTCTCTTTCAAATCCTTGTTGAGGAGGAAGTCCTTAACTCCAGCATGTGAGACCAGCAACTGGACCTTGTTGTTTGAGACTAAATGCTTGAATTTCTTCAAGCTTCGATTCTTTTGCAAGTACATGCTTTTCAATAAAAGAGTACTTCACCTCATGATCATCTAGGCTCGGCTAAAAAGGCAATCGGCTGCTCATCGAGTATCTTTGTTCTGCTATACGAGAATGGCAGAGATAGTGTCATCACCTCCAAATTCATAGAGGATGAAATCCTTAAAGAAGTTTGGAGTTAATGAGAGTTGGTGCTTGAGAGATAGCTTCTTTGATTGCCTCAAAACTCTCCTTGCCTTCTGCTGTCCACTTAAAAGCCATGCTCTTCTTTAGCATTTTGGTGATGGGCTTGACAAGGGCTGCAAAATGCAGGATAAACTCGGACAAAATTGATCCTTCCCAAGAAGCTTTGAAGAGCCTTCTTGTGACTTGGCAATGGCAGTGCTCTTATGGCTTCAACTCTCTCTGGGTCAATTGCCAGTCCCTCTTTCGAGACAATATGGCCAAGGAGCTTTCCTTCATGTGCAAGAAAGATGCACTTCTTGGGGTTCAAAGACACTCCGAACTTTCTACACCTCTGAAACACTTGCCTGAGGTGAAAGAGATGGTCTGCTGCATTCTTGGAGAATACAGTGATGTCATCAAGGTATATCAGCACTATCTTGTTGATCAAGCCTTTGAACGCCATGTCCATTGCCCTTTGAAAGGTAGCACCAGCGTTGGACAGCCCAAATGGCATCTTCTTGTAAGCATACGTGCCCCATTTAGTTGTGAAGGCTGTCTTGAATTGGTCTTCTTCTTTCACCATCACCTGATTATAGCCTGAATACCCATCTAGCAATGAAAACCTTTCTGAACCGGCTACAACCTGCAATATTTTCTCCATGGAAGGGAGTGGATAATGATCCTTGAGAGAGGCCCTATTGAGGTCTCGGAAGTCTACACACAACCTGATTTCTCCGCTCTTCTTCCCACGGAACAAGTTAGCAACCGAGCTTGAGTGCTTGATCGGGAATATAATGCTTGCCTCTATTAGCTTATTTAGCTCTTTCTTCATCAAAGGCTCAATGTGAGGGTTGGTGGTCTCTCTACTCACGATGGGCTTAGCATCACGGATCCAATTCTATGGTATGTTGTGCCAAATTCGGATTGAATCCTCTCAAGTCTTCATAGCTCAGCGAAGACATCCGGAAATTCTTGGCAAAGCGTGTATGAAATTTGATTTCTCTGCTCAGTGGCCACTTTACCAATTTGAAGTGTTTTGCCTTCCCCAACTAGAATTGGCTCTGAATCTTCTCTCTTGACCTGTATGTTAGCCTTTTCCTTACGGAACTGGTCGTTAGGGTTGAAGATAGACTCCAACGTTACTAAACCCTTAGGAAGCTTGTTTGTCTGCAGCTGCACTACTTGATCCCCATACTGCTGCTCTAATCTGTCCTGATTCCTAGCTGAGAATTCAACTTCTTCTTGTAGGAAATTAACAATTTGCTGGTCATTCTCAAACACTTGCCAACTGACATTGTTATCCGGCACTGAAGGCCTCACAATCATGTGGATGTTCGGCTGTACCTTGTCTTGTTGAATGCTTTCCATAATGTCAAAGGTTGCCCCTACTGCTGCAAGCCTGTCAGCAGCTTGATTCTCTTTCCTGGGAATGGATTCGATGCCAAAACCTTCAAAATATTCCATGAGGTCCCACACCCTGTTCTTGTAGCACTTGAGTAGATCATTCTTGGCAGCATGCCGTCCCTTGACCTAATTTACAATCAATTCACTGTCCCCAAAGACTTGCAGATTCTTTATTTTTCTCTTGATTGCCCAATGCATCCCTTGCACCAAGGCTTCATATTCAGCAGTGTTATTGGAGCATGCAAATTGAAATCTAAAATCTGAATAGTACTTTATTCCTTGAGGTGAAACAAGCATGGCTCCACCTCCTGCACCTTGCCTACTCCTTGATCCGTCAAAAAAAAGCTGCCATACCTCATTGTCATCGTTATGGCTTGGCTTGGTGATGCTAGGAACAGGTTGATTTTCTTCGTGTATACAATAGAATCCCAGCTCAGATTCTTCTACTTCTTGATAGGGATCAAAAGCATGTATCTTGTTTGCCCATTCATCAAGAGTTAGGTCCGGGATACTTCAACCTTGGTATCGGCCTCATCAAGCACTAGAGTGATCTTCTTGATCAATGCTTTGAGCAATTAGCATTAATCGACTTGGGGTGTAAGGCTCAATATGGAAGTTTGCAATGGGTTCGGATCTGATTGTGGCCTTAGTTCCATACCTTGTTCAAACATCATGTGAGACCAATCAGCAGACAAATACCCTCCAATCTTGGCTGTGAAGTCCCTTGATAAGCAAAGGGCAAAGAGTGGTGGAAGGTCTATGATTGATACATCTTGTAAGACAACAACATTTGGACATGCATGCAAGGTAAGACTCAAGTTTTTAATCACTCCAATTATTCTTTATTGCTGTCCCATCCAATTGCACTACTCCTTTAGATATTACTTCATATTGGAGACCCAGCTGATCAGCTATTTGCTTGGGCATCATGGAGCTACTTGCCCCGAGAATCAATCATGCAATTGTGTACTAGTTTATCCCCAATGATTAATGAAACATAGAAAGGAGGGGCTTCAACATTTTACCTTGTTGTCCTCCATGACTTCCTTTGGTGGGCAGCATTTGTAAGCACTTTTTCTTGTATCTAAAGCTTTGTTGATTCAAGTTGTCCAATCCTTCATGGCAGCTTACTTGCAGAGATCTCTTTGTCCTGGGATGGATAGGGATTCCCACATTGATATATTGACGTTAGTCTTCTTCATCTATTCAATGATACTGAACGGGGATGAAATATCCTTTTGTTGTCCCTTGGTTTGCACATTTACTCCTTGTACGTGGGCAGCAACAGCTGGCATTTGAGTTGGCCTAGGGGTTGTTCTTGGCTGCCCTTGTGTATTTGAAACTGGACTCTGCTTGCCAATCATTTGTGGAGCCGTGGAAGGTTGTGGATTGGCTGGGGCTAATGGCTGTTCTTCACCCAGATTCCTCCTTTTTGACCTTGTGTTGGCTGCAACACCTTGAGAAACTGCCTGATTCATGCCACAGAAATCTTCTGCTTGCCAGTTCACCAATGTAGTGTCATTTGGGGCTGATTGCTATTGGAATGTTTCTTGTTGTTGGCTATTTCCTTGACTGCCCTCACCCTCCACACCGGTAGTTGTCACCATTAGTGCTTGATTGAAAGCACCATTGAAGCACGTGGATTGGTTATGAGGCTCGTTGCATGGAAAGCACCAATCATATTCTTGGGCCATGTTATTCTGTGTTGGCACTAATGCCTTAGAGGCAGATATGGCATTTGGATTATAGGGCTGGAATGGTCTATTGGCAGGAGGCCTTGCTTGGCTTTGATTTTGATTCATATTTGCAGCTGGATTAGGTGGTCTTTGTGGTTGGTATGGTTGCTATTAGCTGAGCTTGGGGTTGATAAGAAGGTGCGAAACCTTGGTCTTCTTTGCCTCTTGAGAGTAACCAGCTCATTGCCTAGGTTTTGCAACTATTTCATGACCTCTTGAAGCTCATTTGGGGCACTTGGAGATGAAGTGGAAGCTTCATTTGAACTCTGGTTTCTAGGGGTTGGAACAGGAGCCAAAGTGGGTGCTTGACTAGTGCTTGGATTTTCTAAGTTTGGATACAAGGGCATGGGAGGCCTAGGAGCCAGTTTACCAGCTTGAATAAGACAGTTTTCGGCTCTAATGGCAATGCTATAAGCCATAGGGATTGTTGTGCCTCCCATGGACTGAATTAACATAGAAATATCAGAATTCAAAGCTTTAAGGTAATATAGAAAAGCACCTCCTGCTGTTGGCCTGACTGCCACTGGAATCCTATCCCAAGACCTTTGAAATCTGAAGTTGAAGTCAGTCAGCTGCTCATTGGGGGCTCTCTTGATAGTTGTCAGCTGCTCCAAAAGAGACAAGTTGTCTCCCTTCTCTCCAAATTGCTCGTGAAGTGCAATGCACAGCTGATTCCAGTTTGTGATAGAACCAGCCCCAAGGCTCCTAAACCATTGCAATGCTTTACCCTTGAATGAAGATGCCAGTAATTTGACAGCCACTTGCATTTCATCGATTTCATGGATTGCACAAAGGTTAGCAATATCTTTAACATGATCACCTAGAGTAGTCTGATTTTCTCCAGTGAAGTAGGGAATGTTCTTTAAGGCTGCAATAGGAACTGGATGTTGTGCATTGAGAGCAAGTGGGCTCTTTGTCATGTGAAGTTGACGTAGGGGTTGTTCTGAGCCATTCTGATTGGTCTTAAAACCCTTGTATATTGAAAGAAAGGCTTGTCAGGTGGAGGAGTTGAGAGAGTTCTATTTGGTGGAGATGGAGACCTTTGAATCCTTCTTCCTCTTTGCCTTCTTCTCGGAGATAACTATAGGTATTCAAACAACACTTCTTCTTCTCCAACTCTTGACCTTGTGGTGATTCTTCTCATGAGTTTTCAGGCCTGCACTGCTGAAACCAGTTGATTCTTCCCCTTGGAGTTGCCAGATATGCAAATAATAGCTCTTATAAGCAAGAAAACTACAGCAGATGCATATCAACTTTGCTACAATAAAAATGAGACCTCTAGGTCCCACCGGGCATGCCAAAACTGTTGTTGCCGATTCACAGCACCCCTAGATGCAGATCAGGCTTCTAGGTTGATGTTCAGGCATCCAGTGTGATTACACAACATGGAATCCTTTCTCCAAGTGTGGGACTTGTAAAGATGAGAAAGGATTCTCCAGAGAAGGCTGGTTCCTATTCCTCTGTTCAGATGCATACAAAAAATGCAGAGGGTTCACTAAAACCTAATCTGACTTGCCAAGGAGACAGGGTAAGAAAATGCATAGAATAAAACCTAAACTACAAAGGTGATGCACCGAGGAATGTTAGACACTTGTTTTGTGAATTTAACACAGACCACATAGATGTAATACAAACACCATGCACATATAACCAAACTGCAATAAGAGATCAAAATGACAACAATGAATACATGAGAGGGTTGAGAATCAATCACAAACATATATATTATTGCTCAAAAGTTGATACGATACATTACGGTGGCCAAGAGGAAAAAAGCGGCATTGCAATCCATATGGGAGGTTTGAAAGCTCCACAAACTCTCTTGCAAGTGAGGGAAGAAGGGAGGATGCAAAACAAAAATGTCCCCGTTTTAAGGAGCTCCTCTTTACAATATATATGAAGAAATGAGGGGGAAGAGAGAGGAAATCTAGAATCTACCCCAACCACTTCTTGGTAGCATTTAAAATCATCTCATTATGATCCAAGCGGCGGATCCTGGCAAAACGGCGGGCTGTCTAACAGGAGCGGCGAGTTGTCTGCTGCATTAAAGTTGGTAGTTGAAGCATTACACGTGTCAGAGACATTTTCTTAATTTTCTCCTCCAAACTACACCAAAATGCAAGATTGACCCCAGAATCATGTAGAGAATTTCAACAGCTTTCCGTTGATATAAAGAACGTGCAAATCCGAGCTCTGGATCGAAAGATATGAAGGTCTGAAGATTTAGGGCACAAAACAGGCAAAACAGTTTTAAAATCTTTTCTGCGTTACGCCATCCGGGACGACACGTGGCAGAGCTCGATTCACCGAGTAATTCCCTCTCTCCACCTTTTCGCGGGTTTTTCTTGTGGGCCCCTTAAACTTGGACACGTGGCACTATTTCATTGGTTTGGATCAGTGCTTGAAAACTCACCCCTTTGACTTTTGGACCATTTTCCTTGGCGACACGTGTCATGCTGTGATTTGTCCACGGGCCTACCAGATTTTCGCGCCCTTCGCATCCTTTTGTCCCAGATGTCCCTTTGCTTCACGGGACAAAAACTTCGATCCACCTGAAATGGGCTTCCATGTCCCTTTTCTGCCGGTGACACGTGTCATGATCTGATTGGCTTTCGGCTTCTTCGGCTATCCGCGTCCCACGCGTCCTTTTGTCCCACTTGTCCTTGTGCTGAAGTTTCCTATTTCGGCTGAACCGGCTGGTTCGCGTCCTTCACGTCCATTTTCCCAAATGTTTAGTACGAAAGTTCTCCATTTCGGCCGATCCGGGTGGTTAGAGTCCTCAAGGCCCAAATGTCCCGAGCAGTTAGCCATTTTCTTCTCCTTCGGCCGAACCGGCTTTCGCGTCCCTCGCATCCCGACGGCCCGATTGTCCCTGTGCTTCAATTTTCCTTTTCGGCCGAACCGGCTAGTTCACACCCTTCGCGTTCATTTGTCCCACTTGTCCCAGTGCTTCGCGGGCCGCCTGGAGGCGTTTCAGCCGAACCGCGCCTTTGTGTCCCGAATGTCCCAACTACTCCTAGGACAAAGACTTAGCCGATTTTCACAATTTTTTCTGGCCCAGGCTTATTTTTTGCAACTTCTCGTATTCTCTCAGAGCTCGTTCTTTTTAACCTAGGACTTGAGAATCCTGATGTATGTTATCAATTCAACCTTGGGGGTGAAATTGGATAACAATTACTGAAGTTAGGCCCGAGCTAGAAAGCTGTTGAAAGCATTGAGCATAAGAATCTTGTGAGTCTGCATGGATATTCACTTTCTCCACTGAAACTGTTGTTTTATGATTACATGGTAAACGAAATTTTGTGGGACATCCTACACGATGAGTAAAATGATTATGTTATGAAGAAAAATGGATATGTACATTGTAGATTCATATTTTGAAATAGAAGAATCCAATCAATCTCTAACCTACAATATCAAATCAAATCAAATCAAATTTACAGTATCATCTTTTAAATTTTCCCATTCTTTTTGCATGCACCTCTTTTCCTCGCAATCTCCTTAACTCAAGTTGATATTAAATCAAAATAATCCCTTTTTGGTAAACCTCACTCCATGCAGCCCTCTAAGCTAATGTTTTCTTGAGTAGGCTAAGAATTATTTTATTGGAACACATCGATAAATATATATTAATAAAAAAGATAAAAATAAACCTCACTCCATGCAACCCTCCAAGCTAATGTTTTCTTGAGTAGGCTAAGAATTATTTTATTGGAACTCTTTCACATGTGTCTATCCTCTGACCCTAGAAATCATGGTGCTAAAAATAGAGTGAGAAGATATGACTACCCTCCTAATTATTATCTTTCGCATTTGTAGCCAAATATTGCTACACCAGGTGACAATATCTTGGCAGCGTGGACTCCCGTCTCTCCACCCTCTGATATGCAAAATGACAGGCACATTGTTAACTTTAATATTGGATCTAGAACATCCATGGCTTACCCCCATGTATTAGGTATAGTCAGTCTTCTCAAATCCTTGCACCCAAGGTGGATTCCTTCTGCAATTAGGTCAACATTGGTAACTACAGGTAAAATTTTTAAGCTTTCGTACTTCATTTCTTTACTTCTAATAACTAATATGCCATCTTAGATGTAGGATGATAATATTAAGCTCATATCTAAGAATTCGGTGAAATTGGGAACTTCTCGTGAACTAAAGTATTAGGAGATGCTCAAATTTAAGCAAAGATTTGGATAGCATTTTCGGTAGTTGATTTAATATAAATTGAATTAAATCTATATTTCAGAGTAACTTTTGTAACTAATGATATACAAATGATAAATGTATAGTAATGGACAAGCAATAAGTAAGCAATAATATGAAACCCTAGCAAGAGAGAGAGAGGGTGACTTAGCTGATTTCACACAATCTGGAGATGATGCGGGCAAGAGAACTATTGAAACAGAATGTAAGCAACACCATCAAGGCTCAATGAAGTTTCTGGAACTCATAAATGTGCAAGACAAAAGTGCCCAAGAGAGGACATGAGTGTCTGGGTGTTAATGACTAATCTGGGCATTAGTGACTGATCTGGGCACTAGTGTCTATTCAATTGCTCAGATTCTGTCCTTTTTTATGTAGGAGTAACTTCACTATTAGTTTCCTTTTGTCACTCTGGTTTTGATATATTATCCTTGATTATACCTATAACATGCAAAGAGAGATACCTAGTTGCACATGCCGAAAAACAACATAAAAATAAAGATGTGGAATGTGGATTCAAGTGACCCTAACAATCACCTAAACAATGAACTTAGTATCGAGCGATGCACTATGTTGGTCGTCAAATAGGACTTCAAGAAGAGCAACAGTCAGGGGACAAGAAGTCCCTCCTCTTTAATGGGAGAGGTTCCCTTATTCAGAAACGAACCTATTTACACATATACAAAGTATGGTTTTCTTGTGGAACTTGGATATTATGAAAGTGTTTTCTATAAGGATCATCAATTACAAAAGGACTGAGGAATGAAAATGTGAGAAAGAGCAGAAAGGCACCATTCAGAATTATAGATGACAGAGTAATTCCTTATGCATGTGAGGGTACAAAGTGAATTAGAACAAGATCATTTGTATCATATTAAGAAGATGAAATTTGAAAAGACACAAAGTTCTGTAAATAACATCTACGAGAATACAAAGCTTCTCAGCATAATACAGACAAATGATCTAATAAAAGTAAATGAATAGCTTGGGAATAAAGGAAACCGGATAGACAAAGAATGAAAAGTCCTTCTGTATTGATTTCTTTATGATTTATTTACACTTTCAGAAATAAGCCAAGTTCTTCCTCTTTCAAAATGGTGAGGAGAGGCCATTATATAGTTTACAAATCAGTTACTCTCGGTAACTACTTCTTTTAACTAAAGATTAGTTAAAGGGTTGCTAATCGCAATACCCCAACTAATTACAACAAATCCGAGAGAAAGAATGGGAAGAGAAGAGAAGAATTAGGAGAAGAAGACAGTGCTTATGACTGGGAGGGACCCACCGACTTTAAGATCCGTTGTCTGAATCTCTTCAACGCCTCGGCTATGTCTCTGCCACGTGGGACTGATGTGTTGGCGGTAGACTGAGTCCAAAATCCGAGGCACTTCTCCATTTCCTTATCGAACTCGACATGAGTATGATAATCTTTATTTGCTTCTTCAATGGCAGATTGAAGAGAACAGATCTCCTTCATTTTTTCTTTGGAAATGGAGCTTTCCTTGAATAGATCCCCTTTGACAAAAGCTCTGAATTGAGCTTTGATTTCTTGTAAGGAGAGAGGCACACCAGAAGTCTCATCCTGAAGATGGCAATGTATATCTTTGAAAGCAGATACAACTAGTGTTTTGAAGGCCTCACCCTTCTGCCAGCTATTCCTTAATTCTCCCAAAGCCTCCTCCAGGACCTTGATCTTCCATTCCATGCTGTAGACCCAGGACTTTGACAAATTATCCTTTGTATCCTCGAAGACTTTGCTTGCCATCAAAATATTTTCATCTGTTTGTCCCATGAGGCGGAGGTCTACTATGCAACTGCTCCAAAGTTTAAGTTCTTTATCAATGCTCCCAATAGTGGAGGAGAGCTTCTGTTGCAAGTTGTTCACCTTCCCGTGGAGTTTGAAAGCTTCATCAATGAAGTTCAATCCCGCAACAAGCATATCATCCACCATGGCCTCCATAGCTCTGCCATAGACGGAATACTTGTGCATATCTTTGATACTCTGTACTTCATCTTGGCTCAAAATTACAGGTGGTGGAAGAGTAGTCAATGGGGTAGGGTCCAAAACTTTGTCCTTGGACAAAAGAGATTTGATGAAACCTGTAAGAATTTGGGCTTGTTCCTCCAACTGTTCTATGGTTTTCTGCCCTTTCTCTACCCTCCCAATGACTCTGGTAACTGTTTCCTGAAGATTGTGGATCTCACCTTCAGGGGTAGACTCTCCCATGGGAATTCTTGAGAGCTCAAGATCAGACGCTTGCAAATCTTGTTCTGGCTTGTCTACCATAGGCTTGGCTATCTCCAGGAATTGCTGGCCTTGAGCATCAGACACTATCCTGGAGGTAATTCTGGCTTTTTGGCACGAGAAGGAGGAGTAGTGCCTAACAAGGCTGCCACAACATCAAAATTTGGTCCTGAGCTCCGGGAGGAAGACTTTCTCTTCCTACTGTCGACAAGAGGCTGCACCCATGCAAAAGAGGAGGAAGAAGCAGGTGGGGCAAGAGGACCAAGAGATAGAGAACTCATGGCACCCAAGGTTTGTACTGCTGTTGCCTCGAGTTGAGATATGAGTGGAGCGCTTGAGGCAACTGGTGCAGAGGAATCAACAGTGCTTGGAAGTTCAGTGCTCTGGACTTCTTTGTTCTTATCCATTGGGGCTTCGGGGGCACTTGCAGGAGCTGGCACTTCACTCTCTTCACTTTCACTGAGAACAATAATGTTCTCTAGTCCCGAAGGCAATTCTGCATGCTTTCTCAGGGGATCTTCTTCCACAGGCTCCTTCTTAACTTCTTTGAATTTCTTCTGATACACCTGGGTGGATGAGGAAGGAGTAGAGACTGTAGGTCCTTGAGTTGACGAGGCAGGAGGAGTTTGCATAGGTGCTTCTGATCTGGGAGTCGATGCTTCCCCCCTTGGTGTTGAATCATCCTTGGAGGAAGATTCCCCTGAGTGCCTCTAAGCTCACGGACTTTCCTATCAAAATAGATATTGGTCCTAACTAAGACTGGATCCAGGATTTCAGCCAAATCATCTTTTTCCTTTTTGAACCAATCCAAGTCCTCCAAGGGAGTGTGTTTGACCACATTGTCATACTCATATGAGTACAGGTCAGAATTATCATCTTGAAGCCCTTCAGGAACTTGGTACAAATTGAGTTCCTGAATCAACTGTAGGGAAAACCTGCCATAATGCCTCCTTCTGGCTTCAAAATCATCAGCACAGTCAGCCCAATAGTCCTCTGTGTCTACCCTATGATGATAGGTTATCTTGATGTTCTGCTCAATAAACTTTTTCAAGTCAAAGCAAGTTCTGGGCCTGAAGAAATGGACAGTAATGGGAGCTAGGGCCCTTTCTATATTTTGTGCATCCAGGGCTGTTTTGCAGGTGTAATTTCCCAAAGAGATGGGGAAGTGCAAACCAGTAATTTTCTTGTCTCTGCAGGTTCTATGCAATTTTTCCAATTGCCTGCACACTTCTATCAAGGCCATCTTGTCATTGCAGAACATAGGGAGCTTGAGAGGAGTGCTCTCATAGCCAGCAAGCCTGATATAGGAAAATTTTTTGAATTGGATAAAATAAGCACCGTAGTGCGATATCAGACTCATGGCTTCATCAGAAAATCTTCTTGTTGTGTCACTCTCAAGAAGCCTGACCATGTACATGGTGAAAGCATCATTCACCCTTCGGAAATTGCGATTGCTGGTCTCTAGGGTGAACTGCGGGCAGTAGGCATACACGGGGTCATCCTTGTGAGCATCGATGTATGAAAAGCCAAACCATTGCCTCGATGCTGCTAGAGTATACATCAGGTATGAAGTCATATAGAATTTCTTCATTTGTTGTACATTAGACAGCTGCTCTGCTAGGTTCATACTGATGATCTCTGCCCAGTTGATATTCTGAGTTCCCTCGCACACCATATTGATAAGCGGGCACATCCAGAAATGGAACTCATTTGTAGAGGGTAAACCCATGACCCGAGCCAAGTAGGATTATGAAATCCGACAATTCTTCATTGAAATCCACATGGAAAAGAGTCTTGGACAGACGAGATGCCCCCTTCTTAGGGTTTTTAGCCAGGACTTTGCCACCCGCGCCTTATAGTTATCACTGTCTTGATTGAAAAGGGCCTGTGCTTGATTCTGGGAGATAACTATAGCATGGTCCATTTCTGGAATCCTTAGTGCAGTGCCAATGGCGGTAGCGTCAAGTTTGGCGATGAGCTCCCCATGCACGTTTGTCAATTCGCTCGAATCAGGGTTGAAATGAGCCCCGCATGAGAGCACTGTGTCTGCGCATTGCACCGAGATAGGGAAACCACCAGCGAAAGCTAGACCGCTGTCATGAATCATCTGCGCCATCGGTGAAGGGTTCGCATCTGTCATCCTTGTCCAAAAATCTCCAAAGTCAAGGTGGCGAACTTCACTGTCCCCGATATCGGGAACGGCGGACTCGAGTGGTGAAATTTGTTCCTGCCCCTGGAATTTGATCTTCATGTTGATAGTAACTCGGAGAGCAGAGCTGCAAGCTAGACTTGGGATGGAATTGCAGGGGAATGGATACATGCACAGGAATTTTGGTTGCAAGGGTTCGAGCAATAGATAGCATGAAAGCAGTGTGCAAAAACGCATAGGGGCAGTTTCATTATATAGTCGTTTAGGAGAGAGAAAGGTAATAAATGTGCATTAAATACATATCTACCAAATTGAAAAGCAAGATATTCGGGTAGAGTGGGAAAAATTAGCACGAATGGCACTTGGTTCATTTGGGACACGAGGGACACGAAAGCGCGAAGTACGCGGTTCAGCCGATTCGGGCGATGCGAGGAAAAGATGCACAAATGCTTTTGGGACATGTGGGACGAAAGTACGCAGAATACGTGAATCGGGCGAATCGAGTGAAAAGGGAATAGCGGGTCCGGAAGAACTTGGGACATGCGGGATGAAAGTACGTGGAATACGCGACTCGGCCGAATTGGGTGAAAATGGAACAACTGGTCCAGGCGAACTTGGGACATTTGGGACAAAAGTTCCACGGGCCCGAAAAGAACAGACTTCGGGTAAACCGGCCGATCGGGGAACAGAGGGCCCAATTGAACTTGGGACACGCGGGACAAAAATGTCCGACAGGCCCGAAAAACACACAAAATGACCCAAAAACGTAGATTTTCCCAATTTCTTGACTTTTCACATTATCAGTACAACAGAAAAGACACTTAACCTCAAAATTTAAATTTTCAACCACTTAAAAGCCGGGAATTTTGAGTGGACAACACACTACATGTAATGTCCCTCCTATCCGAGTAACTTTTATTGAAGAAATTTGGCCTATTTTGTCTACCCGACGGCCAAAGAGTGAGCTCAAGGGCGGATTAAGTTTATTAACTTTATTATATTGTGCTAAAATTAAAATATAACATTATAAAAAGTACATATAATAAATTAATAGACTTAACTTTAAATTAGAACTTAGGAAAGTGCAATAAAATAAAAACACTTAATTAAATTGTACTTCCTAAGGGAAAATGTGTTTTGGAAGTCCAAAGGTCACTTTCATTGGAAGTCCAAAGGTCACTTTCGCTTTCATTGGAAGTCCAAAGGTCACTTTGGGTCCTTTTTCCTATATAAAGAAGAGGTCGACCTATGTAGAGGCATTGCAGATTTTTGATATGATATTTTCTCTTGCATGTGAGCTCTGAGCTTGTGCAAATAAATTCCAAGGATGAAAACCCTTAGGAATTTAATCTCTTGTGGACAAAAACCCCAAGAGTTGAGAGGGATTTTCACTCAGAAAATTCCATTGGTTGTAATCAGATTTTTGAGCATTTCTAGTAGTGTTTTGAAGGCTTTTGGTGAATAAAAATTACAGCAGTTCATCTTCTATTGGATCGACTTGTTTTGGGACTGATTTGGCCTTAACTTTGAGGTATTTACATCTGCAAAATATTGTCTAATATCTCCTAATTTTTATGAATGAAATCACAACAGTTTCATAATTTTTAGAGGAGTTTTTAAGAGGGTTTTTACCAGTTTTATAATCATATTTCAGATCTGATTTCTGAGTTGATTTGGCACCCAAAAATTCTGATTCTTATATGAATGAGTTCCTAAAAATATAGGCAAGCATCTGGGATAGAGAAAATAATTTTTGAGCTCATTTGATGTCCTAAATGTGAGCACTAAAATAGTAGGAGGAAAGATCTGCATGTTTGGTAGTTGTTATAATTTGGTTTACATCATCTTGTTCCTTGTATTTTTCCAAGTTCAAGCATGTGTCATTTTCCTAAATCGGAGTTGTGTAGAGAAATTTATGCTATCTTGAAGATTGCTTGAGTTAGCGTTTCAAATTTAAACTATATTCCAGCTATTGTAAAATTTGATTTTTGCCATAAATTCTCCGGGGTTGTTCCAAGGGGTTGGGAATAAAAATAATTATTGCATGTTGATTTTGGGTGTGTTTGCATTTAAAAACCTAGTCGATTTGGCTGAAATCAATCCTGTTTTCCCTAGCTTTCTAAGTTTATATTTTGCCATTGTATTTTGCTATTGTGTTAATTGGGAGAGAATTTATATTTGTTCCAAGGATCCATTGGGGATCTTTCGGTGGTATCGAGCAATGTTTCTCCCACATGGAAGGTTTTGATTGATGCATCCGAGAGAAGTTGGTCCCCTGTAATATACAAGGAGACAAGCACATCTCACAACCGAAACCATGGACATAAGAGGCGAATCACTTAGCTCTCCCTAGGATGAACAGGTAGACCCGGATCATGAGCTTTTCAAGAATATGAGTCACCTGAAACATCAAACAATAGCCAAGCCTTCGTAATTATTTTCGAACCAGAATCATCACCCATAAACCCCGAAGATCCCATAAACACAAGCGATGTCATACCTATTCCACCTAAAAAAATTTAATCAATGTTGTATCCTTAGGACCACTTACATATCAATCCAATCACTCTGCTAAATATTTACCTCTTGTTTGGCAGAAATGGTTTGAGAAGACTCATCTACCATATATATCCTTCAGTGTCAAGATGAACAGGATATCCTATCTCATATGGGAGCTAAGGATCATTATCTTCAAAAATCCCTACCATCGAAGCACCCACTCTTCTCAATGAATCCACACTCGACATTAACTTAGGAACACCTCAAGATCCTTACATAGTTAAGGTTGGTCAATCACTTAATCCACAAGAATTAAATGATTTCACCTCATTCCTAACAAAATATCGTCAAGCCTTCACCTGGTCATATAGTGATATGCCCGGGATTGATCCCAACATTTTCATACACAACATTGTCACATATCCTAATGTTAATCCAAAAATAAAAGCTTCGTAAAATGCACCCACATATAGCTCTCCTTGTCAAGGAAGAATTGTAATGCCTTTTATCTACCAATTTCATCATACCCATTGACTATCCATAATGGGTCTCCAACATCATCCCAGTAACTAAAGCTTTAGGAAAAATTCATATCTACACAGACTTCAGGGATCTCAATATTGTTTTTCCAAAAGATGATTTCCCTCTGCCAAACATAGATCAACTTGTAGACCTAACAATCGACCATGAAATTCTTTCCCTCATGGATGGATTTTTTGGTTATAATCAAATTCTTATCACCCCTGACAATCAACACAAAAAAACCTTTATTACCTCTGTTGGGGTGTGGAGCCTATTTTTGGTCTTCTCAAATCAGAATTGAAGTGTAGAGTTCAACTTAGGAAGATGAAAGGTCATGACCATTTCTTTTCCAGCCATGGGAAGATGAAAGGTCATGACAGTTTCTTTTCCAGCCATGGGAAGATGAAAGGTCATGACTTTCAAACTTCTAGGGCCAACTTTTGGACTTCTTAAAGGATTGTAATCCTATAAATAGAGGTGTTAGGATATTGTTGGCTAGATTTTCTGCATAGCTGAAAACCTAGGCAATCATGAGATAAATCTCTCTCATTTACCGGTGAGGCTCCTGTGTCAAATTTGTCGATAAAATATGCTAGTATCTATATGGGGGTTTTACTTTAACCATGCAGCTCATGAACCATAGTTGTATAGTTTTGCAACAAGTAAGCAGCTGTTAAAGAAAGGAAATATTTAAAGAAGAAGGAAATAATAAAACATAGGGAAGATGTGCAACCCAATCAATAGATAACAGAGTTGATTGCATGCACATAGATGGAACCAATAGATATCAACACACAGAATTATAAGCAAAGGAAACTTCAGATCTAGATCTAAAATAACACAAAGTTTATAAGTAGATCTAAGATAAAAGCTAGAAACAAAATGCCTTTGTGACATAAAGTTCTTGAAAATATGCTCATTTGTATTCATTTGCTTCAAATAACTATCAGGGGTTTCAACACAAAGTCTGGAACACAAGAATGCTGCTTACAAATTCTGATCATTAACCTAAAGGTTCTTCTTCTACTTATAGAATGTAGAAGGGAAAATACAAATGGGAAACTCAACTGAACTAGAACATAAACAAAAGTAAAGATAACATCTGGAAATCATCTTCCTCTAATTCCTCTTCAAGTGACATGCATCGGGTCCATATTCAAACTTATACACATCTGTCACTTAACTAATAGAATCGTTCCACACAACTTAAAGTAATGGTTTCAAAACCAATAACTTTAAAGTTTTACAATTACATCCAGAACGTGGAAAATAGAAGAAGAAAGAGTAGAAGAAGAAAGACATGCCAGTTGTAACATCTACATCTTCTTTTGTTTTGATACTGAATATACTTGTCGAACATGTAATTCAACATCTTCCCATCTGTCTTAGCCACAACTTCCTTTTCTATCCTAAATTGCAGCAAGCCTTCATTCAATACCCTGATACACACTTCCACATCCTCTAAGCTAGGCCTGAACTTCTCAATATCTGACTACAGTGCCACCAGTTTACTGATGAAATTCATCATGAAAGGCCTAATAGCTCCATCAATTCTCCCTTGCACCATCAAAAGAGATCCTTCCAGGGAATTAGGCACTTTGCTAGGAATGGTCCTTGTGTATGAAGTAATGTTCCCGACCACTTCCTCATTAGTGAAAGCAATGACATTGTCTGGTAAAGATGATGCCATACTCTCAAGTGCCTGCATCCTTTTCAACATAATTTTGTAGATCTCCAAATGGAAAGATACTACAAACTCAAGTTGCTTCCCCTTCTTAACTGATCTGTCAAGTACAATTTGTTCCTTAATCAACACCTCTCTCGACAACTTATTTACTTGGCCAAAGTAATCAGGTTACTCTCAGCAACTATGTTCATATCTATCGTACTTGTTACCAGTTGCTTTAGCTGATCTGATGCATCTTTCATAACCTTTAGGTGGGTTGGCACCTCTCTCGAGTTATACAGAAGCTTGACGAATGATCAAACCTTTCCATTCATTGATAGCTTTAACCTAGTTACTTACATCTTCCACTTCCTGCATCAGATGATCACTCACCTGCTTTTGTGCTGAAATTGGCTGAGTGGAAGATTTAGAAACCTTGGCAATGATCTCACACAACTGAGATACCTGCTTCTGAAGTTCAACTTTCTCTACCTTTTCTTTGTCAATCCTAAGGAATAGAGCATATATCAATGTCTGTGTGTCCTGCTTCAATCCTTCTGTGGTGGCTTGACCTATGGGTACTCTGGTTATTGTTATATCTTCTGCCATGAGCTCATCCTCCTTCTTCCCTTCTACCAAACTGACATCTCAGCGAACTTCTGCCCCGACTCCTCAATGATCAACCTTGAAGTTACCTTAGCAACTTTAGGTTTTCTATCTTTTCCACTTAGATTTAGGAGCAGCTGCAAGTCGTGTTCCTCCAAGTTGATTTCCTCTCTAGCCTCTGGAACCAACTACGAAGCCAACCATTCTGAGAAATTACTTCTCGAGAGAATGAGAAGTTGTTGAGTGTACCACTATCTCATGCTTTGATTCCTCTCCATCTAAAACCACTATAGTGTTCTGGATTCTAAATCATCCAAAGACAAAGCTCTTTCAAATTCTGCCATCTACAGCTTCAACATTTCTTCAGGAAGAGGCACTAAATGGAGTGGCTAAGGAGAAAAGATGAATGTTTCTGGATTCAACGGAGGAATGGCAGTATCCTACTAAGGTGCAATAGTCGGTGAAGTACTTGATGTTGGAGAAGTCAGAACTAACACCATAGCAGTAGAAGTGATCTTCTCCTTCGAATGAGACCTTCTGTGCACTTTAATCTTCTCAGGCCTTCTACTACTTTCTCCTTCATGCTTCCTCTTGAGGGAATCTCCTGTGCTGAAGTTTCCCATGATTTTATTCATCAATGCTTCATCAAGGTAATATCCTTTCATCAGCAACCAGTTTGAAGTATTGACCAGAATGGCGGTAGACCTTTCCTCAATCGTATGGTAGCCCCCTACGCTCTCCTTAAGTATAACTCCATCTCCTCCCATACAATCGTATGTGTCAAGTAACACAGGCCCATCATCTTTAAGATCTACAGGTATCCATTTTAATCCAAATTCAAACACTTACCGTTGATAACTTACTAAAATCTTTCTTTCTAACTTTGTACTCATCTGCACTTCATCCAGAAATCTTCCAATGAAGGCACATGCACATACTCCTAGGAGATTGTCTTCCTTGCCACTCCAAATGGATCGAAGTTCAGTCGTGCTAGGAAGAACTCTTTCTCGTACTCAGAGAACATCTCCGCTTCAATTCCTCGGGCTTTATGAATGCTTTGGCAGCTATAATGGCCCACAGTGATTGGGAAGAAGCCTGTAGACTTGTGTCATTTTGACTACAAGAAGTTCTTTGGAAGGGCTTTTAGGATTTGATATTGTGTGGATGTCATATATTAGTTATCCCTCATATAGGGCAATGGTATAGGAGTTAGAGGAGTTAGAGGAGCTCCAACTGCTGAGGTGGATATAGGGGCGTCATGTCGGTGAGCATCGAGATGATAATGTAGATAGAGTTAGAGAGAAGTTTGGGCTACACAGGATGTACCCCCACCTTTTTCCACTTTGTACCACCGAGATGATGTGGAAAAACCCATGTCTCCACCATGTCTGAGTGTGCCAACAAGGTAGGAGGATCGGCGCAAAGTACATGGGCCAGATTGATGATGTAGGAGTCACATATGGATATAGGCAATGGTGGGAGGCACAACTGCGAGTGGCACCACCGAGGCCAGTGTAGCCAGATCTTGCTACGGTCATAGTGCAAAGAGATGCATTGCGAGGGAGGGTGGCCTCCCTATACGTGTATCATAGGTTTACAGGTCAATTCAATTGATAGGGGCACGTGCATAGGTGGACACCTTGGAGGCTCGAGATGATGACAGCCTTACAGGCCTAGTTAGCACAAGGACAAGCACCTACACAAGGTGGAGATGGGAATGGAGGATAGATGGCCATTTTATAGGTGTAGGTGATAGGTTTGCCAGGCCAGCTAGCCACTACACAGGAAAAATTGTGGCCTTATAAGCCCAGGTTGCATCACGAGAGATAGGTACCCCCACAAGCCCAAGGATAGGGTCCCATATCACAGTAACCTACATAGGTAGGAGGAAAGGGGCCACGGCCATTATTAGTAGGATAGAGCTCACACATTTTTGTGACACCCATGGCACCCCCTTAGAGAGTGTCGAGGGTGAGGTTCAAGGATTCCTTGAAGTTCTAAACAATATTCGTTACTATCGGGATCACCCTGACAACTTCTAGGATAGATGTTTCCTCATATGCCAAGTATAGAGCCCAGCAGGAAGCTAGTAAGCGGACGAGATCCATGACTCACATTTCAAGGAGTACAAGGGGCCATAGATCCCATGGAGAGGGTCAAGGAAAGTTTACGAGTTCGCAGAGGCCAAGCCCGATTGAGGGCCGGAGCTGACCAAACCAAGACCCATAGAGGGTGTAGAGATGTTGGCAGGATGACAAACAAGTAGGGAGGAGGAGATAGGTGAGACTGGCCAAGAGGATATCAGGTGGGGTGATGATTAGTCACTTGATATGATCATTGTTTTTATTTTTATATTTATACCATCCTGTGTGCCGAAGATAGCGAGGTTGTATTATGAGATTTTTGTGATTTTAAGTTTAGTACCGACACTGTGTGCAAAAAATAGTGAGGTCGTATGTGAGCAATTTTGAGATGCTTGTATTTATTTATATCTGTGTATATATGTATTGATACATAGACTCTCCCATTTATATAGTTTACGATGTTTATTGGATGAATGGTGTACTTTGTTTTAATTTCCATTGTTATTATGTATTGATGGAAACTAGGTGAATTAGGCATGATTGCATCGAGGTCATGTAGGCATGATTGATTTTAGGTCAGTTAGGCATGGTGGAGTTTAGTTCGGTTATGCGTGGTTGAGGTTTACATTTTTTAGGCACGGTTGATTCAGTATCGGCATGGTGGATTCTAGGTGAGTTAGGCATGATTTGGTCATGTTTTTGGGTTTGATTTAATTTCCAAGTGATTGGTAGTATGGAAAATAAATGATGATGTATATGTATGTTGTGGTGTAAATTTCCAATTGTTTGATATAATGGAAATGTGGAATGTATGATATGATGATGTAATCAAATGGTAGGTATGTATGTTTATATGTTTGTTTAATTTCCAAGTGTTGTGTAAAATGGAAACTAAGGTAGAATGTCAATATTAAAAAAATGGGAGGAAATTGGTTAGGGTAAAGAGTGCCTGAGCTAACCTCCAAGGGCCCCATGCCCTCAGAGTGATGCCTATGTAGCCCTAACGAAAAGGGGCCTCGGGTCGATGTAGTTCTCCCATAAACTAGGGAAGAATATGCTAAGGTAGAGGAACTGACTTGGTAGGTTTTAGGCCTGATTGAGTCTAGGTCAATTAGGCATGGTTGAGTTTTAGCTTGTTTAGGCATGGTTAAGTTTAGATCATTTAGACATGTGTGATTCTAGGCCATTTAGACATGGGTGATTCTAGGTCATAGGCATGTTTGCATTGAGGTGAAATGGGCATGGGTGTTTTTAGGTGAAAGAAGAATTTTTAAAATATAGGTGTCGATGGTATGGTCCTGTATATGAGGATCAACATGTAAAAAATAGGTGAATGGTAAAAGAGACGAAAGTGCCCCTAATTTATAAGAACCCGACAAGTCCGGGATACCAAAGATTGTCTTATGAATGGAGGACCCTAAAGGCATTGCATAATTGACTATTCTAAAGGTGAAGAAAGTCACATGATCATGAAATGTCACATTTGTGGAAAGTCTCTTGAGTAGGTGGAAGGTTAGAAATGCAAGACGGTGAGGTGAAAGAGGTTGGTTTAGGGTGACCTAGTGTGAGACAACATGCCTAAATGGCAAGAGATCCATGTTCAAAATAGTAAATTCCATGATGAAAAAGTTTTCTTTTCCTTTTTCTTTTTGCTTCATTTTTCATAGACTAATCGATGCGGGAAGTCTATGTGGGATGAGTAGAATATCTCCTTGAAGTCTTTTTGAAGTTGATCGGTGCGGGAAGCTTGAGAATAATTTTTTTCAAGAATAGTCTTCTTTTTGTGATAGACTATGTATAGTGTGGCTAGCTTTGTATAGTTATCCTTCAAGGGAGCAATCTATTTATATCAATAAGATAGAAAGATTATATTTCCTTTTGAGGAAGTCATATTTTTGCTATAAGTCGACTCAAGGAATTTGTAATTTGAAAGTTCCATATATTTATTTTTGAATTATTTGTTTTTTTGGACTTTTAGGTCATGGACAAGGCTATAGATAAGGATAGGCTCCTATTATGAAGACAAAACTATAGTACATAGGGGTTAGCTATGAAATATGGGTTTTTAAGTGATGAATGACCATGGGATTCCATCTTGGAACAGACAAAAAGTATCCATGAGAATCATGTCATGAGTAGAGCTGTGGTACTCATATTTAAGATAAGGCTAAAAAGTGACGGTTAATCACGTGATTCTTATTTAGTCATTGATCCTTAAAATAGGTAAATGGAAGGTGAATGGTACTCAAGGGATGAGCATTGAAATAGACAGAAGGTGATATAGGGCTTGATTAAACAATAGAATGGTCAAAGATGCAAGGCATTGAGGGCTTAGGTTCAGTTTACCTTTGAGTGAAGACAAATGATAAGAACCGATCCATAGGTATGAGTAACGATATAGGGTCGAAGCCAATTAGGATCAAATTTGCCCATTTTCTTTTATCCTCTTTTGTTACATGTTGATTTTCCTTTGGGGTGAGTTTTTCAACTTGGAAGGTTTGTTCATGGACACGTTTATAGTAGGCACGTTTGATAGGTTTTGGTAGATTTGGAGGTGATCGAGAGAATTGAGACGATGTTCATCTAATAACTCGAGTTATGTCGAATAGTCCCTGTCAAAATTCATCATCGTTGAGCATCTCTTTGAGTGAGATATGAAGAGATGGAATTTGGACTTTGAGAGGAATAACAACATCTGTACCATAGACAGAAGAGAAAGGTGTGGCAATAGTTGAGGTATGAATACTAGTGCAATAAGCCCATAAGGAAAAACAACGTGCATGTGCCAATCCTTTCCAAAGTATCATCAACTAATTGCATAAGAATTTTATTTAAGGTTTCATTGGTTGATTCATCTTGGCCATGTGTTTGAGGGTAGGAAGGGGAAGAAAAGCTGAGTTGAATGCCAAAGGCATCATAGAGTTTTCTTAGTGTTATGTTTTTAGCTGTTTTCGATTATCAGTGATGAGGCGGTGAGGAACACCAAAGCGAAAAATGATGTGATGGTTGATGAATTCAAATATTTTCTTAGCTTTCATAGAAATGAGAGGCATAGCTTCTACCCATTTAGTGTAGTATTCAGTAGTGGTAATAATCAATTGGTGATGTTGGTAAGAATGAGGATTGATCTCTCGAACAAGATCTAAACCCCATTGAGAGAAAGGCCACAGATCTTGCATGACCTCTAAGGCGTGACTAGGGGTGTGATGGAGATTAGCATGTTGTTGACATTTCACACAACATTTGACATATTCACTACAATCATGGTTTAGGGTTGTCCAGTAATAGCCCAAGCGGAGAATTCCCATTTTGTCGTGAACTTCCTTTATGGCATAGGGAATTTTAGAACTTGTAAGGCATCGTAAGAGGATACCGTCAAAGTCACATTTATAAATAAGACCACCCATGATGACATAGTGAGAGACACTTTTGAGAAAGGCTCATTATCCATTGCGAGTAAGAGCTGGAGGAAAAATGGAAACGGAAAGCTAATCGAAAACTTCTTATACCAAAGGTCACGTGGGTCAGGTTTAATGGTTCCGATGAGGTTGACGTCTCAAAATAAATAGGAAGGTGATTGCAACCTTTGTACGGTGACAAATATTTTTTATTCGGAGGGTAAAATGGGAATTTGAGAAGCAAGGCAAGCCATGGTGTCCACAAATTTATTAGTGGAATGTGGGATGGTTTGAAGTTCATAACGGTCAAAGTTATTCAAAAGTATGTCAAAATGATGCTTATAATTTTGAAGTATCTAATTACTACCATTAACTTGGTTTATAACCAGTTGAGAATCGACAAAGATATTAATTGATTTAATGTCTAAGGAGGTGGTGATTTGAAGGTCTAATACGAGTGCTTCATATTCAAAAATATTATTAGTAGAATCAAAATATAGCTTGAAAGATAATGGCATAGGCTCACTGTCAAGAGAAATGAGGATAACTCTGACACCACCCCCATCCCGACATTTGGAACCATAAAAGGAATAAGGTCATCTCGTAAGTGGTATTGTCCAAAGAGAGGGTAGCAATGGATTCATCTAGGAAATTGAAGTTAGAGGATTGATTTCCGGAGAGAGGTGCGTCTATAAGTTGGTCAATGATGGTTTGTCCTTTGACATATTTTTGATAAATGAATTCAAGTTCTAGGTCTACAAGAAGCATAAGCCAACGTGCAACACGTTGATGTTGATAGGGCTTGGCATACATGTAATGTAAGGGGTCATATTAGTGACGATGAAGGTTTTTTGGTTAAATAGGTAATGGTGAAGTTTAGTGGCAACAAAAACTAAGGCTAAGAATATTTTTTTGGCATGAGTGTATCTAGTTTCGTAGTCTAAAATTTTACGACTTATATAATAAACTTCTTGTTCCCTATGTTGCTTGTGATGATGAGTGAGCATGGCACCCAAGGAATGGTCAATGATAGAAATGTAAAGGTTAAATGATTGGTAATCCTTAGGGGAAGAACATAGGTGGTTATAAGAGGTATTTTTTCAAGGTGCCAAAGTCTTTTTGGCATTCATCATCCCATTTGAAGGAGACATCCTTTTTAGGAGATGAAGAAATGGGTGGCGGTAGTCGGAAAGATGCAAAATAAAGCGACGAATAGATTACAACTTGCCTTGCAAACTAGGAAGTTGACAAAGGTGGGTAGGTGGAGGAATTTTAAGAATAGCCTTGATTTTAGCACGGTCAAATCTATGCCACACAAAGAAATGATAAAACCAATGATATTTCCGGAAAGGACGGTGAAGACACAAACATAATATTTGATATGACAATCAAAGATGACCTTAAGAATTGTAAGGTGTTAAGCCCGATGTTTAGATTTGGCAAGAAGATTGTCAACGTAATCTTCCAATATGCGATGCATAATGTCATGAAAGATTACATTGACAATCTTCTTGCCAAATCAATGGGTCCATTGAGGAAAATTGTTCCTATCGAGTTAAGGTCATTGAAATCTATGCAAATGCGGAGTCCCCCTATCATTTTTGTGACAAGAATGATGTTAGAGATCCATTGAGGGTAATCAATGGGTAGGATGAAGGAAACTGAAAGAAGGCATTGGAGTTCTTCTTTGACAAGAAGGGCAATGCGAGGATGCATTTTCCCAACTGTTTCATGGGTTTGGCTTCAGAATAGTGATGATATTATGGACCATAATGTTTGGGTCAATACTGGGCATATCAGCGTAGGACCAAGAAAAAGTGTTGTTATGATCCCAAAGAAAAGAAGTAAAAGCTTCATGTTCAGCAACATCTAAAGATTGGCCTATCTTTAGAATGTGCGGGTCAACCTGAGTGTTAATATTGATTTCGATGGTTGATTCATTTAACATGGTTTGTGTCTCAAGAGGGTAACGACGGGTAAATATACAAATATTTTGCACCAAGGTAGGTGAGAATAGACTCATCGTCCTGACATTAAACAACATTAATAGAAGGTGTATCATCATCGATCATGTGAAGATACAGTAAGTGAAGAGAAGAGGGAGCCTCACCATCTCATTGATAAGTTAGAGGTACCAGAGAAATGGTATTCATGATAAAAAAAAAAGGTTATGAAGAATGTATTCTAGATCCATAGACTTTGTAGGTGAAGGTGGTGAGCAGGCGAAAGAAGTTTTATCGTCCTCAACGAGTTCGACTAGAGCCTTCTTGGGAGATGGTTCAGAAAATCCAATACCACTATGGTCTTTATGTTTACGAGTGGTGCACGGGATGATAGTATGGTGGCCTTGTTCATAGAAACCAAATCCAAATCCCTTCCATGCACAACGATGGAGGAAGGTGTGGGCGAAGTGGCGGTTGGTGAGAGATTAAAGGTTAGATGAAAATGGTTGCGTTTAGGAAGGTGGCTCAGGTGAGTAGGTAGAAATATAAATCCCCCATACATTAAGTTGGTGTGAAGGTGGGGAGGACCATAAAGGAAAACCTTGGCTATGTGGTGATCATAGCGGGGATGTTGGTGAAGGTTACCATACTCTTAAGGAGTAAGGAATGGTTGATGTTGTACAAGCAATACTTCCCCAAAGTGATACGTTGAAAAACACTTTCTAAGGGATCGAGTAGTCGATATACGGGTAGTCGAAAGGAGGAATTATTGGATGGTGGGGAAGAAGAAGTATTGGTTGGTTGATAATTAGATGGGTTAGTGGATAAGTTAGCTGCAAATGCTACAACGGGAGTGATAATAGAAGAATTAGGTGTGGGAGAGGTAGCGGCAATGTTGGTGGATGGGGTAGGTCGTGGGTGAAGGAGAGGTGGCGGTGGTGGTAGATTCCTTAACTCGGTATAAGGACATCATTATATCTATACAACATGTTACAAGTTCGAAGGGTGAAGGGTCAACTAGAATAGTATAATTATTTCCTTCATGTTCAAATTTTACACAATGATGTAAGGTTGAAGGAACACAACCCATTACGCGGATCCAAGTTCATCCAAGCAACAGGTGTGTTGGAATTCCCCTATAAGATGTAGAATAATTATGGAACGGTATGTGGGCCCATATGAATGTGGAGAATGATGGTGCCAAGGGTCGAAGTTATGGCATCATCGTAACATAACTAGGTTATTGTGCATGCAATGGAAGGGATGCACATTTGGTTGTACGAATGGGAAGAGATAATGTTAATGTTGGCACCACCATCGATCATAATGCATCGAATGCGTATATTATCAATGTAGATGGAGATGAATAGGGTAGGATGAGGATCATCTATTTGGAGGGGTACAATCTCGTCATCACAGAAACTTATAGCGGCTACTTGATGAGTGATAGTGGGTGCAAAGGATGGGGATGAAGTAGTGAGAGAAGCCACATGGTGAGGAGTGATCATGGATGCCATAGGAGTTGTGTCTTTAGGTAAAAACTTAATAGATTTCAAAACCTCCATGAGGGTGCATCAATGAGACTCAGAGGTTTGGAGAAGGTCATAAAATGACATTTTGAGCAGAGATTGGTGTAATTGTTTGATCATTCAGACGATGGGTGACCCCATCGAAATAGGGTATGTCGGTCCTAAAATGGTGATTCTTCATGTGGATATAGACGGTATTTTTGGCACATGTTTGGTGGATGGCACCGGTTGTTTCTCTTTTCCTTTGTCTTTCGGGGTGCGAGTGGCAATGCTAACCATATTAATATGGGGTAAGGGAGAAGTTGATTCATGATATGTAGTAGTGACAGACAGCAATAGTAGGGTGAGGGCATACGGTGGTGTTGTGTAAAGAAGGCAACACATTCACATTTTGGCGGAGGTTATCTTGACTTAGCATCGTGCATTGGAGGCTCGAGGTCTTGAAAAAGGCTTAGCATCATGTATTGGAGGCGTTGAGGTGCATGAATGAGACTTAGCATCATGCATTGGAGGCTTGAGGTCTTGAAAGAGGCTTAGCATCATGCATCGGAGACGTTGAGGTCTCAGTAAAGGGACAAGTCATTGTCCATCATTGACAGTAGATCAATCAAAGCTCTACGTAACATGGAGTTCCTTCAAACCAGTTTGGATTCTACGGAATCAACTCGGAGCCAGGAACTATGTTATAGAGTAAAAGAAGATCCTTGTTGTCAGTTATCAAGAAGCTTAGCACCGCATGAAGATGAGCGTTGAGGTTTCATTTAGAAACTTAGCACCATGAAGCGGAGGCATTGAGGTCTTCTTCGGATATCGAGTGGCGCAATGAAGTGTCGTGGGCCAATAACCCACTGATCCCAAGATCGGAGTAGAGTTTTTCCAGATTCAGGATAGTATGGAAGCTTTTTGGGACAAAAATCTTTTCTCAGTAGGGAGGTGTGATCAGGGGATCATTTTCAAAAGTTCCCTAAACATCCCTAAATGGTGTCAGTGCAGAAGATCATTTCGAGAGATTTCCATCGACTGTAAGAATGCGACAAACGGACATTGGGAGCTCTAGATATGTTTGATCAAAGTTCGTCAACGGGAAAGTCAACTCTGGTCAATTGGTCAATATTGGACCAATGGCACTGCGACATGTGGTGAAAAGACAAAAGGGAGTTTTTTTGTTGGTTTTCAATCACCGGTCTTTGACGAGCGTAAAAATGGTGCACGGGAACAAGAGGCTCAACTTTTATTACGGAGGGGAGCCCGGCCGCCGTGTGGACTATGGTATTATCGCCAACGTGGTGGGTCCACAAGCCACCACATGGCTTGCCACCACTCATCGAATTCGCTCGATTTGCCTATCGGGAGATGACAAGTGGATTACATGCTATGGACCGAGTTAATTATTTCTATACCACATTATATTGGTCGAAATTATATTATCTTGGTAAGTCCACTTACAAACCCATTTCCATGCCACATGACTAAGTGGGGCGGGTTTTATTATAACAGCCATGTATTAATGGTTAGCAATTACCCACATAGCCGCCAAACCATATGCCATGCGTGGAGGTCCACGTGGTGAAGGAGATGAAGCGGTGGTGTGGGGGCAAAGGCCCATGCGTGGAGATCCACGTGAATGAAGGGGTGGCTAAGGTTTAAAAAAACCTTATCAAAACCAAACACCGCCAAATGTGGGATTTATTCCCTCTTTTAAACAATGCTGCTCAATTTGGGATGTTATCCCATCAAATATGTATGCCGCCCTACATGGGATAAATATCCGATCCAAAATGCTAAGCGGTCAGGCTAATATTAGCCTAAGGATATTTTTTTAAAGCATTATTTAAGGGGTCCTATTTGGGTATAAATAGGGAACCCATTTCTATTGTAGACACACACAACTCAAGATTATTATTTGTTAAGCTTGTTGTGGAAACACACACACAGATCCCAAGCTTATTATTTGTTAAGCTTACTGACGGGACAGACAAAAATATAGAGAAGCTCATTCCTAGAGCGCTGGAGGCGAAGTCCGAGCCAAGAGGAGAATGAGAAATTGTTGTGTGAAGACCTAAATTATTTAGGCATTATTATTTTTTATTATTATTGACCTATTATTTGTTAGGCAATAATAAACTAAATATTTGTGGCTAGGAGTTATTCAAACTACCTAGTCGGCCCATAGCACCACACCAATTACTTGCAAATCCTGGATTGTCAACCGAAGTGCTAGCGTATTGATAGCATCAGGAAGGCCGATTGAAGCCGAAGGAGATTATACGCCAGGAAGGTGGAAGTCGGGTGCTATTTTTCACCCTTGTCATTCGAAGGTCTGGTTATTCTTCTAGGCAAGTAAAATTCCATTAGGTTTTCTTGTGAAAGTACTATTGTAACTTACAAGTTTTTACTAGTGGAACGGTTCGACCACGAACCCAGAGACGTAGGCAATTGCCGAACTCCGTAATCAATCACGTGTGCAATTGTCATTCTTGTCTTGCATTATTTTTAATTTATTACTTAAAAGGAGTAAATTATCGGCAAATAATTAAAGCCTCACTGTGTGATCGAGATCAAAGTCGTAATAATCGATTATTTTTGGATCAAGTTTGGTATCGAGTGTGTCGACACTGCAAACTTGCTAATCTCCAAGTAAGTTGGTATCAAGCAGTTAATCGGTACATGTTGCTTTGGGATGGCATTGGCTTGTACTACGGATTTCTAGATTAGTGGGATAGATCGAGAAACGAGTTTACCATACTCAGTAATTTTCTCGCATTTCTATTTGGATGAATCCATTATATCTCATATTACATGTTGAAAAGTTATATATTAAGTTTTGAAAAAAATTGTTTTCTTTTACAAGTTCAACTATAGGTGATTTTTAGCGAAGAGAACTCTAGTCGAGGCCATGGAGGATCCTAATTCATCTCACATGAGATCTCCATCCACATCTAAAGGAGGGCCTTCTTTGAGCAAGTCCAAAAGAGGGATATATTTTGACATGTGTGTGTGTGTGTGCGCGTGCGTGCGTGCGTGTGTGTGTGTGTCTTATGAATTTTTTTGTATGCCTATGTGCATGGCATTGTATGCATGTTTGACATTGTATGTATGCCTATATGGCATTCACTTGATATTATATGACCTATTTACATTTTTATATTTATTGTGCACGTTAATACTATTTGGAACTTGATATTTTTGTATGAGACCTTACATTTCTAAGATTATTTTTGTATGAAACTAATATGATGTGCACTTGATAATATAAGACATTATGGATATTTTTTCATTTATTGGTGTTGTATACTAGCATTTTCAATGTATAATATGCATGAAACTTTGGAAATCAATATTTATATAACATGTATAAAGAGTTATCTAATCTGAGTAATTATTCATTTAATTTATCAATGTGTATATGTGTATTTACCTTACTTGTGCTTCTTCTTTCTCTTGGTCTCTTTGTATTGGTTCCTATCTTATCATGCACCTACTGCATTCTTCAATGCTTCTTAGTCTTCTCCCATATTAAAACACCTCAGAAAATCATTAGGACCATCACTAACTTGATTCATAAGGCTCCAAACACCATTGTTGTTCATCTTACCAAAACTGTCAACTATGCCCCTTAAGACAATGTTTTTTACAATAAGCATGGATATAAGGATCTAAGGATACCCAAAAATTATTACAAGCTTCATTAGTTCAATTTTTCCATCCCTAAGGTGCTCCCAAAATCTCAGACTCCAACTCCTTCTACAACTCCTTAGAGCTCACCTTTTCACTTTTTGCTCTTGAAGCACTAACTAGCCTTGTCCCACTATATTGTGTAGCATATATCCACTTGTATGAGGTTCCCAAGTGATGTAGAGCATCAACAAACACAACCATCCCTCAATGATAGAATCAAGAAAATTATTCAAACTTGTCAAAAACTTGCAAAAATGGCTTACTTCTTCTTAACAAGAACCTTGCTAAATCATGCAATTTTTAGTTTAAATGCTCAAATTGGCTTAGGAAATCATGTCAACATGTTTCTTGGACTCACACTATGCTATTCTAACCATTACACTTTCTCAAATCAACCAAAACTTTCAATTTCCCTTCTAACTCACATAACTGTAAAGTTTTGGCTTCTTAAGGACATGTTCTGGTAGGGTGATAGGTTGAACAAACTACAAGCTTCCAAGAAAAAAACACTTTTGGGAACCCTTTAGGTATCTAAAGGTGTGGGAAAAAAATTTCTTCTCAAATCTTCTCTTAAATCCATTTTCTCCTCTATCACTCTCTTGGCTTAATGCATTGTTTAGTAGCCCGACAACATTATTTTCCAATATTATCTTTTGTTATACATCCTCATTTATCAAACCAAGCATATTTCTAAGGACCCATTTGTCCCTTCTCCTAATGTTTAATGTTTCAAGATGACTTGCTTTGTAAAAAACTTCCCAAAACTCCACTTCCTTTGTTTTCTATTAGGTCTTCTTGTCCTTATTGCGGTCCTATAATTGGACTGATAAAAGCTGAGACTAATTGGTGGAATACCACACTAGGAAACCTCCAAAATCCTCTTCTTCACATATTTTAGATGATATTTACTAACTTTCAGGTCTCAATTCTAAGATTCAAAGTCTTAGTTCTCAATTTTGTGATTAAAGCCTCCTCCATGCATCTACAGGCTTGTTCTTAACTGATATGAAATGAGGCCAATTTGTAAACTCCCTTCCTTTAAACTCACCTTCTTAGGTCTCCTTAGGTATTCTAGAAGTAATCTAGAAATTTTCTAACTTGAATTTTCTCCTTAAGATACCCTAAAGTGGGTATACCATTGAATGCATAGAAAATGAACACCTACAATTATACTCCCTAATTGTCAATTTGGAACTTATTTTAGTTTTATCCTTCTTGAATCTTGTTTCAACCCTCTCTGTTAAGCTTGGAAACTCTATGAAGATGATCTTTATAAGTTTTTGGTTCTTGAATACATTCCCAAAGTTTTTAACAACCAAAGTATCTCTTCAAACCCTTATCTATATTTACAACCTCCTCCTTTTAGAAAAAAACCATCTTCAAAGTATCAAACTGAATCAAGTGTACTGATCACACACATAATGGACTTTCATAGAAAAATAAGGGATTCCAATAGTTACTATCTTAATGGCTTGTTCATGAACTTAAGTAATCAAGAAATTGAAGAATTCCACCCTCACCACTTTTAGAAAACCATTGAATGCATAAAATACATGGATTTTCCTTGATCATTCTCAACATGTATACAAATTCAAATGGCTAAAAACTTTGTATTAGCAAGGAAAGACACATTATGATTTTCTTGAAATTTAGTAAGACACATTACTCAAACATCTCCCATAAACAAACTTGGAATCCTTCTTAAAATATTTGACAACCATTACGTATTATTAGTACAGCACAATTAATCAATAAATCACTCCAATACTTGTTAAAATAGTGATCAATTAGGAAATTTTATAACCTTCTCATGGAAAATAGAGTCTTTCCTTTCAAAATGGATTCATCAATCATTCACATAGACTTGAATCTTCCTGCAAGATGTTATAAACATGAATCCATCCATCTAACCCACAAGAGAACAATAAATTACAAGAAAATATAGTCAACTTACAATATAATTCATGCAAAAATAGAGCTCCACATTTAATTTAAAATTATCCTTACAATTTCTTCTTGTTATCCGAAATTCACCCCTCAAGGTAATTTTGATAACATGCACCAAATTCTTCAGTCCGAGCAAGTAGAATTGATTCAATGCCCAAAATCATGTTTTTGGGGTTCCCTTGGCTTCTCTCTAACTTCCTCATCCAAGGAAAAAATCCAACAACTTAGA
This sequence comes from Taxus wallichiana var. yunnanensis, assembly GCA_018340775.1. NCBI lineage: Eukaryota > Viridiplantae > Streptophyta > Pinopsida > Cupressales > Taxaceae > Taxus > Taxus wallichiana. Next base: position 852,701,645 of record CM031242.1, on the reverse strand, counting down.
GAAAATTAAAAAAAATTCCAAAAAATGAAGTCGCAGGCTTGTTTTAATGCATTGCGCATTTGGAGTATCGGTGCAGATTGTACATCAAAGTTCGTCGTACAGGTTTGGGGCGAAATACAAAGGAATTGGCTAAAGTGGAATTTTTTTGTCCCAGGCGGTCCGCGGGACAGTTGGGACGTCGAGACGCGCAAGATGCGAAAACCTGATTTTTCCGCAAGTCAATCTATTATGGGTGGTTCGGACGAAAGTGTTGGGCCAGGATCGGGACAAAATTACGCGTGGGATGCACAAAGGCGAAATCACCACACAAGGAGCCAAGCTAAGTAGATGCAACCGATGCGGAAGTCAACGGCCCTCATGGCCCGATCAATGGTGGACGCGTAGGGACAAGTAGGACCGAATCATCCGATGTGGAACAATGTGCAGGGTAGCGGGACATGCGGACCCGATTTTTCCGCAATACCCGCAATTCAAAGGAAAAGTCAACATTTGACCCCAGAACTTCAAACGGCCATAACTTTTGACTCCGAGCTCCGATTTTCATAAAATTGGACTTTTTGGAATGAGAACAACGTCCTCTGCCTGACAAAAACTAGATTTCTTAATTTTAATGAGGGTAGATATATTTAAATAAAATAAACATATTCGGCTCCAATCAATTAATGCTCATTCCCACCAAATGAAAAACACCTGGCAGACCCAAAATAGCTGCTCGCACTCAGATGGCCATAACTTTTGCATTTCTCAACGAAATTGCACAAAATTGGTATCATTGTAATTGTGGCTCGGAGCTCAAGCGCAATAATTAATAAATTCCATATTTGATGAGAAATCAATGGAGATTTTTCATAAAATGTGGCCGGGTTCATGACAATGTTTTATTTGGTAGTTGGGAGTGCAATTAAGAGGCATGGTCATCATTATTTCTTTGCCGCAGCACCTGGGACAGTATGGGGAGCCTTTTTCAAGTAACATACAATCATTTCACTCCATTTAATTCCTCTTACAATTGGTTGAAGGATAGATTTCAGGATTTCCATTTTCCCTTTCTCTCTCTCTTCTCATTTTTCTATAAATTGGAGTGTTAGGCTCATTGTAAGAGGAGGGAGTTTTTATAGAAAAGCTCTATCAAAATTACTTTGTGAAGCCAATGTACTGCAAGCCCTTGTAGTGGACTCCTTGCATGGTGATCCAGGCCCTTATCTTGTAAGAGATTGAACTGTGCATATCATGAAGCAATAAAATACAAGTTTGTGGATGCATCTTCCCCTATTGTGTTTGTTTGCACTCCTCTTTCCCCTTCAACCTTCATTACAAAATATTGTGTCTATTTTTTTCTCTTCCAAGGACTCATTATTATTGTGCATGCATGAAATATTGTAGTGAATGTAATTGTCAAATTGTGGAGAACTGTTTGACCCCTTCTAGTATGCATTTTACTACTATTTTTCACACATTGGAAGACTACCCTCACACCCCTCCTTTTCTGGTGTATCGCCGCTTTAGTGTAGGCTTTCATTTTTATGCATTCTCTCTCCTTGGTTCCTTTGAAATTTGGATTAGGAAGGATAGTTTTTTTCTCGCATTAGAGTAGATCGTGGCGAGATAGTTTAGGAGCAAGAACCAACTTTCTCTGGAGGTCTATCTCAAGTAGCAAGTCCCACAACTTGGAGATAGTACCCATGTTATCCAATCACACCGCGAGATCAAGTATATGCACTTGTGTAAACATAAGGGTGCTATGATTTGGTGAAAACACTTCTTTTACAGAGCTCTTACCACGAGCATCCTACCCATATAATGAGTAACTAACTCCCAAAAGCAAGCTTTATCTCAAATACATAGGTTGTCTAATGCTATATTTTATAAATGGAATCTCTTGGCACAAAAATTACTATACACATGCATCAGGATGTCCTAGTAAACACGTAGGAAGGCATCGTTTCGGTGTCCAACAAGTCTGGTGCTTCCGAGATACTTTGTCTAGGCATATTACTTTAAGAGCCCGAGGAAAAAAGGATAGAAGTTTGTCGGGTGATTTCTCGTCATCTTAACACCTTGAAATGTTCTTTGGATCCTACACCTTCAAGTTGGTACCCTCTAATAAATCCTATCTTGGTTTTCCCCATATCAATTCAGTCCTCTCGAGGTCTTATTGTTTTTAAAAGCATTGAATAGTCCAGTTTGAGTTAGTGTAAGGTTTTCCATTACTATATTTTGCGAATGGAAGCTCGTGGAACTGATCCAAAGAATGCACATGCATTTCGATGGCACAGTAAACACTTAGGAGGTATTTTTGGTTCCTTATCCTCCCGTTGTTCCAAAATACTTTGTCCATGCATATTCCCTTAAGAGCCTTGAGAGTAAAAACACATATAAGTTCTTCGGGTGATTTCTCGGTCACCATGGAACCTTGAAAGGTATCTTTGGATCCTACACCTCCCCATTGGTACCCTTTATAAAAAAATATCTTGGTTTTCCCGGATCAATTCAGTCCTCTCAAGGTCTTATTGTTTGCAAAAGCACAAAATAGTCTAGTCGAGTCGAGTCAGTGTAAGGCTATCCATTGCTATATTTTGTAAACGGAAGCTCGTGGCACTAAACCAAATGTGCACACGTGTTGGGATGTCCCGTAAACACCTTAAGAGGTATAATTTTGGTTCCCTATGCTCCTGGTGCTTCTGAGATACTTCGTCCAGGCGTAGTCCCTTAAGAACCTTGAGAGAAAAAATGCTATAAGTTCCTGGGTGTTTTATCGGTCACCGTGGCACCTTGAAATGTCTCGTCTGATCCTACACCTCCATGTTAGTACCATCTATAAAATCCTATCTCAGTTCTCCCTAGATCAATTCGTTCCTCTCGTGATCCTATTGTTTGTAACTGCACCAAATAGTCCAGTTTGAGTCAGTTTAAGGCTATCCATTGCTATATTTTACAAACGAAAGCTCATGCTACCAAACTGACTTTGCACACGTGTTAGGATATCTTGGTAAATGCTTTGGGAGGATTCTTTTTGTGGCCAAAAATCCCGATGCTTGTGTGCTACTTTGTCTAAGCGTAGTCCCTTAAGAGTCCTGAGAGCAAAATATGGTATAAGTTCTATGGGTGATTTCTCGGTCACTATGGCACCTTGAAAGGTATCGTCAGATCCTACACCTCCATATTGGTACCCTCCACAAAATTTTGTCTCGGTTTCCCTAGATAAATTTGGTCCTCTCAAGGTCCTATTGTTTGCAAAATCACCGAATAGTCTAGTTTGAGTTAGTGTAAGGTTGTTCATTGTTATATTTTACAAACAGAATCTTGTGGAAGAAAACCCACTATGCACATGAGTCAAGATGGCCTATTAAATTATTGGGGAGGCATCATTTCAGTTCCCTACACTCTGGTGTTTCCACGCTACTTCGGCCCGAGCATAGTCGTTTGAGAGCCTTAAGAGGAAAAAAATGGTATAAGTTCGTCGAGTGATTCCTCGGTCACCTTGGCACCTTGAGAGGTCTTGTTAGATCCTACACCTCCACCTTAGTACCCTATACAAAATTTTATCTCAATTTTCCCCAGATCAATTTAGTCCTCTCGATGTCCTATTGTTTGCAAAAGCGTTGAATAGTCCAGTTTGAGTCAGTGTAAGGTCAGTCCATTACTATATTTTGCAAACGAAAGGTCGTGGCACCAAATTGACTATGCACACACATTGGAATGCCCTGTAAACACTTGGGGAGGATTTATTTTGGTGGCCAACACTCTCGATGCTTTCGGGATACTTCGTCAGTGTAGTCTCTTAAGAGCCTTCTTGAGCAAAATATGGTATAAGTTTGCCGAGTGATTTCTTAGTCACCGTGGCACCTTGAAATGTCTCGTATGATCCTAATCCTCCGCCTTGGTACCATCTATGAAATTCTATCTCATTTTTTTTCTAGATCAATTCATTCTTCTCATGGTCCTATTGTTTGCAATCGCTTTGAATAGTCCATTTTAAGTCAGTGTACGGTTGTTAGATGCTATATTTCACAAATGCAAGCTTGTGGCACTAAACCAACTATGCACATGCATCGATATGGTTTGGTAAATGCTTGGGGATGTGTCATTTTAGTTTATATGCTCTCGGTGCTTCGGGATACTTCGTGTAATCGTATTCCGTCAAGAGCCCTTAGAACAAAAAATGGTATAAGTTCGTCAAGGGATTTATCGGTCACCGTGACACCTTGAAAGGTCTCGTTAGAACATACACCTCTAAATTTGTACCCTCTAATATATTCTATCTAAGTTTTCCCTAGATCAATTTGGTCCTCTCGAGGTCCTATTGTTTGTAAAAGTGTCAAATAGTCTAATTTGAGTAAGTGTAAGGCTATAGATTGCAATATTTTACAAATGGAATCTCGTGGCACTAAACCGACTATGCACATGAGTAAAGATGGCCTAGTAAACACCCGGGTAGGTATTTTTCAGTTCCCTATATTCCTAGTGCTTCCGAGCTACTTCATCTGGGAATAGTCCCTTTAAAGCCCCGAGAACAAAAATTATCTAAGTTCTCCGGGTGATTTCTCTGATAACGGTGGCACCTTGAAAGGTCTCATTACATCCTACACCTCCATGTTGGTACCCTCTACAAAATTCTATCTCGGTCTTCCCTAGGTAAATTTTTTTCCTCTCAAGGTCCTATTGTTTGCAAAAGCGTTGAATAGTCCAATTTGAGTCAATGTAAGGTTGTACATTGTTATATTTTACAAAAAAATCTCATGGAACCAAACCGAATATGCGCATGTGTTGGGATGATCTCAGTAAATTATTAGGAAGGAATCGTTTCAGTTCCCTACACCCCAAAGTTATTCCAGGATACTTCATCCGGGCATAGTCCCTTAAGAGCCCTGAGAGAAAAAAATGGTATAAGTTCACTGGGTGATTTCTCGGTCACCATGACACCTTGAAAGGTCTCGTCTGATCCTAAACTTCCACATTGGTACCCTTTATAAAATATTATCTTTGTTTTCTCCATCTAATTTTTTTCCTCTCGTTGTCTTTTTTTGCAAAAGCACCAAGTAGTCCTTTCGAGTCGGTGTAAGGATGTCCATGTGAATTTTTGTTTATTATTTCTTTCTAATATTTAATTTCCCTTAGCTTCTCTTGGCTTCAAGAATAATAAATTCTCTACTAACAATTCCAACCACATGAAGGTGGAAGATTCTTTGGCGCCACTTACCTACATAAACATATTAGTAAGCAATTAAATAGAATTTTAAATCCTACAAAAAATTTTAAAAATCATTAAAGTAAATATTCAAAATAAATTCATGAAGAAAATACCTTTGCAAATTCAATCCAATGAACCACAAGGATCAACTCTACTCTTGACAGTAGCAAGAATTTCTTCATGATCTAATTCACAAACCTTCCATAGATTCTTATTTAATGGCCTACCTCGATATTTGATCAATTGAATATTTGTTGCAAGAACCAAATGTGAATAGTGAAGTATCTTTCAATATACTTCATAGTCTTCAAACAACCAAGTATTTGATTTTTTGATAAGATATCATGAAGCCAAGTTCCAATGACTACCACTAACCCAGTGGAATACACAAGGTCTTTACCATCAATGGCTATGCAATTCAATTTTTCCCCTCTACACAATGAGACAAGAAGTAGTTTGTTCCCTCTTCATTAAATTCTCGTCGCAATAACTGCAAAAATGTGCCCTACATCACAAAGTAAAACTCAAGTCAAATTTAAAATACATTAAGAGTTGATCATTTAATAATTGATGAACTCATAACATGACATATATATATAACTTATTGCACTAAATTAGAGACTTGGTCAAATTTAGGTGATGTTGTCATATGATCTGAAGACATTGTAAGTTATAATGCTCATGGAACTTGATATGTGTTGAGTGGAATTAGAGGTCTACAAGTCCATTCGTCCACCCATTGTTGTGAATCACATTCATTCCATGCAAAATCAATGCATGATATACTAAAAACATTCCATGCACCTAGTATAAATAGTCCAAGAACTTGTATTTGAACTACAGAATGAGTGCATATCACTTGATCCTGCAACTATCATACAATCTTCATATATTTCTAAATTTTGTTCCTCTATCAACCAAAAATATCTATAAACCATTGAAATCGCTTGAGATTGATGGCCCATGTTCTTGATACACCAATGAACAATGCTTTCTATACATGTAAATTTAGCACCATCCTTGACTTTAACTCTTCTCTTATACGTGCTCTTTTCACACATGCTCCGCACCATCATGCTCTCCTTTCTCATGTCCCGCCACAGTAAAAATTTAGATATATTTGTACACCGGCTTTTTTTGTACATCCCGCTAGCCAATAAAACATCCCCGCATTCTTGAATTGTGATGTGATGTTGTCCAAACAAATGTAATGTTGATTGAAAAAAAAATCCTCTCATTCAAATTCGCATAAAAACTCCTAGAAACACCATTGCACATATTATGTAGAATGTGTCGATCATAACCGATGTAGAAATGATACGCTCTTAATATTTTTGATCTTTCTCATTACTTCCCGAGAGTGCATGAAATGTTATATACATGAAAATAGAAACTTGCATTGAGTTATAGTATTGAGATTGAACCTCCATTTGTGGCTCAATGTGTAATTATCTGCGAAGTCAAGCTGTTGAAACTTGTGTAATGGGAATTTGTCCTTGCTTAACTTGAATTTCTCACCAACCATTGAGCTCTATGTGTGTGCCTTGCATACTCATAAATAATTTCCTCTCGAATTTGACCATATATTACGATACAAGTAATTTTTCTCATAACAAGCTCACACCTCTTAAATTCTTTTCCATCTTTTAATTGATATGCTACTGATTTATATTTGTTGAAACAAACTAATTATTTTCCTATTGAATTTGTACTCTCCTCATGGATACAAATTTTCAATTTTAGAAAGCCACCACATATGTTGCACGTTCCATCTAAACATGTTTTTTTATTAAAAAAATTGTCAGTTGATTTTTCACAAAATATCGTAGGAATAAATTCCCTTGCAAATTTTGGTGGGACATTTAATCCACACTCCTACAACATGATGTTAGTATGCAAAACACAACATACTTGACAAAAACATCATAATGCATTGAAAATTCAACATGATGCTTGCGGTAACAAGTGGTACGTGAGTGATTGATTTTCACGTAAAAGGTTTTGTTCATTTCAAAAATAATTGCTCGATGTTAATTTCGGATTTTCATTCTTAAACTTAGAGAACAATTTTGTTTGAGTCATATCCAAGAAATATTTTGCACATGATTCACGATTACGAGAACCTATTCTTATTTTTATTGTATCTCTTCTATTCGGTGAAACCCTTGTGTTCTCATTCCAAAAATTTACAAGTAATTATTTTAGAATATTTGATGTATCCTTGTCTTTCCATGTGAGTCTACTAGAGAATGCCCAATAGTCAGTGTTATTGGCTTACTCAAGACTTTTGCGTCTCCCTATTGATTTCATTAGGTTTTTCCTGTTTACTTTCAAAGCTCTTTTTGTTATTCTAATTGAGTGTTCATTAACCATTTTATCACTTATTATACAATTAGTAACTACACACCGTGTAGCATTACTACCTTTTGTGCGTATGTTGACACCTAAATTTTTGTATGTTTTATGTATATTTTAGACAATTGACACATTTTGATCAACAACATTAGATGTTCTTAACCCTAGGGTCTTCATTATAAGTCTCATCTTAATTAATTTGATCAATGTAACAAATAATTGACATCTTTGTGTATTATTTAAATTCTCAAAGTAATTATCCCAAATTCCCTATCTTTTCTTCTCGTATTTATTTGGACATTTTGTCAAGCATTGGTTTTATAATGTTTTCATCAATTTCAATTAAGTGAATGGGTTTTCTATGCAAAATGGAAGGAGGTGTTCTTAGAGGTAAAGATTCATTAGTAAGGTTACTTTCTTCATTTAGTATTTCCATGCAAATTTCAGGATTAACATTTAGATTCTTAGGTAAAGGTTAAACATTTGGATTGTCGGAGTAAAGGATCAACATTTGGATTGTTAGGTAAAGGTTCAACGTTTGGATCGGTATCAAATTATTCATCCATACCAACATTATCATTCAATTCATTATTAATATTCATTGCAAAATCATTATTCTCTACATTTTCATTATGTATTTCATCCTCATTTTCTAAAACATTAGGTACATTTGATATAGTAGATGTACCTTGCCCTGCATGAATTTTTGCATCCGCTTCACTTTCTTTATTCTCATCTCTTCCAATTTCTCTGGTGTCTTATTTTGTACTTTCTTCTTGTCCTTACCTTGACTTTTATCACCCATGATTACAAAAATATATATAGTGGGGTAGGGGACAAGTTCAACTACTAAAAATCTTGTAAGAATGTATAAGAATCTGCAGACCAGGACAAAAATCCCGTGAAAGAGATGAAAAGGACATTGGGTGGCCATAAAAATATATAAAGCAAAGAGTGTATGTGTTATAACACATACACATTTTGTTTTTCCCTATTCAAGGCATGCCTCTAGGCTTGGATCCGGTTTAGATCCCCAAGCCTGAGGCATGGACTTGAAAAACACAACAAACAACATGCTTTTATAGAAAAATTGGTAAAATAGCTATTCCACCGTGATAAATCACACTAAAACGATTGATAAATTTAATTAAAATATGACTACGATGTTGAGAAAACTTTTTCTTTTTAAAAATATAATTTATCAATTTTTTTGACTAATATAAGCTTTCCATACAAATTATTTTCTAAGTATTCCTTTTTGTAGCTATTTTTGGAGTTTATACACGTCTATCTTTTATTGTGTATATTTTTTTTGAATCATCAAAATTGAATAAAAAAAATTTAGGCATTGTTCACACCCAAAATTTCATGTGCTACATTATTGAAAAATAGTTATAAAGGTCCCCAATGATGATTCATATCCTTTGAAAGATGTTTGAGCTCCAAAACCCATTCGTAGTATATATTTGTAGCCTAGACATCCCTACTTAGATCCCACATGCTTTTTCCTAGCTTCCCGCTACATTTTAGAGTAGTTTCACCTTTAGTGTCAAAAGCTGCGCCCGCTTTGGTGGCGGTTTAGTGATCACCACCGGTCATGGCGGTAGTTGGCACAACCGCCGCCCTAGGCAAGGCGGAAGTCCTTTAACCACATCCCTACACATGGCGGCGATCCTGTGTGAATTTTCCAGAGAGTTCACTCGCGTTTTGACATGGAATTCTCTCACTTAACTTCCATTTTTAGACCCATTGCTTTCCCATTTTAGATGATTCCAAGGCCCAACTCCCTTGTGAAAATCTATTTGTGATTGATGGTTGTTAATAGTTTGAACTCCCTCTTCACTTTTTTATGTCCTCCTTTGGCTACAAAATTGCTTCAACCATTGCCCAACTAAATTCTTATAAATACCATGCTTGTGTGCAACAAAAACCTGGAGAAAATTTATATTCTTGTTATTGCAAAGTTCTTTGCCTTTCTTGCTAGAAATTGCCAAAGCCAATCTCAGTTCAATTGTTCTTACACTCTTCCACTTGCATTGTTTCCTAGTCTACCAATTCAAGTTGTTATTTCTCTCACATCCTTCTTCTTCTACTATTTTTTAATCCCCATCCGTTGGACTCACATTGACACACAAAAAGTGAAAGGATAAACTAGGGGGAAAATTACTCCACATCTAGATTTACCTCTATTATGTGAATTCCAAGTTGGAGTTGTTGTTTAATTTCCTTCATTTCTACAATTTATTATTGTTACATCATATCAAATAGAGTAGAAATCAATTTTCCTTCATCTACAAGTAATTAGTTAATTTCCAAAGGGTTTACATCTTTCATAATAGCTCCCGTTGACAGATCCTCTTCTTCCCATCCCTATGGATCTAAAGGAGATAATTTCGTAGGGACGTGGTCTATATATCATTGAGTAGCTGGAAAATTTCTTGTGTTATGTTAGCATTAATTAGAATAAACTCAACACAGGTGAATAACCATGCCGGGTTATTTTTCTTATTTAGTTTTATTGTAGAAGTAGATTTGGTTATTTAGAATAAAAACAAACCGTTGTTTAGTGATTGTAATGTTTGAGTTTTTTATTTTTTAGATCAGTTTCCTTTCAAAGTATTAGCTTAGATTTTAATTTCATTCAAGTATACATAGACACTTCAAACTAGTTCAACACTTAGATCCAATTAGGAAAACAATTCATAGGGAATTTAGGCTACCCATTCATAGCCTCTAAAAATCACACTACCGAACTTAGTCACTAATTCTCCCATAGCCAACAATCGACACATTCCACACCAGTTTTCCCGACACAACCTTGGGAGGTCGGGTCCATAATAAATTCATGTGTCGATCTTCTTTCATAAAAATTGATGAACCCAACATGAAGGATTAATTCCTTCTTATTTCCTTCTCTTTCATTTATATTACCTCACCTCTCCATTTCTCACCTTAAATATGTCTCGAAGAGAGATTGGTGGGCCATTCGGCTCGATAGATATTACACCAACATGTAAACCTCCCTAGCTACACTTAAAACCCCATTAGCTATGTAAGGGTGGATGAGGTTGTTCAACCATTAGCAATATGTTCAGCCCAATCCAAACCACTTTGTTCTCACAAACGGAACAAGTTCTTATCATAGAATCCTGTCAAGACCTCACATTGTCATGCAATAAAAAAAAAGATGACATATTTGCATGAATAGCTAGTCCTTTTCTCAAATAGAAAATTATTTGGATAGAATGAAGGATAAAACCTTTGAGATGTCAAATACCTATCCTAAGATTCTTACTTCGAGGAAGACAAGAATTATAACACCAAAAATTCATGACAGGTATCATGATCCTACTCAATCAAACCCTACACCACAAGCAACCAACAAGTGACTATCATCACCAATCCGGCACTATGATAATTCTTCACCAGGAACTCCTCGTGCTATGATTATTTACTAATGCACAACCTTTAGTTTGGTGGATGTAATCTGGAAACAAAACAACAACCGAACACAAGAATACCATCGACTATGATAAGACGGAATGATGACAAATCTGAAATATCAAAGTAAATTATAATATTAACACGAAATTGTTACAATCTCACCCATGAGGTACTTCAACAAGACTATGGGAGAAACTTTACAATTACACCTCTTGATGGCTTCTTCAACACACCTTTAACTGATGGCTTCCTTTGCACACTTCCTACAATATTTCTCACTACTTCTTTCTATGCTAAATGAGGGGCCTCTCTATTTATAGAACTTCCAGCTTATCCATCTTATCTCTAAGATAGGATAAGAAATCCACTCTGACGAATCATATTCCATACCTTAACTCTTATCTGTACATGTAAGCTTATATGTTAAGATAAGATAAACCTTATCATTTTACATGGGTTCCACATTTTTAGACTTTTTACAAATAAAATACACAAAATATTTATGACCTCACTCCTTGTCTTTATTACCAATATAATATTTCTAATTCCTAATCATGTAGACCCTACTTCTCTAATTACCCAAACTTTGACATTTTAACATTACCGGACCACTTACGACAAATATTTACTTTTTACAACATTCCTATTGTACTTTGACTGTTACCGTACTCCACATTATTGGCGGCACCGTACTGATGGCGCCGTTATCTTCTATCAGACGCTACTACTAATTATACTTAACAACATCCTATTCCTAATACATACATTAATGAAATAGAAATTATGGAGGAAAATTTTAGTGTCGACAGGACTTAATCCTCTCCTAACGATCTCGTTTCTACTTTATTAGAGAGGATTAGAGAACTAGAAAGTTCCCTGACTTCACAACCAACACATGCACTAGGGCGTAACATGAGGTATTCGGTTGACAGCAAAGGATACATCCCTTCCAATGAGCAACCAACGCAACATCTTGTAAAACAATGTTATCTAATTCATTCAAATCCAAGTGATCTTCTCATAGGATTAGACACACTATGGATGGGTCCTCATCCTTCTCAAGCTTATTCTATGCAAGGTATGTCCGGAAGTGTGTTCTCGAATTCCGCCACAATAGAAAATGCAACGTTCCCTGGTTTTATGCCCACTAGTCCATATCTTGGTACTATCCCACCTTACTTGTCTAAGTATTTGAAGTCCCCCCAGATGGACCCATACTCCATTCCCACTCCCTACATACCATATCAAGGGACTCCATAAGATTTTTTCAATGATTATAATGCAACTTATCCAACCCCTCCTCCTCCACCTCCTCATCAAGGATCTTCAATGGTGGACTCTTACGCAATGGGTACATACATTGAGTACTTAAAGGAGCCACTTGAATTCACCATATATTGTGTCATGCTTCCACACCCATTACCGAATCTTCCTAAGTTTAAAGGGGAGGGGGATCGAACACTCATATCAATGCCTATGCTACTAATATTAGGGAATTACTTCCTATGGATGTTGTGGTGGCTAAGATATTTCTAAAGACTCTCGAAGGAATTGCATTGGATCGATATTACCGTATTCTGGAAGCTTCTATACATTCCTTTAAACATCTTTTTTCTGAGTTCATCAAATCATTTGACATGAACAATTTATTGCATACAAGGATTAGGGAGTTCTTGCATATTAGACAGGAGCAAAATTTATCTATCGCCCATTTCACCCAGAGATGGTGCCAAGTTATTTATTCCTCTACAAGTGTTCCTAACATGGACAAGACGGAAATTTTCAATATTTTCCTTCACTCACTCAATCGAGAGAGTAGGGAGGAAGTCCAAAAGATTCCTTTCCACAGTTATAAGGAAGTATTGGTAGGTGCACTTCAGATTGACCAAGCCGCTATTGACAATGGGCGTAAGATCTATGGTCCCAATGGGAAATTGGTATCCCAAAATTAAAATAATACAAATTATCGAAACAACGGTGCCAACAACCAAGGAGCTAAGGGTGTGAATCGAAAACATGGTGCTACCACAAATAGTGTTACTAATCAAGAAAAAAATGTTGGTGCTACAAACAATGGTAACACTAACAATAATAATAACATGGGCAATCAAAGAGTTTCAATAATAGTGTGTCTTCTATCGACACACTTGATGTAAACCTGACACCCTCGGAAAAAAATTGAAACCCAAGGCCCGAGCAAGTATCAAAACTCTAGCCAAGGGGTAACGAATCATTGTTATATAAACCAATTTTAAAACTACAACCAAGGTTATAATCAAAAACAACAAGACCCTTATCAAAGGCCAAGAGATTATGACCCTAACCTATATTGTTGTTTCTATATGGTTCGAGGTCATGATGATAGGACTTTCCACGATTGCAATAATTTTTATAAAGAATTCTCAAAACCAAAGGCAACTCTTTGTAGAAATTTTCCTAGCAAAACCTGAAATGGACCCACATCCTAGACATACCGAACCTTTCACACCTCAAAATGTGAACCCTAAACATCCTAAGGATTCCGAGGTGAATCCTCAAAAAAAAAAAAAAAAACAAGGGCATTCCTATAGGGAATTGTCACCCCCAAAATTCCCCTCATTTTTATGTCTAGTCATCACCGGATGATAAATTTCTTCTCATTTCCAAAAAGGTGGACCAGGCGCGGGTGGAGAGTTTTTTCGGCAATTGTTCTTTTGGTGAAAAGTTCAGATGGAAATGGTAGACCCACAAGCCCGCGTGGAGAAATAAAAAGAAGAATCCCCAACGCCCACTCCAATCACATTCTTACATGTGGATGGTCTATATTTGAAGTTGTAAAGACCGATCTAATGGCTCGAATTCAAAGTTATAATGGTTTTGAACGGTCTCTGCACGACGATCATCTGGTCATTTCTCCATGGAAACATAAAATATTCTTTTTAGCTGGTTTTGATGGGTGAAAATCTAAAAAATGTCTGCCATGCCACTAACATGGAATCCAATCACTTTACAGATCAAGTTCTGATTTGTTTTGCATTTATTCCATCTCCAATACGCCAAAAGACGGGAAGAACCGCACTTGAAATACTGTCAGAGATTAATTATTGACAGTTGGGCTTTCAAAATGGATTTTCCCCCTCTTTCTCTTCTCGGGGGGTATCTTTGCTTCATCTATAAATGTAAGATCTGGCTCATTACTAAGGAAGGAATTTTGATATTCTGGAAATGTAATTTCGAATCGAAAGGAATCAATATAGGAGTTTCCCCTTTCTTCCTCTGTTTTTCTCTTTCTTTCTTTTCTCTGATCTGTGAATCATTTAATCTCTCACATACTAAGAAACTTTGTGTTCTAGTAAATGTAATCTCGAGAACTTTGTGTCTGCGGGAATGTATCTGTCATAAACGTGAATGGTTCAAATCTGTATTTCATTTGCTCAATATGCATAAAGGTTTTCTCTGCTATCTCCTTTCCTTGAAAGTATTGTCTTCTTCTACCTCCCTCACCTCCTTAAGTCTTCTATCCTCTTGTGTTGATGATTTTCCTGGCATAAAGCACATTTCTAGATATCAGAAAACCACACTTTGATGAAAGTTGTATATTTGTATATAGGTTTTGCCTTTTTCTTTCAATAAGGGAACCTCTCCCATTAAAGAGGAGGGACTTGTTTGTCCCCTTGACTGTGGTTTCTTTCAAAGTGCAAATCTGAAACCCAACAGTTTTTGGTGACTCTCGCTGGGAAATTTCCTTATCCCTTCTAAAAGAACAACAATTTGATCATTTCTTTGATCTGGCGACTCTACGTTATACATGAAGTAAAAAGGCTCTTGGAATTGTTAATCCTCATTTCCAACTCCTAGAGCAACAAGGCTTCTCTCTCCCTTCATCAAGAAGAAGTAGAAGGACATGGTCTGCAAGCGCTCCTCCTACCAGAGATAGAAATTTTGGGAATAGCATTCCTCATAATCAAGTTAGTCCTAACCTAGGTGCTTTGGTGCTTGCTGGTGTTGCCTTCCCTCTTCAGACAACCTTTCCAAGGATGGTGGCACCTTTGCCTTGGGGACAATGGGTTGGGCCTCTTGCTCTTCCTCATCCATTGCATGAATTACCTAGGGGTAAGGAAAATTTTTTTCCCAAATTCAGAGGAGATGGGAAAGTACATCCAGATGAACACATTGCAGCCTTCATTGTTGCATGTGGGATTCTTGGGGTCGAACATGAAGATGTTTCTGTCAGGATCTTTGTGGAAACACTACAAGATAATGTTGTTGATTGGTTTTATCATCTTCCTGTTGGGACCATCACCGATTGGAATACCATGACAACTTAGTTTGAGCAACGTTTCAAACCTGCTGAGGATGTGCATGCTCTCCTGGAGAAAATCTCTCATATCAAGAAGGAGCCATTCGAGCCTATGAGGGAGTTTGTGGAAAAATTCAACAAGCTGATTCATAAGATTCCACAGAACACTCATCTTGTTGATCAAATTCAAAAGTGTTTCTTCCTCAATGCTCAATTTCCTGAAGTAAGTTATGCACTAAGAAGGGCTAACTTGGCAACTTTGGATGCTTGATCAGAGATTAGAAATCAGTGTTGAGGATGATTTAATCATGTCTAGTAAACTGAAGAGAGAACCTTCCAAATCTAAAGCACCTTCTTCTTCCTCTTCCCTGGAGCCAATTTTGATCAGTTAGTGCAGAGGTTGGCAAATGATCTCATTGCCATCAAGAAGCAATTGGCTCAGCATGCTCCTTACCAAGATATTCCAAGGAAGAAATTTCAGCCAAGGAACCGATTACCTCCTCCTCATACTAGATTGGCTATTGAAGGCCCACCCTCAATGTGTCAGTCAATGCAACTTGTGAGATTTTGGAGCCGATGATGAAGAAGAGAATGAACTCTATGAAGAACAAGGAGAGGAAGTTGATGAAGAACTGGAGGAGCCTGGTGGAGCTCAAGTTCATTTCCTTACCACCGAAGGCATTGACGATGAAGATGATTATGAGGAAAGAGTAGTAGAGATGAATAGTGAGTCATATGTTGTTATGACTCGGGATAAGACCAACAAAAAGGAAAAAGTGGTGCAGCCTGCTAAAAAATCCAAGGAGTTTCCTACAACTATTCCAGTGGTTGCAAGGAGAGGAGCTCCTATTCCCACTGCTTCCACACAAAAGGTGAGTTCTGCAAATTCTTCTCCCTCTACTTCTACTTTCAAAGCTTCTTTCACGTCCATTCCTAAAAATGATAAGTTTGATAAGCCAAAGGTTTCCCTGCTCCTAGTAGTGATGCCCCATCCACCTCTGGGCCTTTTGATATCATTGACCACCTTAAGAAAACAAAGATTCAGATTTCAGAGGCAGAGTTCTATCAAACCCATCCAAAAGCCTTTGCCAAGATGGTTAACTTTGTCAATTCCAAATCCAAAGCCCCATCTCATATTTCTAAAGGCCTTTTTCCCACTCCCTCTTCCTCTCCTCAAACATGCCTTGTGGCTGCAGTCACTTCACCCAATGAGAAAATCAAACCTTTCTATGTGACTCTTCTCATAGCTGGCCATAAACTAAGCAATTGTGTCATTGACTCAGTGCATCAGATAATGTAATGCCTACCAAAGTGGCTCATGCTTTGGGCCTAACCCTAACCCGCACTTTTGGTTCTTGTTATTCCATGGAGAGTAGAGAAGTGCCTTTGGTTGGGAGAATCAAGGATGCACAAGTAGCTTTTGTTGCTTTGCCAGAGAAGAAGGTCTTAGCCACCATCTTGGTTGTTGATATTCCACCTTCATATGGCATGCTGCTAAGTAGGAACTTTTGCAAGGATGTAGGAGGTGAAATCCAAATGGATTGGTCACATGCTCTTATCCCAATTAATGGAAAAATGAGGAAGCTACTACCTGAGAAACAAATTGAATACATTGTGCAAAAGATAGATGATCCAAAAGCACAAATACTTTATGAAGACATAGGGCATGGTAACTACATGATCATGTCACAAGATGAAGCAAATTTGCCTAAAGGAGTGATTCATGATCCCAATGGCATTTGGACCTTGGAATTTGATGGCAGCTGCTCCTCAGCTAGTTTTGGGGCTGGTGTGGTATTGATCTCTCCAGAAGGGAAGATTCACCCCTTCTCTTTTAAGCTTTACTTTGAAAATACCAATAACACAACTGAGTATGAGGCTCTCATTCTTGGTTTAAACATGGCAAAAGAATTGGGAGTGAAGAACCTTCTTGCTCGTGGAGATGCAGAGTTGATTGTAATGCAGGTCAGAGATCTTTATCAAGTAAAGAATAGAAGGTTGAAGCACTATAGGAATCTTGTCTGGGATTCCATTGAATTCCTTGAGGCTTTTTCCATTAAAGTGTGCCAAGGGAAAAGAACACTAGAGCTGATTCTCTAGCTGTTTCGGGGTCCTTGTTGATTCCTCATCCTGACTTTTCTCAAGATAAATTCACCATTGAGATGATTCATAGACCCATCATGCCCGATAATGCAAATAATTGGCAAGTCTTCAATGATGACCAACACCTACTATCTTTCTTGGAGCTTAGAGACAATTTTGATTAGTTGTACTTTGAGGGAAGTGATAATCTGCCTAGAGAGTGTGTGTCATCTAATGAAGAAGGTGTCAAAGAAGAGATGGATCAAGATGGATGCATCAAACTGAAGGGTAACAAGATCCCTAAAGGGTTGGTGAGTTTGGAGGATCTATTTGATAAACATGATAGATATGTGAAGTCTAAAGCTTCCCAAGGAGCTCAACAGTCTGTTGAAACTGAGAAAGTAAATATTGGGAGTGTTGATGATCCCAAAATGGTGAACATCGGAAAATGTTGCACTCAAGAGGAGAAAGGGAAAGTGGTAAATATTTTGAAGAGGTATGTTGATGTGCTGGCTTATTCTTATGATGATCTTAAAGCTTTCCAACCAAAAGAAATGCAACATTTCATTCCTCTTAAGCTTGGGATCAAGCCTTTCAAGCAGAAGCAAAGGCAATACAATCCAAAGATTGTTGATACAATTTTCCAAGAAGTACGAAGTTGTTGAAGGCTAAGATCATCTTCCCCATTCACCACTCAATGTGGATTGCCAATATTGTGCCTGTCAGGAAGAAAAATGGTGAGATTCGGATCTGCGTGGACTTTAGGAATTTGAATCAGGCTTCTTTGAAGGACAACTACCCTCTCCCCATGATGGATCAAGTGTTGCAAGTTGTCACGGGCTCAGAGATGCTATCTATGTTGGATGGATTCTCGGGATATAATCAAGTAGAGGTAAGTACTACTGCAGACCAACACAAGACTACTTTTACTACTCCTTGGGGCACCTTTGCCTACAAGAGGATGCCATTTGGTCTCATAAATGTTGGTGCTACCTTTCAGAGGGCCATGGACCTAGATTTTGGCATTTTGAAAGGGAAATGCATTGTTGTATACCTAGATGACTTGACTATGTTTTCAAAAGCCAGAGCAGACCATTTCCAACACCTTGAAACAGTCCTCCAAAAGTGTAGAGAACATGGGATTTCTTTGAATCCAAGAAGTCAGTCTTTTGTGTCACTAAAGGAAAGTTTTTGGGACACATTGTTTCAAAAGGAAGGAATCAAGATTGATCTAGAGAGAATTCAAGCCATCTGGCAGATCCCTCTTCCAACCAAAGCAAGAAAGGTGTTCATTCTTTTTTTAGTAAGATCAATTTCCTAAGAAGATTCATACCTGATTTTGTAGAACTTACTATGAGCATTGCTCACATGATGAAAGGGAAGTAAACTTTTGGTTGGTCCTCTGAAGGGAAGATTGCATTTGAGGACATAAAGAAGGCTATTGCAAAGACTCCAATCTTGGTGTGCCCTGATTTTAGCAAGGATTTCATTATCTATTGTTATGCCACTGAAAATAACCTAGCTGTTGTGTTAACCTAGAAGAATCTTGAAGATCATGAGCTCCCAATTGCATTCATGAGTTATGTTTTAAAATCCCATGAGATGAAGTACACCATGATGGAGAAACATGCTTTTGCAGTTGTTAAAGTTGTCAAGCAGTTTAGGTTTTACATTCTAAATTCTCATTCCATTATGCTCGTGCTTGATACAACAATCAAATCCATTCTTACGCAGCAAGAATTTGGAACCAAAAGAGGCAATTGGGTAGAAAAGGTGCAAGAGTATGATCTTGACATCAGACCAACCAAGTTGGTTTGGGGTAAAGGCCTATGTGAACTCATTGTTGAAGGAGATGCCAAAGAGTTGTCCCATGATGGAGTTGATGCCCCGTTGTTCTGTTTCTCGGCTCGACGGATGTATGGTATGTTGACATTGCTCACTTTCTTACCTATGGAGAATGTCCACCTCACTTAATTGCTAAAGAGAAGAGAGCCATCAAACTGAGGTCTGCACAATATGTGTTATGGGAGAATGCTTTGTTCAAGTGAGGCATAGATGGAAGATTTTTGAAATGTGTAGACAAAGAGCAACAAAAGAGGTTGTTCTCTGCTTTTCATGACCAAGCTTGTGGAGGTCATTTCTCCTCTGCTGTAATAGCCCACAAAATCCTTCGTGTTGGTTATTACTGGCCTACTCTATTCAGAGATGCATCAAAATGGGTTGGTAAATGTGAAGCATGCCAAACGTTTGTTGGAAAACCGAAGTTGGCCGCTTTGCCTCTCAAACCTATAGTGATTGAAGAGCCATTTCAACAATGGGGTTTAGATTTCATTGGAGCACTCAACCCACTTTCTAGTGTTGGGCACACCCATGTGTTGACTACCACAGATTACTTCACCAAGTGGGTGGAGGCCATCCCGGTTAAGAGCACCACTTCTGAGGTAGTATGTAATTTCATCAAGGAAAACATATTGATAAGGTTCGGGATACCAAACAAGATTGTGATTGATAATGCTTCCAACTTTTCTTTTGCTGAAATGATGGATTTCTGCTATGGTTATGGTATCTCCCTTGCTCATTCTTCAAATTACTATCCCCAAGGGAATGGACAAGTAGAATCAACAAACAAGAACTTGGTGACCATTGTTAGAAAACTTGTCAATGATTCTCAGAGAAATTGGCACAAGAAACTTTATGATGCACTTTGGGCTGATAGGATTACACCCAAGAGAGTGATTGGAATGTCGCCTTTCCAAGTGGTATATGGTGTGGAAGCTCAACTACCAGTGACCTTGGAATTTCTCGCCTTGCATCTGATGAAAGCCATTGAAGATTCAAGTTTTAGTAGCTCTTTGGACAAGAGGATTATGTACCTTCAGAAAATGAATGAAGACAGATTGCAAGTGGTTGACAGAATACAACTCATCAATTGAAAGTGAAGGATTTATTTGACAAGAAATCCAAACCCAAATTTTCCAAGTGGGAGACATTGTGCTGCTATGGGACAAGAGACATGAACCTCGAGGAAGCCATGGTAAGTTTGATTCTCTTTGGCTTGGCCCTTTTAAAATTAGACATTTTGCTGGAGAGAACTCTTTTTATCTAGATTACATGGATGGATCTCCTCTCCCACTTCCTTATAGTGGGTAGTACTTAAAGTTTTTCAAGTCCTAGGTGACTAGGAAGTTTCTTTGTATAGTGTTTTGGTTTTGGTTTGTTTCCCTTTTTATTCCTTGTTGTGTGGTGTGTTTTGTTTTGGGTCTTCCCCTTTTGGTTTGGTTTGTTTCTTCTCCTATTTTGTGTGTGTTGCCTTGTATTGGTTTTTCTTTTGACTCCTTTGCCCAATGGATAAGGCACTGGTCCTCTTTTCCAGAGTCTATCTATAGTTCTTGATCTTGCCTTGTCCCTTTTGTTCCAAACCAAGTCATCCCCAAAAGAGCCAGTTGTTGTCACCCCCAAAATTCCCCTCATTTTTAAGTCTAGTCATCACCAGATGGGAAATTTCTTCCCATTTCCAAAAAGGCGGGCCGGCGGGGCTGGGGAGTTATTTTTGGCAATTTGTTCTTTTGGTGAAAAGTTCAGATGGAAATGGCGGACCCGTGAGCCCGCGTGGAGAAATAAAAGAAGAATCCCCAATGCCCACTCCAATCACATTCTTACATGTGGATGGTCCTTATTTGAAGTTGCAAAGGCCGATCTAATGGCTCGAATTCAAAGTTATAAATGGTTTTGAACGGTCTTGATGTGATGCATCTGGTCATTTCACCATGGAAACATAAAATATTATTTTTAGCTAGTTTTGATGGGCACAAATCTAAAAAAATGTCTGTCATGCCACTAACATGGAATCAATCAACTTTAATGTCTGTTTTGGTTTGTTTTGCATTTATTCCATCTCTAATACGCCAAAAGACGGGAAGAACCGCACTTGAAAGACTGCCAGAGATTAATTATTGATAGTTGGGCTTTCAAAACAGATTTTCCCCCTTTCTTCTCGTGGGGTATCTTTGCTTCATCTATAAATGTAAGAGCCTAGCTCATTACTAAAGAGGGAATTTTGATATTCTGGAACTGTAATTTTGAATCGAAAGGAATCAATATAGGAGTTTTCCCCTTTCTTCCTATGTTTTTCTCTTTCTTTCTTTTCTTTGATCTATGAATCATTTAATCTCTCGCATACTAAGAAAATTTTTGTTCTATTAAATGTAATCTCAAGAACTTTGTGTTTGTGGGAATGTATCCGTCATAAACGTGAATGGTTCAAATCTAGATTTCATTTGCTCAATATGCATAAAGGTTTTCTCTGCTATCTCCTTTCCTTGAAAGTATTGTCTTCTTCGCCTCCCTCACCTCCTTAAGTTTCTATCCTCTTGTGTTGATGATTTTCCTAGCATGAAGGACATTTATAGATATCGAAAACCACACTTTGATGAAATTTGTATATTTGTATATAGGTTTTTCCTTTTGCTTTAAATAAGGGAACCTATCCCATTAAAGAGGAGGGACTTGTTTTCCCCTTGACCGTGTTTTCTTTCAAGGTGCAAATATGAAACCCAACAAGTATCAAAACCAAGTAGGATCCTATGATTTGATATCGATTTGAACAAGACCTCTTCTTACATCTGCGTTCCTATATTTACTAAAGAATTCACCTACGCATTGTTCTCGTGTTTCTCAATGCACTAGGTATTGCTCATCTAATCAACATTACACCTCCTCCCAATGCTCAAATAAGTCATATTGACTTTGATATGCATCCTCTGGGACATATTGATAGGGATACTGGGTTTGTTTTTGATATAGACAAGATGCCATCTGACACTGAAATTGCTCAAGAGGTGATCCTACCTTATATTTATAGGTCTGGGTTTATAAAAATTGCATTAAGAGAGCCATGATTGATGATAGAGCTTCTGTAAACATAGTTCCCTTCTCTTTCTTGAAGAATTTAGGGTATGGAGAGAATAATTTCTCCTCTACAAGAAACACGTTGCGAGGGTATGACAGTCTCAAAGAAACCTCAATTAGAACCATAGTTCTTCCAGAACACTTGGTCTGAAAACAATTTTGACATAATTTTACATCATCGACAAGGAAACAAATTATAACATGATCCTTGAGAGACCTTGTATCCATTAAATGAAGGTTGTCCCTTCTACCTTGTTCCAAGAAACTAGATTCCTCCATTTGGGAAAAGTCTTCATCGGTCAAGGGGATCCTAATCCCTTTTATATACACTTAGAAAACCTCAAGAAGAATAAATGGGTCCATATGGAGTATGAACTTCCTGTGAACCAATTGAAAAAACCACCTCCATCAAAAGAGTTAGTCCCGATCACCCCGGGCGTTTCGAAGGATAAATTTGTTGACCCAAATACATTTGAGGTGGTAAAGATGGTTAAGGGTAGATCGATATCTGTGGAAACAAAGTGTCCACTAAGACCATAACCGAAATCATGAAACTCCTAGAAAGTGATAATCTAGTTTTTCTCCCGTTTGAACCACAAGGGATGGCTAGTCTTCTCAGTTTATCATCTTTTCCCTCCGAAAAATTAGGTCTAGGTATAAACATGATAGCATTAACAAATGAAGAAGAGAAATTTGAGATTGAAAATATGCCCATAAAAACCATTTCTAAGGGTTATTCTATTCTAAACCACAATTTCAACCCATGTATGTATGAAACTAAGCTTTTCATATCCATGGGGCAAGGCCTCATCATTCGAAGAAGGGTCACAATTAAACACAACACTCTACATAGGGAGTAAGGTCGAGAAGCATAGTCATGCTCACCCACACACCGTGTCTCAAGAACATAACAAAGAGGTTCATGAATACCTTTCTCGAAAAATGAGCTTAATTATTGGACATATATGCTTCCGGAAAGGGTTGTAAGTTTAAAACCATAGTGGTAGGACCTTGTCAAGAGAACAGAAATTTTGAGGATAATGGTTCTCCGTTGTCTACTTTTGAGGGGTGAAGAATTCAATATTCATCAAATTTCTTCACATTAGCCATCATGATATGTAGTGCATATGCATTTCCATATGTATATTACGACATTCACATTGCATTTTCACTTGCTAGCCCATTTTGTAAAATTTGTAATGAAGGGACTTATTCTTACAGCAATTCCTAAAAAATTATGAAAATATTGGCAAAAATTCAAATCATATCTCCTCAAATTTTTGTAATATCATCAATTTTTTCTGAATCATTTCATCAATTCAAGCAAGATAAGACAAAGATTTGACAATAACCATACCAAGGCCTACATACTTGGTTCTACTCATAGTTTCTTCTAGATTAGGTGTCTTTGCCTATAGTCTATTCTAGAAGCTTCATGGTGTCACATCTATCCCATATACACCTCTTTGGAAATAAGAACATTCTAAACATTTTACCTAGATATATGTGTCAAATGAAAATCAATAGAAATTTTTTATTTACACACTTCTTTGCCCCACCAACCTTTGGTGTTGAGCCCACATCTCTTACTAGTGGCATGGGGTTGGGAAAGGAGAGAAGTGCCCTTACTCGCCTATGCCTTGTCCTTGGTGATGAGCCCATGCTTCCTACCGGTAGCATGGGGCAAGGTGTAGGGGTCTTTACAAACAAATTAGAAAGTTAAAATAAATTCATTCAATAAAGGAAGTTGTAAAATCATAAAACCAAAGAAAAGTGAGTTAGATGTTCAAATTCCAAGAGAGTTTAAAACCTTAAACCATATTTTTCAACCAAGTTGCCATCTATAGATCTAAGTCTAGATAAACTAGAAAGCAATTCACATTTTAAACTATGTAGCAAACTTGAGTAGAATGAGGTCATAGGTTCTCAATTTGGTTTTGCCAAATCCTTGTCTTTCTCTCACCATTACCATTCAACAAATTTGTATAACTTGCGTCCCTTCGGCTCTCGGTGTTGAGCCCTCACATCTTACTTGGTTACGTGGGGTTAGGAGTGGGGCAAGTTCGTTCTATTATCATATCATGTTTTTCCAAAACAATAAGAAGTATCAAAAATTGCTTAAAGAAACTAAAGTTCAACATTACATTGTACTTGCATCATCATATATCAAAGCATTGCAAAAACAACAAAAAGAAAATCATTTTGTTAGCATTCATCATCCATTGCATACATTTTGAAAAGCATCAAAACTGGAAATTCTAAATATCTAGAGTACACATGTGAATCAAGCCATAAATGGAAGACAACTCTATGAGATGAATAGCTGACCAAAAATATGTATCGTATATATATCACAGGAATAAGTTTGAGTACAATGCCATCATGCACTAGGTGTGGTCAAAATGCTCACAAAGTGAGCCAAAAATACAAAAAAATCATATAAGTGCCTCACAAAATGGCAACAAAGTAATAATGGCTCAATAGCCTATCAATCTCTATGGGACCCCTGAGAAGGTGCACGCCTAACTCTAGGGATCCTGCTATGGATCTCGACAGCGTGAGTGCACTGAGTGGTGTGAGTTCTTATGAGAATGACCACTAGTTGTGGTCTCATTGTGGCTCCTCCTCATCACTACTCTCTCCCTCTCAGCCACCTCATAGCCTGTAACTCTGGTCTTTAGGTCCATAACCAT
This sequence comes from Taxus wallichiana var. yunnanensis, assembly GCA_018340775.1. Lineage (NCBI taxonomy): Eukaryota > Viridiplantae > Streptophyta > Pinopsida > Cupressales > Taxaceae > Taxus > Taxus wallichiana. The sequence continues at coordinate 852,676,693 of CM031242.1, read as the reverse complement.
CTCTGCCACCTTCCAGAGAGGTGTAAAAACATCAGTGTGGTGGCCACTTGCAAAGGCTTACCCACATCCTCCAACAACTATTCTCTCATCTTCCCCATGGGAAGTAGTAAAGTGTCCATGCAAACCCAATGAATAAGGTCTCACCACTCCTCAGTGTTCACTGCAAGACAAGGAAACAATGGCGAGTTAGAAAATTAAAAATAAAAATAATATATACAAGTATAACAACTAACACTTCCAATCTAACAGAGTCAAGGAAAGAATTTCCATGTACTCGGATCCCCATGCATCCATGTGGGGTCGACTATTACTACTACTATGGGCACTGGGTTTGCCTCCTCTCCTCCTGAAGTTATGCACTAACCCATGATGGATCCCTCATCCCCTCCCTCGTCTCAAGGAAGTGGGTCCTCTAAGACTAAGGTCTCCATCTCCATATTCACCTCCTCCCACTCCACTGTCGAGACATCCTAGGTGTCATGCCACTCAAGGTCACTCTCCTCCTCCTCCTCCTCCTCCTCCTCCTCCTCTATGTGAGTTGTCCCACTAGCCTCACCACCTAATTCCTCATCATCCAAGTCACCACTAGTCTCCTCCTCTTCGGCCTTATCGTCACCCACCTCCTCTCCAATATCATCTCCCATCTCCTCCCCACTTTGAGCAGGTGCAGCCTCGATCTAGAGTAAAGGTGCACAAATGACGCTAGTTTCCGCCGTAAAGGAACAACTCACCTAACTACAATGGGAACTCTTGAGTCACCACTATCCAACCCGAATCTCTGTCAGGGCCCTTTCGGGCCTCCTTGACACTCTTGTACATGGGTGCCACGAGGGGAAGCATATCAATATAAGGAAGACCGAACTACTGAGGAACTCGGTCAAATGGGTGAATCTCAACTTTCCTTATCCTGTCAACTAACTGACTAGTAGTGGCACAAGCTACCACTATAGTCTCATCCTGTCCCCAAACTCCTGCCATGTCATGGTAGGGAGTGGAAACTAATTCATCACTAGCCAATGAAGCCACTGGCTAATGTGGCCCTCTAAGCACTGATATCCCTGACTATTTGACTACCCCGATGACCCATGGATCTAATCTCGAACTCCCCTATGGTAGGGGTAATGCACTCATACACCTAACTCATCACAAGTGTGGGATGGCTGAGAGACTAACCCTGTAAATGAACCACTTGGTATAAGTCATGGTAAGTGGTCCCAAGGATCTCAGCCCCCAAGCATAAATGCAGCCATGTGCCTCTATCTGTGTGATGATAGGAGCCCAAACAATATAGCAAAGTGTATCACCTCCCTTGTCCCCTATCAATCACAAAGCCGAATACCCATGATGGCCTTGCAGATAGTGGGGATAGGAGCGGTGGCAATAGATTGGACCTTCATACCTTCTTCGAACCAACTGACACCACGACATCACCCATATAATTAGCCCACAAAGTCCTCATGGCTCTAGATCCTGTTGTCTCAAGAGTCAACCTCCTCCCAAGTATCGAACTCTAAGTATCTAATACACATCCTCTAATGTAATCATCCACTCAAACCCGCAACATATGAAAAAATTCACAAAGAATATGACTGATAGGAGTAACATGGGGCACTCGAGAAATCCTCCATATGCCTACTCTCTGCCTATCGATCTCATCCTAAGTCATTTGATCAAGGATCTCAGGGAGCCAGTCACACTCCCACTCACAACTCCATCAAATGTACTCCTCTTTCTTCTGCATCCACCAAAACAACAAAAAGAGAAATTCAGTGACATTTTCAATAGGCAAGCTCATCAAAAACATCATAAAACATTAAAAATCCAAAAAAATAGATTTAGCACAAAGCTTTTGCATTCTTTTCATAATCGTCACCATGTGTAAGGTGGCGGTTTTGTGACCATCACCCTCGCAGACGGAGGTACTTTGACCACCACCCTACTCAAGGCAATGGTCTTGTGACCGCTACCTTTCTCAAGGTAGTTTCGAACCGATTCGCCGTATGGCTATGTGGCCCTAAAAAGCTCCTAAAAATGCTAAAATTGACCATTTTTCATGAAATAAATGACTACCCTATGGGCGCCTAGAGACTAGTCTAAAACAAGAAATTTCAAAAATGACCCCTCCTAGGCAAAGATTTTGACATTTTTATATTTTAGGTTTCAAAATAAACAAATGAGAAAAACCTACCTTAGACCGTGCAGCTCAATCTCTCGCTTATGGAGGCATGATCACGGTCTCGCAATGGTCGTTTTGGCTATACTCTCGCCAAAAAAATTGCAGAGGTCCAGAGCTCAAAATTGCTAATCAAATATGTGCAAATGAATTGAAAAATGAACTCGTTTTATATATATATATATATATATATATATATATATATATATATATATATATATATATATATATATATATATATATATATATATATATTATATATATATGTTTTTTTGACCTAGTTTTGAATGTGTGTGTTCATAGGGCTGAAACGTTGGCGCAAGTATACTTTATATCCCCGTAAAAATGGTTTCATTTTAATTTAGTGTTTATTTTTCGATAATTTTTCTATCTCGATCTTGGATGAAGACATTTCGGCACATGAATGTGTCGTATAGCTTCTAACTCCCCATTCTAGGAATGCCATACTCAAACTCTATGTTTTATGCATCTTCATGGTTAGGCACTTCTCCAAGGGGGACATATGTATGAACCCAAAATTACATGTGCTACACTATCATAAAATGGTTATAAAGGTCCCCAACGATGATTCATATCCTTTCAGAAGATGTTCGAGCTCCAAAATGCATTCGCAGTACATATTTGTAGCCTAGACATCCCTACTTAGCCCTCGTATTCTTTTTCCTAGCTTCCCAATACATTTTAGAGTAGTTTTTAACTTTAGTGTCAACACGCCACCCTACTTGGGCAGCAGTTTTGTGACTACCACCCAGTTAGGGTGGCGGTTTTCCAACCACTGCCTTGGGCAAGGTGGCGGTCATTTAACCGCTGCCCCGCATAAGGCGGTGGTCTTGTGTGAATGTTCTAGAGAGTTCACTCGCATTTTGACACTCGAATTCTCTCACTCAACTTCTATTTTTAGACACGTTACTTTCCTAATTTAGATGATTCAAAGGCACAACTACTCTGAAATATCCCTTATGGGTATACCACAAAATAATGCACAAAATATAGAAAATTACAGCCAAATAAATTACTCGATTTTTGTAGATTTTTAACACTAGGGAAGCTTAATCGAATAAAATCAATAATTCCCAGGATAATTGCCTAAATCACTTGAAAATTTAAGGAGAGATTTCTAATATCATAAATAACACAAGAAAATTAGTTTTTGACTTTTGGAATAATATAATGTTGCTAGAAAATTTACAGAATGCCCTAAATAGTGTGAAACTTCAAAAATTCTTAACTTTCTAATAAGCAAGATAAAATTATGAAATTTTTGAAATGACATATACTAATATGGAGAATGAAACCCAACCTCCAAATCTAAGAATGTTCGTCTAGAAACCCTCCAAAAGGGTGCTGCAATCTCCAAAGTAAGTCACCCCTTGGAAAATGATCAAAACCCTCTCGAAAATTATCTAGAAATGATGTCAAAACCTGTTCTTATCACTTTCATAAATATGATCGAAAACCCTTTGATTTTCTCCAAAAAATCTCACCAAAACCCTCAAAACTCTTCCTTTGAAAACCTCTAAAAATATCTCTCGTAAAGCATCCCTAAAATCACCTCCAAATGGCAAGCTAGGGTGGACCTTTCACCATTGAAAAATGCCCCGCTAGCTAGGGACAAATCTCTCACCACCGAAGCTAAGGTCCCTATGGGATCTTACTCCACAAGATGAAAAATTTCAAACATCAGTTGCACATAGAGAAAATATGAGTGTATGCAAGAATGGCCTCTATCACTCCTCCAAACCTCCTCTTATAACATCTCATTACCTTTTTCCAAGTTTAGAGCTCCATGTGAGACTAAAAGTGACTTAAGTGACCCCAATGAAGAAATAGAATAATAAAGTACCATAAGTGACCCCAACAAAGAAATAAAATAATAAAGTGTTATGAGGCCCCCTAACGTCAAAACATAACATCTAGTCCCACCAAATCACTTTATGCTCTTGTCAACGAAAAATTATAACAAATGAACTAGATATTCACACCCAATAGCTCCCAACGTCGCTAGCCCTTTGGGTATGACCAAGGCTAGGACTTGAATTGGCCCTTAGGCCCTTGGAAAAATAAAGGGGACATTACAATCCTCCCTGCCAAATTTTCTTGTCCCCAAGAAAATGCAAACTAGGATACCGCAAGATTTGTTGTCCCTCCCAGTAGCATCCTCAAGTGGCAATCCCTTCCACCGCACCAAATATTTTGTGATCACTCTACTCCTATGCCTCCTCTATCTCACCTCAATAATTTATTTTGGCTCTAACACTAGCTTCCCCTTCTCATCTAGTGGTGGCAATCCCTTAGATGGTACAATGTGTTTCCCAAGTGTCTTTCTAAGGCACAAAACATGGAAGACATTAAGTATCTTACTTTGTGTTTTGGAATCTCCTTCTCATATGCAACTCGCCCCAACTCACCAAGCTACCATGTAAGGACCTTAAAACCATGGTTTCAACTTCTCGCACCCTTTTTCTTAAATGAGGACTGCATGTATGGTCTGCAAGCATAGGAATACCATATCCCCTACCTCAAAATACATCTCTATCCTTTTCCTATCTACATATACCTTCGATGATTTTTGTCCTTTTGAAGGTTCTCCTTGAGACATTTCAAGATATCCTTGTTCTCCTATAACCAATCACAAGCTTTGGGAGCTAGCTTATCTGCTACTAAAAAATCCGCAAATGACATAGTGTCATACCCATAAAAATCTCTAAAAGGTGTCATGTCGATGCTCATCTGATAGGTGGTATTGTAGCAATACTCACCCATATGTAACCATTTAATCCATGCCCGTTGATGACCTATCATATAACTCCGCTAGTAGCCCTCTATCCACTTATTAACAATCTTTGTCTATCCATCAAAGGTATGTGGGTGATAGTCTATGCTAGGGGTCAACTCCGTACCTATAAGCCTAAATATTTCCTACCAAAATGTGCTCATGAAGATCTTATCCCTGTCACTAACAATATTTTTAGGCAAACCATGAAGCCTAAAAACACTTGTATAAAAGATCTGAGCCACATCTGTTACCTCATGCCCCTTAGGTAGGGAAAATAAATGAGCATACTTAGTCACCGATCAACGAAAAACATGAATGTAGTTATGCCCATGTACCAAGGGGAGTCCTGTGATAAAATCCATAGATATGCTTTCCCACTTTTGCTCGGGAATGGGAAGAGGTTGAAGTAATCCTACTGGAAAAGAATGCTTAGATATGGTTTGCTTTGAAAACCATACACTCTCGACATGATTAAGGACATTGTCCTTCATCCCCTTCCATACAAATCTCTCTCTCGAAAAACTTATACATTTTGAAGTATCCAACATTTCTAGCTAATGGTGTATCATACACCGCTTCAAGTATCTTCTTCTTCATCTTGGACCCTAGTATAAGGAAAATACTATCCTTATAGTATATGAGATCATCTAAAAGCCTTTACCTATCATCATGTATAATGTCATCCATAATCTCACATGCAAACTGATTTTTGGAATACTCAACAAGTATGTGAGCCATTCAATCTGCTGAAATATTAGACATAGAATTAAGCATAACAAGAAGGTAAGGTCTCTTAGATAAAGCATCGTAATAACATTATTCTTACCTCTAGTGTACTCTATGTTGAAATCATAGGTTTGTACGTTATTTACCCATCTCTCGCTAGCAATCGTTGAGATATTTATGCCCCAGAAGAACCTCAAACTGTTGTGATTGATTCGTACGAACCATGAATTTACCGCCCACAAGGTACTATTATCCGAATTTGGCCAAAGCATGCATAATGGCTAACACCTCCTTGTCATAAATTGAATACCCTCTCTCTAAAGGGCTCAATTTCTGACTCTCATAAGCAATGGGGTGCCTATCCTACATGAGAACTAATCCAATACCCTCTCTTGATGTATCACACTCCTCGACAAATGGGTGAGAGAAATCTGGCAATGCAAGAACAAGACATGAGCTCATCAACCCCCTTGAGGTGATAAAATACCTGTTGTGTTGCTTCTAACCAAATAAAATCCCCTTTCTTGGTCAATTCTATCAATAGGGTAGTCAACCAAGAGACATTCTTCACAAACCTCCTATAGTATGTGCATAGTCCCAAGAATCCTCTCAAATGTGTCAATGTCCTCGGTGGCGGCCAATCCAAAAATTTCTTGATCTCGTAATGTCCCCTTTCCTACGCCAAACATCTAAGTACCAAGTCAAGTCCAAGCCTTGGTCATACCTAAGGGGTGGACACTGGGAGCTATTGGGAAGGGGCCACGTGGTTCTAATATTCAATTTTTGTGTTTGGGGGTCACTTTTGGACCATGGTGACTTAAAAAGGAAAAATTAACTTTAGTTACTTTTATTTTATTGGCCCCTCCATGGAATGAAATGCGTCTAGGGTTTATTGGGGCTCTTTTGCCTTGGAGAAGTATATAAGGAGCTGGGGGAGAAAGGAAAAGGAATTTTGCATACATAATTATTTTCCTTCACGTGCAACTGTTGTTTGCAAATCTACAACTTGTGGAGTGAAATCCCACAGGAACCCTAGCTTCGGTGGTGAGAGATCCATCCCTAGCTAGCAAGGCATTCTTCGGTAGTGAGAGATCTACCCTAGCTTGTCATTTTGGAGCCGCTTTCAGGGTTGTGTTACAAATATATTATTAGAGGTTTCAGAGAAAGGGTTTGTGGCTTTTGGGAGCATTTGGGGAAGGTAATAAGACGTTTTTCATATCAGATTTACGGCAGCCATTTGGGTAGGGCTGAGCATCACTTTGAAGGCGTCTTCATCAATTTCCAACCCTTTTCCAAGCTAGGTGAATTGCAGCCTTTATTTGGAGGGTTTTCAGTTGGCCATTTTTAGATCTGAAGGTTGAAATATCATTTCCTATATTTTTAATGTTATTTCCAAAGTCTCATAATTTTTCTCTTGTATTTGGAGAGTTACGAATTTTAGAAGTTTTTCAGTTGTCTAGGGCACGCTGTAATTTTTGGCAGCATTTTAATTTCTGTAAAAGTCCAAAAATAGTTTTCTGATGTCCTTTATAATATTATCAAACTCTCTTTAAATTTTCAAGTAATTCGGGTGGGTATTTTAGGAGATATTAATTTTCTCTAGTTCATTGCCCTAACTGTAAAAATCTGCAAAAATCAGTATTTTATTTGGCTGCAAATTTTCAATATTTTGTGCATTTTTAAGTGGTATCCCACAAGGGATATTTCAGTGGTATCATAGCGAAGTTGTTTCTCTAGCTTGTTGGGATTAAAAGATGGGGGACAGAGACAGTGAGGATATAGGTGTAGATCTGATGAAACAATTGTTCACCAACATGGTTAAGCAACAGGAGACTACCAATCTCTGTTTGAGCCAGCTCACTAAGAGATTAGCCTAGGACATGATTGATACTCATGCGGAAAGAGGAGAAAATAGCAATAGGGGAAAACATGGTCAAAGAGGTGAGGGTGGACATTTAGGGCAGCGGTCTCCCCATTCTTCTACCAAGCCTTTGGGGTTTCACGAACCTTCTTTCTTGAAGGATCTAGAAGTTTCAAAGGTATGGAAGCCAGTGGATATTGTAGATGAGGAGTCTTGTTGGGAAAGGTACCAGACCTTAAGTGATGGCTTTCGTGACAACATTCCATTCCAGGAATATTGCAAAATGAAGATTGGTAGCAAGCCTAGGAGAGATCACCAAGTACATGTACCAGAGATGCAAAGGAGGTTGGGACAGATTTCTGCTCAACACTTCGACGGTTCTAAGAAGTGTATTGTGCATTCTTGGGTCCATTGAATACATACTTCGACTTGAATCCTATGTGTGAGGAAGATTCATTAAGTTTGTAATCTTACATCTAGAGGGAGACACTCATGATTGGTGGCATCGGGATTATTACACATGGAAACATATACATCACGACTTATGCAAAGTTCACAAAGAGGCTAGTGAGCATATTTGATAGGAGGGACCCTGACAGGTATTTTAGAGAGTTAACTCATTTGAGGCAGACCGGTTCCTGGACCAATACATCGTAAATTTTCAGAGACTATCGGTCATGGTACCTAATGTTACAGAGATGAGGTTGATTTCCCTATTCACAATAGGTTTGAAAGATGCTCTCGTTGGATTTGTGAAGGCATTTGAGCCTTCTTCTTTGCATGAGGCTATTAGGAGAGATCGTGACTTGGAGTTATCCACTCCTAAGTCGAGGTTTCCACCTCGAGTTTAGCCTAAGGGTTTCCCTTCTAAAACTGAGGGTGCGCAACCAAAGGTACCTCCACCTAGGAAAGATATAGCCTAGAGACCATTAGGATTTAGAGAGGAAATAGAGGAATTGAGATGAAATAAACTATGTTTCAATTGTCACGCACCTTGGCTTCCAAGCATGATTGCAAGGGTAGAGGGAGGGCCAAATTCATAGAGGTCTTTGAGGAGAGTGATGGTGATGAGGATTTGGATACATAGGGATTAGAGGATGATGATGATGAGGCATTAGATAGTGCGGGTGTTGAGCAGATAGTGAGACTTTTCCCTAGAGACTATCGCCACTTTGTCTAGTACCCCGAGGTACAAGGCATTCAAAGTTAGGGGAGTTTTGTTAGGACATCGAGTAGTGGTACTCATTGATAGTGGGGCAACCCACAACTTTATGATGCCTCATTGGTTGAGAGGTGAGGGTTACAGATAGGAATTTGAGGGCTTCAACATGGTTATAGCCATTGGAGATTCTATGAGATGCACACGACTAGTTCCCCAATTTAGCATCACAATGGGTAACTATACATTTACCAATGATTTATATATTGTTGGTATTGGAGAGACCAACATAGTTCTTAGAGTACATTGGCTCCATTCCCTTGGTGAGTTTTGGACTAACTTCCAGACGATGGAGCTGAAGTTTAAGTCCGAAGGGAGGAATGTGATCTTGAGGGGATTATCTTCAGAGGCACCCCAAGTTGTTACGGCCAAGAGGATCGAGAGGATCTATAGGCACAACGGGGTGGATTGGGTAGTACATTGTTTGGTTTCGACCAAGAAATCAGAGGATGGACAACATGAGTATCATGTGGATATACAGGGCTTATTGAATAGACATAGTGTAGTTTTTGGTGACATACCTCCAAGCATACCTCCAAATAGGGGATTTGAGCATGTGATTGAGCTTGAGGATGCTAGACCGGTGGTTACTTCTCCTTACCGTCACCCCAAATGGTTTAAGGATGAGATCGAGAAGACTATACAGGAGCTCATTGATATGGGGCATATTAGACCAAGTTCCAACCCTTTTGTTTCTTCAGTGGTATTGGTGAAGAAGAAGGATGGGACCCTGCGGATGTGTATGGACTATCGTGCCTTGAATAAGAAGACAATAAAGAAAAATTATCTCATACCATGCATTGATGAGTCGTTGACGAGCTATATGGTGCAATGTATTTTTGAAAATAGATTTACGTTCTAGATATCATCATATCAAAGTCGGGAGCGGGATGTGCATAAGATGCCTTCCAAATGCCATTACAATCACTTTAAGTTCTTGGTGATGCCTTTCGATTTTCTAATGCTCCAGCCTACATTCTAGTCTTGCATGAATCATGTGTTTAACCGCCACTCATGCGGAAGTTTGTATTGGTTTTCTTTGATGATATTTTAGTCTATAGCAGACTTGGGAGGTCCATATCGTGCATCCGGGTGAGATATTGGGGATATTAGAAGGTAATTCGTTATATGAAAAAACCTCTAAGTGTAAGTTCAGAATGACCAAAATTCTATACTTGGGATATGTGATTGGTGCGGGTACAGTGAAGGTGGATAGAGAGAAGATATGGGCAATTCTGGATTGGCCGCCACCTAGGACATTGGCACATTTGAGACGATTCATGGGATTGTGAACATACTACCGAAGGTTCATGAAGAATTTCTCTGGCTGATTGTTGCTCCATTGATTGATTTGACCAAGAAGGGGGATTTTTCTTGGTTAGACATAGCACAATAGGTTTTTTATCACCTCAAGGAGGTGACGAGTTCGCTTCCCATCCTCACATTACTGCATTTCTCCCGCCCATTCATTCTAGAGTGTGATGCATCAAGAGAGGGTGTTTGGGAAGTTCTCATGTAGGATAGGCATCCCATCACCTATGAGATTCATAAATTGAAACCCATGGAGAGAGGGTATTCAATTTATGACAAGAAGATGTTAGCCATTATGCATACTTTGGCCAAATTCAGCATGACAAGACTTGTGGGAAGAAACTTCGTGGTTCGTACGGATCACAATAGTTTGAGGTTCTTCTTGGGATGAATGAGCTCAATGATGCACAAAGCAAAGATGGGTGAACAAGGTACAAACATATGAATTTGACATAGAGTACACTAGAGTCTAGAGGTAAGAATAATATTGTTGCCGACGCTTTATCTAGGAGGCCTTACCTCACTTCTATGTCTAAGATTTCAAAGTGGATTGGAAGGCTCATATACTTGTTGAGTATTTCAAAATCATTTTGCATGTGATATCATGGATGGTATTATATAGGACAACCGATATAGAGTATTAGATGATCTCATTTTCTACAAGGATAGGATTTTCCTTATACCAGGATCTAAAATGAAGGATAAGCTCCTTCGAGTAGAACATGATACACCACTAGCTAGACATCCTGGGTATTTCAAAACATACAGGTTTATCAGGGAGATGTTTTCGTGGAAGGGGATGAAGGACGATGTCCTTAATCATGTCAAAGAGTGTATGGTTTTTCAGCAAACCAAATCCGAGTAGTCTTTTCCAAAGCATGATTACTTCAGCCTCTCCCCATTCCCTGAATAGAAATGGGAAAGCATATATATGGACTTTGTCACATGGCTTCCCTTGGTGCATGGGCATAGCTGCATTTATGTTGTAGTTGATCGGTTAACTAAGTATGCTCATTTCTTTTCCCTACCCAAGGGGCACAAGGTAGTGGATGTGGCCCGGATCTTCTATACCGGTATTTTTAGGCTACATGGGTTGCCTAAAAATATTGTCAGTGACAAGGACAAGATCTTCATGAGCACCTTTTGGCAGGATATCTTCATACTATTAGGTACGAGAGTTGACTCCTAGCACTAGCTACCACCCAACATGAGATGGGAAGACGGAGATAGTCAATAAGTGGATAGAGGGCTACTTGCGGAGTTATGTGACAAGACATCAGTGGGCATGGATTAAATGGTTACACATGGGTGAGTATTGCTACAATACCACCTACCATATGAGCTTAGGTATGACTCCTTTTTGAGCCTTGTATGGGTATGATGTTAGGACATTTTTGGATTTGGTATTACCAGATAGCCGAGCTCACAAAGCTCAAGATTGGTTATAGGAGAACCAATATATTCTAAAGGCTCTCAGAGAGAACCTTCAGAAGGCACAAAATCAACATAAGGTATATGCAGATCGACACATGATAGAGAGGTCTTTTGAGGTTGGGGATCTAGTATTCCTACATTTGCAACCATATAGGCAGTCCTCACTAAAGCAGAAGGGTGCAGAGAAATTGAAACCATGGTTTTATGGTCCATATCGGGTAGTTCATTGAGTTGGGGCAGTTGCATATGAGCTAGAGCTACCGGAGCACATTAAGATACATAATGTCTTCCATGTTTCATGCCTTAAGAAGGCACTCGGATAACATATTGTACCATCTATAGAGTTACCGCCACTAGATGAGGAGGGGAAGTTGGTGTTAGAACCAGAATCCATTATTGAAGAGAGACAGAGGGGGCTCAGGAGTAGAGTAATCACCGAGTATTTGGTGCAATGGAAGAGACGCCACTTGAGGATGCTACTTGGGAGGGAGAGTAGATTTACCAAGATCCTAATTTGCATTTGCTTGAGGACAAGAAAAATTTGGGAAGGGAGGACTGTAATGTCCCCTTTCTTATGCCTAAGACCTAAGGGCTAAGTCGAGTCCAAGACTTGGTCATACACAAGGGGTTATGGACATTGGGAGCCATTGTTTGGAAGGGGCCACATGGTTCTAATATTCAAGTTCGCATTCGGGGTAACTTTTGGACCATGGCGAATTAAAAAGGAAAAAGTAACTTTAGTTACTTTTATTTTATTGGCCCCTCCATGGAATGAAGTATGTCTAGGGTTTATTAGGGCTCTTTTTCCTTGGAGAAGTATATAAGGAGTAGGGGAGAAAGGAAAAGGACTTTTGCATACATAATTATTTTCCTTCACATGCAACTATTGTTTGCAAATCTACAGCTTGTGGAGTGAAATCCCACATGAACCCTAGCTTCGGTGGTGAGAGATCCATCCCTAGTTAGCAGGGCATTCTTCGGTAGTGAGAGATCTACCCTAGCTTGTCATTTTGGAGCCACTTTTAGGGTTGTGTTATAGATATATTATTAGAGGTTTTAGAGGAAGGGTTTGTGTGTTTTGGGAGCATTTGGGGAAGGTAATCATAGGGTTTTCATATCAGATTTACGGCAGCCATTTGCGCAGGTGAGCATCATCGCTTTGAAGGTGTCTTCATCAATTTTTAACCCTTTTCCAAGCTAGGTGACTTGCAGCCTTTATGTGGAGGGTTTCCAATCGACAATTTTTAGATCTGAAGGTTGAAATATCATTTCCTATATTTTTAAATCTTATTTCCAAAGTCTCATAATTTTTTCTCTTGTATTTGGAGAGTTACGAATTTTGGAAGTTTTCCATTGCCTATAGGGCACGCTGTAATTTTCTGGCAGCATTTTAATTTCTATAAAGTTTCAAAAATAGTTTTCTAGTTTCCTTTATAATATTAGCAAACTCTCTTTAAATTTTCAAGTAATTAGGGTGGGTATTTTGAGAGATATTAATTTTCTCTAGTTAGCTTCCCTAATCGTAAAAATCTACAAAAATTAGTATTTTATTTGGCTGCAAATTTTCAATATTTTATGCATTTTTAAGTGGTATCCCACAAGGGATATTTTAGTATCTTCTCTCTATCCACCTTCACTACTCCCCACTAATCACATATCCTAAATATATAAGCTTTTTCATGCCATACTCACACTTATAATCTTTCGCATATAGAAAATTAGCTTCTAATATCCCAAATATCTCATCAAGGAGCCTAATGTGGTCCTCCCAAGTCCATTTGTAGACCAATATATCATCAAATAAAACCAATACAAACTTCCGTAACTAGCGGTTGAACACATGGTTCATGCAAGACTTGAATGTAGCTCATGCATTTGACAATCCTAATGACATCACTAGGAACTCAAAGTGACCATAATGGCATCTAAAAGCTATCCTGTGCACAACCTACTTCTAACCTTGATCTGGTGATATCCAGATCAAAAATCTATTTTATAAAAATACATTGCACCTTGTAGCTCATCTAGAAACTCATAAATACATGGCACTAGAAACTAGTTTTTTATTGTTTTCTTATTCAAGGCACAATAATCTATGCACATCTGCATGGTCCCATCCTTCTTCTTTACCAACACTATCAAGAAGAAAATGGACTAGAACTTGGTCTAATATGTCCCATATCAATGAGCTCATGGATAATCCTCTCAATCTCATCCTTAAACCAGTTGGGGTGATGGTGAGTAGTGACCAAGTGCCTAATGTCCTCAAACTCAATCACATGTTCAAATCCCCTATCTAGAGGTACACCTCGAGGTATGTCACCAAAAAAATCACTATGCCTAGATAATAGGCCTTTTATATCCACATGATACTCGGTTGTCCATCCTATGATTCCTTGGTAGAAACCAAGCACTATACTGCCCAATCAAACCCATTGTGCCTATGAATCTGCTCAATCCTCTTCGATGTAACAACCCTGGGTGCATCTAAAGATAAACCTCTCAAGGTCACATTTTCCCCCTTGGACTTAAACTTCATCTCCATCCTCTTAAAGTTAGTCCGAAAGTCACCGAGGGGTTGAGTCACAGTAATCCAAGCATAAGGTTGGTTTCTCTGAGCCAACTATATAGAAATCATCAGTAACTGTATATTTACCCATCGTGATGCTCAACTATGGAGCTCATTGCATACATTTCATGGACTCTCCATTGGAAAAAACTACGTTGAAGCCCTCAAAATAGTTTTTGTAATCCCCGCTTCTCGACCAATGATGCATCAATGAAGTTATGGGTTTTCCACTATCAATGAGTACCACTACTCCCTAACCCTATAAGACTCCCCTAACTCTTAATGCCTTATACCTCGTGGTACTAGAAAATGTGGAAATAGTCTTATCGGGAAAGGTCTCATCCTCTAGTTTAACCCTTGTATTGTCCAATGTCTCTCCATCTCCATCCTCCAATCCCCGAGTATCTAACTCCTCATCATTATCACTCTCCTCTAAGACCTCTATGAATTATGCCTTTGCTCTACCTCTGCAATCATGTCATGGAACCCAAGATGTGTGGAAATCATAACATAGTTTATTTCACCTCAAATCATCTCTATCCTCTCTAAATATGAATGCTTTCTTTGTTGTATGTTGCCTAGGTAGGGGCACCTTCGATCATTTGTGAACCATCGGATATAGAAGGAAGTACTTTAGGTTGAACTTGAGTTGAAACCTCAACTTTGGAATGCACAACTCCAAATCACGTGCTCTCCTAATAGCCTCATGCAAGTAAGAAGGCTCAAATGCCTTCATAAATCCAACTAGAGCATCCGTTAAACCTACCATGAAAAGTGAAGTCAACCTCATCTCTGAAACATCAAATACCATAACCGATAACCTCTAAAAACTTTTAATGTACTGATCTAGAGAACTTGTCTACCTTAAGTGAGTCAACTCTCTAAAATTTCTATCGGGTCCCTCCTATAAAATCTACTCATTAACCTATGTTTGAACTCTACATAAGTAGTAATATGTATGTGTCCTTGTGTAATCAATCCATGGTGCCACCAGTCATGAGCATCTCCCTCAAGATGTAGGATTGCAAACTTAATTACATCATCTTCATGCATGGGATTCAAGTCAAAGTAAGTCTTCAACTTATGAATAAAAGACTACGAGGTGCACTTCTTAGAACCATCGAAGTGTGGGATGGATATTTTTCCCAATCTCCTATGTAACTCAAGACTGTATTTGATGATATCTCTTGGGAATTCTACCAATCTTCATTTGGCAACACTCCTAAAATGGCATATTATCATGAAATCCCTTTCTCAAATTCTAGTACCTCTCCCAACAAGACTCCTCATCCACAATATCTACCTTGGGGTCGTCGCACTGTGAAAATTTCAGATCCTCAAGAAAGAAGGTTCGCGAAGCCCCAAAGGCTTGGTAGAAGAATGGGAACTCGCTTCCCGAGTGTCCACTCTCACCTCTTTGACCCCTGTTGTCCCATAATTTTATTTCCCCTCTATCATATATGAGTCTCAATTCTACCATGCATTAATCTCTTAGTGAGTGGCTCAAATAGAGATTAATAGTTTCCTATTGCTTTACCATGTTGGTGAACAATTGTTTCATCAGCCCCACACCCAATTCCTCACTATTTGTGTCTTTGTCTCCCATATTTCAACCCCTGCGATGCTGGGAGAAACCTGAAAGGAACGATAACCAGATCGTACCAAGCCAAGAACACAGATGCTAATCAAACACCACAATCAATAAGATGAAAGTAATTCACCATAATAACTTTACATAAACCTTTGCAAACAAATGAGTAGAAATATCATATATTATTATGGAACTCAATGCAATACATTGAGAATGGGCCTTGCTTAAATAGGAAAGGAATAACAATCTAAGAACCAGTCAAGGTTGTAGATCAAGCCATAAATCAAGGAAATAACTAGTCATCAAAGAACTAGTCAAGACCATAGATTTAGGAGAGAACTAGACATCAAGGATCTAGTCAATACCATAGATCAAGGAAAGAACTAGTCAATACCATAGATCAAGGAAAGAACTATACCTAACAACTAGATAATATCTCCTAATATATAAATAAGATAAAAGAAATATCCACACACATAAGTGGGTGAGGATAAATACAATAAAAGTAAATAAAGTACCTAGGTGAACATGAGCTAAGGTAAATACCTACTCTAACACCCCCTCAAGTGAAGCTAGGGGCTAAAATAGAAGTGGCATGTCCATAGTATGAGTCCCGGTAACTAGGCTTGATGAGGTACTCATGTACAATAACTGGGAAAAAGGAACACCGCAAGGTACCCAAAACCAGTAATAACAAAGTAAAGAGAGTAAAGACCCGCTCCAAGGAATCCCAAGAAGCTTGGCTCAAAAAATTTGTACAATGTTGGAGAATTTTTGTGTGCACTGTGGTAGTCTGAATCCACTGCTCAATCACAAAACTCAAAAATAACTGACACTGGGTTTCACCAGAATAGCTCCATACAAGGAGACTATCAACGGAGTGATGTCGAAAGTGAAAAAATACCAAACATAATTCGATCAACTAATAAAAATAGGTGTGCCACGATCCAAAAATAAAAACCAAAGCAACAAGGAAAGGACACAAAATCTAGAGTGTCACGATCCAAGAAAAGCCAAGGTAACAAGGTAAGGACACAAAACCCGAAGAAGTAGGATCAGCACCACACCCTCCCATACTGCTGAATGGGTGGAGTGGTGCTACAAATATGTATGAGTTGTCAAAACAATGACTCAAACACTGACAAACTAACACTGGAATGCACCAGAATAGATCCCCCATAAGAGATATTGTCAACATGCCAAAAGTGTCAAAAATAAAGATACAAATTCTCTCAACAAACAAGAGAGATACACTACATCTGCTAAATAAAAATGCTCAAAACAAGAAGCATCACAATGCATAAGGTATAGAAAGTGGAGCAAGAGGCTTAATGGTGGAGGATCCATGCCTGTAGAGTCCTCTTAATGAATTCCTATGTCGCTACCACGAGTGATCAAATATCCACCCCAAATCAACACGGATGGATGAAGAAGATGCTTGCATATGACTTGGTACAAAATGCACAATGGGTACATGTAAAAGAACATCAAAATGTGTGTCAGGTCGATCATGTCGGCGGTTGAAATATCAGAGTTTCTCAAGCCTGAGTGAAGGTGCAGAACTCATGTGTTGCTCATGATCCTCAGAAAGAGTCGAGTGAACAAAAAGGAGCTTTGTTAATGTGTGATCCCAATGAAGTATCTACTCGAAAACCAATGTCATGGCAATAATTTCACTTAACATGTGGAAGAGGGGAAACAATACCCTATGAGTGTCTCTGCCAATACCTACGCAGTGAAACCCATAAAACGAAGCATGCAAGAATTGAAGGCAGTGGTACGCTTCTCAAAAAGGCCATGCAGTTGAGTAGAAATAGGATACACAACATGTGGTATTGTAATAGGCACAGATGTGGAAGAGCATGTAGTAACAAGCCTCACAGGTTTAGAAGCATCAAGAGCAAGAATAGGCTCAAAGACTAACAGATCAATGTTAGTGGGTACAGGAGCAATAGCTACAAGTGGACTAGGAGCATGGATATGGCTGTCCACAATATCATGGTGATGTTGTAGGCTAGCAAGGTGTTGCTGCAGGGAGTGGATTATTATATCCTTATCATGAATGAGTGATTGTAGAAGATAATTTCACTTCTTGAGCAATCTATTTTCTTCCACAAATTTTACAATATCCTCTTGAAGTCCACATACTTTAGAGAAAAGCATATCATTCTCATAATCCATGATAGAGAAGAATGTAACTCCCAAAATTTTAGGACGTGTTATCCTGTAAAATTGATGAGGGAAATTTTGCAGGTAACCATACCAAAATTTCGTTTCGGTTCCCCACCTAGGTCCCTTAGCGTTTGGAACGGCATAAAATCCCTTTCCGAAAAATCTGGTTTGTCGAACTTAGTCTTTTCGGTCCTTTTTGGCTGGGCACAAATTTTGTTCATGCAACATCAAATGAATTTGCGCCCCCTTCTATTCCTTTGGCGCATCCTTTGGAGTGTTGACATTACAAATGTTGCGCCTTCCCATGTTGTGCCCTTCTAACCTACACCAAGGCGCATGTGCCACATTGTCGACACTAAAATTGTTGCGCCCTTGAACGGTGTGCCAAGGCGCTAAAAATTCATGTCGACAGTCGCGATAACCGTACAAAGGCGTAAATAATTTCATGTTGGCATCTGTTTTGGTGCGCCCTTTGAAAAATTTGGTGGTGCATTTATTACGCCTTTTTCTATAAATAGGCACATCCGACCTATCATTTTCACGATTGAAAACACGTGAAAATTTTATTCCTCTGCACCTGTCAGCGCTCTTGTCATCCCCGTGTCGCTTTACGTCGCATTCGTGGACCCCGCATCATTTCTTTCATTCTATATATTCCATATAAGTGGTCCTTACTTTTCTTATGGTTTTTTTTTGTTTGGTTTTATGTGGGGTTGTTTTGTTTTAAAAAAAACAAAGAAATGAATCTAAAGAAACAATATGCACCCTCCAGCCCGTTTTGCAATCTTCTCTCCCCCAAACCAATTTTACCCTCCTTCCATATCTACTGGCCTAGAGGGCTTTTTGTCTCAAACTAACCGAAGATCCTCTTCGCTCTGTTCCCCCATCACAAAATCCATGTTGAAAGAGGCCAAAAACTGCAAAACCTATCCAAAAGGGAGAAAATGTAAAGTTATTACATATCCAAAACCCATGGTTTTCCTTTGGCGCAAATAGACTCACTGTTGCACAAAATACAGTAATGCAAAGGGGTGTACTATCCCTGTCTGCAGCACGTTTCTCCCTCACGCCTTATAAAACCCTCAAAACCTAAAAACAAGGCACAGACGCAACTCGTCAGTTGCAACAAAATTTATGTCATGTAATCTTTTCCTGCGCCATGCCAAAGCTAAAAACAAGGCGCACCTTAACTCAATGATGCATCATTCAAACTGCGCCCCTTTTGCACACCATAACTTGTTGCAACATGATCCATACCTTTGGCCAATGGCGCATCACGTAGCCTTACAACACTAATTATCTCGCCCAGATTCAAAACCTTTTCATATGGCGCAGGCGCAAATCCTTTTACACTAACACTGAATGTTATGTGTAGTATTGCTACACCCTGCGCCCTTTGGCATTGTTTTCTTCCTTGCAACACTCTTTAGTAGTGTGCCTTGCTTTTCTCGACCCTGTAGCCTACAATATAGTTGCGCGCCTATGCCCGTAAACTTCTAAGTTGCTAACTCTTCTTTCTATAAAGATTTGATGGATAATCTAACTGCTAACATGGCTCTTCTACGATGGACTTCGCTCCTTCTTCTTGTAGATCAGCAGCTGACCTCGAGAATCACATGTCTTCATCAAGTAAGAGGCCGACCAAGTCTAAGGGTAAGGCCAAACTCACAGAGGAAGAAATGAAGTATAAGTATCAAAGGGTCAGGATGCCCGAGTCCCATGTAGAGTGTGACTTAGACATCAAGGATGTTGAACTTGGCCACATTGACATGGAATATTTTTGGGTCAGAACCAGAAGGGTCACAGGTAGTCCATGGATGGACAAACTGGTTGGCAGTGGTCTACACTTCGTTGGGGAATTCCCGTAAGCACAGTAAATAATGAATTCATGATGGTGGTGGCCCGCTGCTATAATAAAGACACAAGGTGTGTCAAGAATGAGAAGGGTGAGGTTATAATCAACCTCACTGCCGGCACTTTGAAATCATGCTAGGTATCCCCCACCACCGGCACTTCGTGGCAATAACCCAAGAAGACTGCATAAAGGCATGGGACGAAAATGAAGACAAGTGCATGCAGCTAATGAACGAAGTATATCTAAAAAACAAGAAGGTAATAACCAGGTGGCCCAGGTTATTCATCGCAGTGACTTTTCAAGGAGCTGAGCAACACCATTACCTTCCTGAGCAGGGTGTTTGGGCTTCCTGATGCCCATTACTTCCACAAATGGATGCTCAGATATCTAGAAACTATGAACAAAAACATGCCCGATCAGCATTTTGAGTGGGCAGAGATCATTAGCAGCACTATTTGAGCAACTCCAGCAACTCTCAACAACGGGGAGATTCTACATGAACTCCTACATGGTCTACGTTGCTGCCTCGGAAAGAGACTATCCGGTGCTAAGTCGATGCGGGGTATGGCCCCAGGTGAAAATATATGAATATTATTCATAGTTGATCTTGGAGAACAACATCCGCATTTCAAGAACATCAACGATGCCTTCTTCTACGACATCATCTTCCTATTGAGGCCCAATATGACTCACGGTCGAACGACCAAGAGCATAGTGACTGCAACAGAGAAGTGGGGGGCATTGTTTACGCAATTCCCCACTTTTACTTATCTCAGAGCCGCCAACTTCTTGGGGGAGCCCACCAAGTTACCAAGATATGCAGGCCCTAAACTGGTCCTATTGGAGTTGTCCAGGCAGCTCATCACATATCATGAGAAGTGCCTAAAAAGAAAGAAGGGCAGAACTCCATTCCCCCTCACAGTGGGTAGATACACCTACACTTCTCACACCAAGGCCCGGGAGATGTTTGCAGAACTGGAGCTGCTCAACCTGAAGCACAATTTCCTGACAAGGCCGAACTTTGATCCACACAATTACCTCCCAAAGGAAAATCTCGATCCGATCCACATCCCACAGATCGAGGATATATACATCGACCTATATCATGAGGTCGAGCTCAGGAGAAAAGATCACTCCCACCTGGCCCTAGC
Organism: Taxus wallichiana var. yunnanensis; assembly: GCA_018340775.1. Classification (NCBI taxonomy): domain Eukaryota; kingdom Viridiplantae; phylum Streptophyta; class Pinopsida; order Cupressales; family Taxaceae; genus Taxus; species Taxus wallichiana. The sequence continues at coordinate 852,655,834 of CM031242.1, read as the reverse complement.
AGAAATTATTCAATATGGCGTGGCCATTGTCCCGAAAGGTTACCAAACGGCTGATCAAGAAGTTGATCAGGTCTATCTAGATACAAACGGGGACGACTGGCCATTTTCTGAGATTGACAGAGAAAAGGCACCTCAAACTATTGAGGAAAGGGTCAAAGGCACTTTACAGCGCATAGAACATTGGTGCAGATTTAATGGTCTCATCTACCTAGGGGTAGACTTCACCACATCTCCCTTAGGTAATGCGCCTACCAGGCCAAAGCATTTTCCAAAGGGCAAAGGAAAAGACAAGGAAGGGGAATCAAGTGCTACTCAAGAGCAAGCTCCCGAGAGTCCTCCTTCCGCCACCCAGGAACAAGTTGTAACCCTGGTATCTCCAGAGAAAGAGCAGGCGGTAAGTGTTCCAACGGGCACATCCACTCAGGATGTTGCCACTACTATAACCACCAAAGTTCCCACCATCCCTTCTCCCGCTCCTCCTTCCCCTCCTCATGTCGCTCAAGCAACCACTCCTTTGGTTGTGTCTTCTCCCCCGTCTTCTATTGTTCCCCCTTCCTCTTCCTCCATCTTCTCTTCCCTCGTGGAGCTGTCCCCTAGTATTTCTTCCCTTATCTCTCAGATCCCTTCCACCCCCACGGTTTCTTCTCCTACAGTGACTCCTACCCCTGTGAGCGTTGGAGTTTCGGCTTCTTTATCAATGCCACCGCCAAGTGTCTCAACCCATTTCCCGAGTTCACTGTAGTCGCTCCTTCTTCTTCCTCCTTTCCCTCTTCCCCCTCTGGTCACACTCCCTTAAGTCCAGCATGGATCTCCCAACACCTGAGCCAACATAAGAGGAAAGTCCCCATTGCACCAATGGACTTCTTTGTCATCCCAACAAAAGGAGCTAAGAAGCAAAAGCCAATAACCCGCTTCTCTCAGAGTGCGTCAGGTGAAAGAGTAATGGAGATCGCGTACCCTGATCCCACAAAGGACAAAAAGGATTTGTCTCCTACAGATTATACAGTGACATAAGTCACAATGGGAACATCCTCCGAGAGCCTACAAGGAGAGGCCTTATCTGCAGTAGATGCCCTTTGCAAAAAGCTTCAGGAGGCAAAGGAAGAGAAGAGAATACTAAAAGAACAAAACAAACATCTTCTCCAAGCCCTGCAGAAAATGGGCAGTGCACCTCCTACAACTGCCGCAGAAACTCCTAAGGCCCTTAGCCAGGAAAAGATAAACGAATACGCCAAGATTGGCGAACAAGGCATGGTAGTATCCGCCTGGAGAGACCAGATCCTCAAAGATAGTGAGGAAGTAATCGTAAAGTTCACGGAGCTATATCAGAATATTGGTCAGGCGAACAAGGAACTCCAGGCGATTGCGGGACCTATCTCCCAAGAGTTGGACCATGCTAGGTTACAACATGAGACATTCTAGAAGATGCTCGATTGCTCAGTCGATGACTTAGTGAAATTCGGCATCTTCGATCACCCTAGAGCACCCAACAAAGTCCTTACTACTTTGGACTACCAGGTCGATCAGATGGAATTTATCTTGGAGAAGATAGAAAAGGTCAAAGAGGAAGCCTTGGATGCAATGCATCAAATGGAGCAAATTGTCCTAAGGATGTCTTTGGGCTTGCTCACTCCATCATATACCTTGAGGAAGGCAGATGAAACCATTCTTCTCTTCAAAGAGATCATCTTGCAAGGGTTAGGGTCAGAAGCTACTTTTGACAGCAGAATCCATCAACAACCTTTTGGCTTGCCGCGACTTTGTGGGTTACCTGATGGAGGCAGGAAATGAGTACTTCAAACTCCTAGAAAATCTCAGAGATGAACGGGAGACTTGTGAAGTCATCGGCGATCACACCAAGGGTCCTACCAGGATCAACTTCAACCGATGGTTAGCAAATTCATGGAGTACCGGGCCCAATTCCACATTTCCTCTCCTGAGTAGAAGCAGGATCCTCCCTTCCAGCCGTGGGACAACGACGAATAGCCTTCCTCCTCTTGGCTTTCTTTCCATTTTTGTAATATTTAAAAGTATGTTGACACAAATGATGACATCATCCATGTTGCACCATGGGATGTTGTCATCCACCAAGTTGCCCCAAGGTCAACATTTGAATTTTAGATATTTTGTAAATATTTTGTAATTAGTTGTTGGTTTCTTTTTTCCTTCTCTCTCCTTCTCCTTCTATATATACTTGAATACTTGTTGTATTCAAGTGGTGGACATTTTTTAGATGAAAAATAGAAGTGAGAAGAAAAGGCTTTGTACTTTTTGTAACAGAAGAAAATATTAATACAAATATTGAGACTTTGTGTTGAATACATGTGTTATGTGCATCAGACCTTTCTTATGTCAGATCTGTGTGTTTATTCTATTAGATCTATCTCTACTTTTTTGTCATTTGTTCATCAGTATTGCTTTGTTTTTTATGCAAGTAGGTTTGGCTCCGTTTATTACCAATCCCAAAACATAAACCTTCTGACCTTTCTACTTTGGAATTCATTTCTTTTCTCCCTTCAGAACTATCCTATCTCCTCTCTTCCCTTTGTCCCTTTCTGCTCACAATCGTAAATACCCCAATTGGGATGAGATCCCAAACCCCGAAGGCGAATCTTCGTAGAACTTGCTGTGATTCTGCTTTGGTAGAATAGAAATAAACCAGTTTATCTTTATTTTCTCAAAGAGGGGCTACGCTCTCGCACACTTTTGGCTCGCCTATCCATAGATCTTCCCAACCGATGATTTTTGGACCAACAAGACATCGGGCTCAGCCAAAATTACATCCACAATTGATTACAACACTCCTCCATATTTGGCACTTTATAATTATAGTTCAAGTCTCAAAATAATTATTTTCAATGGAAAGATCACGAAAAAACAAGCACTTTTGCAAAAACGACACTCAAAAGCGAGTTACCGATCAAAAGTTACAAGCTTTTTGATATTTTGCTCTGTTATTTATTTTAGTTACCACTAAAACAAAATAAATTGTTGTTGCTTTCACCACACAAATAAAATTAGGGGCTAAAGTTAAGCACCTATTAGTAGGAATTACAAGCTTTAAGCCCTCATATGACCATACCATATGACCAAGGGCTAAGGATAAAACCGCACGCAACAACAAAATACGACCAAATCCCAAATATATGAATATACAAAGAATTTATTTGCAAAATAAAACTTACAGATGGATGTCAACAGCAATCTCCTGCTCTGATACCATGAAAGGAACGATAACCAAATCATACCAAGCCAAGAACATAGATGTTAATCAAACACCATGATCAATAAGATGAAAGTAATTCGCCAGAATAATTTTACATAAACCTTTGCAAACAAATGAGCATCAATAACATATATTATTATGGAACTCAATGCAATACATTGAGAATGGGCCTTACTTAAATAGGCAACGAATAACACTCTAAGAACCATTCAAGGTCGTAGATCAAGTCATAAATCAAGGAAATAACTAGTCATCAAAGAATTAGTCAAGACCATAGATTTAGGAGAGAACTAGACATCAAGGATCTAGTCAATACCATAGATCAAGGAAAGAACTATACCTAACAAATAGATAATATCTCCTAATATCTAAATAAGATAAAAGAAATATCCACACACATAAGTGGGTGAGGATAAATACAATAAAGGTAAATAAAGTACCTAGGTGAACATGAGCTAAGGTAAATACCTACTCTAACAGAAACAACTTCTTTGATACCACTAAAATATCCCTTATGGGGTTACCACAAAATAATGCACAAAATATAGAAAATTGCAGTCAAATAAAATACTGATTTTTGTAGATTTTTGAACAACTAAGGCAGCGAATTGAATTAAATCAATAACTCCCAGGACACTTTCCCAAATAACTTGAAAATTTAAGGAGATATTGCTAATATTATAAATAACACAAGAAAATTATTTTTCGGTATTTATGGAATAATATAATGCTTCTTGAAAATTACAGAATGTCCTAAACAATCTGTGAAACTTCAAAAATTCATAACTTATCTAACAAGCAAGATAAAATTATGAAATTTTTGAAATTACATATACTAATATGGAGAATGAAAACCCAACCTCCAAATCTAAAAATGTCAATCTGGAAACACTCCAAAAGGGTGTTGCGCAATCTCCAAAGTAAGTCACCCCCTTGGAAAACTCTAGAAATGATGTTAAAACTGTTCTTATCACTGCCATAAATATGATCTTAAAACCCTTTGATTTTCTCCACAAAATGTCACCAAAATCTTCAAAACACTTCCTCGAAAACCTCGAATATATCTCTCGTAAAGCATCTACGAAATCAGCTCCAAATGGTAAGCTAGGGTGGATCTTTCCACATCGAAGAATTGTCTGCTAGCTAGGGATGGATCTCTCACCACCGAAGCTAGGGTCCCTGTGGAATCTTACTCCATAAGATGGAAATTTACAAACAAACAATTGCACATAGAGAAAATATGAGTGTATGTAAGAATGACCTATATCACTCCCCCAAACCTCCTTTTATAATATCTCATTACCTTTTTCCAAGTTGGGAGCTCCATGTGGGACTAAAAATAAATTAAGTGACCTCAACAAAGAAATATTATAATAAAATACCATAAGTGAGCCCAACAAAGAAATATAATAATAAAATGTTATGAGGACCCTCTAACAACAAAACATAACATCTAGTCCCTCCAAATAACTTTATGCTCATGTCAACAAAAAATTATAACAAATGTAGTAAATATTCACACCCAATAGCTCCCATTGTCCCTAGCCCCTTGGGTATGAACAAGGCTAAGACTCGAATTGGCGCTTAGGCCCTTAGCAAGGAAAGGGGACATTACACTTTGCCTTGTGGCAATCTATTCTTGCACTTTTATTTGTGATTAATGGTTGTTAATAGTTTGAACTCCCTCTTCACTTTTGTTATTTCCTTCTTGAAAATTTGTATTCTTGCTTTATTGCAAAGTTTCTTCCTTTCTTGCTGGAAATTTCCAAAGCCAATCTCGAGTTAGTTTGTGCTTGCACTCTTCCACTTGCGTTGCTTTCCAGTCTATAAATTCAAGTTGTTGTTGCTCATGCATCCTTCTTCTTCTGTTGTTGTTGCATTCCCATCCATTGGAATCACGTGGACACACAGAGAATGAAAGGATAAACTGAGGGGATAAATTACTACACAGGATTTACCTCTATTATGTGAATTCTAGGTTGGATTTGTTGTTTGATTTCCTTCATTGCTACAATTTATTATTGTTACATCATATCAAATAGAGTAGAAATCAATTTTCCTTCATCTGCAATTAATTAGTTAATTTCCAAAGGGTTTACATATTTCATAGTAGCTCCCGGTGATGGATCCTCTTCTTCCCATCCCTGTGGATCTGGAGGAGATAATATCTGTAGGAAGTGGTTTATATATCATTGAGTAGTTGGAAAAGTTCTTGTTTTATGTTAGCATTAATTAGAATACACTCAGCACATGTGAATAACCACCTTTGGGTTATTTTTCTTATTTAGTTTTAGTGTAGAAGTAGATATGGTTATTCGAATAAAAAACAAAGCTGTTGTTTCGTGATTGTAATATTTTAGTTTTGTGATTTGTTTAGATTAGTTTCCTATCAGTATTGTCTTATATTGTTAATTTCATTTAGTATACATAGACACTTCAAACTAGTTCAACACTTAGATCTAATTAGGAAAACAAGTCATAGGGAATTTACGCTACCCGTTCATAGCCTCTAAATCTCTTCTTTGCTGATTTCTACTACCTTGGGAAATCACACTATTAAATCTTAGTCATTGATTCTCTCATAGTCAACCATCCACACATTTCACACCGGTTGTCCCAAGCATGACCTCGGGAGGTCGGGTGTGAAAGAAGGTCATGTTTCAATTTTCTTTCATACATGCACAAACTAGGACTAATTCTATACATTTTTTTTTTTTAAATAATTTTCAATATTTTTTGAGGTAGTTAGGGGGGGCACGGTTGGACCTCCTTTATTTTTAAAAATTTAAAATTTCTATACTAGAAAAATAATAAAAAAATACTCTCTAAAAAAATCTTTAAAAATCTAGCACAAACTAGATGCTCCTATCTATCTTTCTACCAAAGGGTTTTCAAAAATACTAAATAGTGCTAAAAAATGGTGGGGGCACGAATTGATCGCCTACTATGTTTTTAACAAAACAGAGCACTGTTGGTATTTCAGTTCTTTAACCCACTTAAACTTAACCATTTTCAAAAAAATAGTAACTTAGAAACTAGACTCAAAATTCTACGATTCATGTTCTTACAACATCTTCCAATTTTGAGTGTAACTATTTCAAATAACTCATACAAGTTGAAGATTTTTATTTTCGAAAAGAAATGTCCTCGTAAGACCCCTTTTGGCCCCCAGTTGGTGCACTTACACTATATCAGCGGGTAAGATAAGCATTGGTATATCATTAACCTTTTTTCAACCCCAATATTGGCAAGCTTATCGGTAACCTTATAGGCCATTTTCAAAATATGAGAGATACTCCTATTATTAAGTAAGCGAGAGCAATCTGCAAAAATGTGTTATAGATTCTAGTGATTTTTTTCCCTTTCTCGAATGACATTGTTGATCATTTTGAGTCACCTTCCACCAGTAAATTGTTCCATTGTCTATCGGTGGCTATTTTAAGTCATCGCCAAAAAGATTTGGCTTCAGTGAGGTTATTTGAGCAAATTCTCAAAGCTCCGGTAAAACCAAGTATAAGGTGACCAAGAGAATTTCTTAATATACCACCAACACCAACTCTATGTGGGTTGCCTTTAGCGGCACCATCAAAATTGAGTTTGATGAAATTATGAGGAGGATGGCACCATTTGATTTGTAAATTGTTTTTACTTTTTGATCAACCCCATTATCGGGGATTAATTTAATATATTATATATTATAATATGTTTTAATTAAATATCAATAAAAATTAAATATCACTATATAACATATTTATAAATTTATAATATGTTAAATTATTATTAATCACTTTTATATATTATAATTATTATATAGTCTTTAAAAAAACAAATATTTATTATGTTATATATCTTTGTATTAAGATTATTTTATATATTACTATATCTACCATTCTATAATAATTTCAAACTATATTTATTAGCTTTGATCTATTATAAATTTCATAATAAATATCTAGATTATATAATATAAAATTTATATTAACATATTTTATTAAATATTCTTTAAATAGGTTTATCGGTTGGAAGGTTATTCTCCCGATAGAATACATATATTCCCATGAAAAATGCATCAGACCACTCAATGTATATGTGTTGCACAATTTAGAACTTCGTTTTTAAGGAATTTTTGTTTGAAAACACATTTTATTTTTCAAAGAGTGTTTGGATGGAATGCACCTATGCCCATGAAAAATGCATCCGCCCACTCCTTGCATACGTGTCGCACAATTTAGAACATTTTTTTAAGGAAATTTTTGTTATTGTGTTTTTAAATAGTCATTTAGCTACAATTCGCAAGATTTGACCCTCAGACCTCCTATTTTTCAACCCAAACTTACTAAGTTGTAGATGGACAAATACATCTATCTAGTATTATTTATACATATATTGAAAAAAAACCTATAAGACAATACGTGGACATGAGACCCGCCCATGCATAAGCACATACATAATCCATGAGAGCATCTATAAACAATGGTACATTCTATCGAGAAAATAACTTTCATGTTAATGGCGCCAAAGGTGCTTAGGCTCTAATAAATATTTTTCAAGCGCAACCATGCATTAGCAAACAGCGTCAACAAAAGCAGTACCAAATACCATTAATTAAATCCTAATTGTTCTTTAACGGGGATAATTTTAGCGGCGAATATTCGTAATATGGCGAAAATTTCATTTTATGAAAATTTGAAAAGGCGAATTATTCGAGTGGGTCGTTGTCTGTTCACCTAAAATATATAGTATATTTTTTTAAAGTCGCTCCGCCTTCATTTGAAAACATCTCCTATAAAAACCTAGGATGATTCACCGGTAGTATACCTCAAGTAAGCTTAACAAATTACCAATCTTGTGAAATTTTAACTCGCATACCCTTAAGCACAAGAGATTGATTATTGTTGCTTTGTGATTGTTGGCCGCGCGACAAACAATTTATCGATGCGCGTGACAAAGGAAGTGTTGACGCGACTTGGGCGGTGTTGGCGACGCGACAGGCGGTGTTGACGCGTGTGAGAGGAAGTGTTGACACGCGACGGCAGGGCGTGGTGACGCGCGAGAGGAAGTGTTGACACGTGACGAGATGAAGTGTTGATGCGTGACATGGGCGGTGGTGCGTGCGGCATGGCGGTGGTGCGCAGCGCGCAGAGGAGAGTATTGCGCGCAGCAGGGCGGTGTTGACGCGCGACAGTATATTCAGACAGTGGACGCGCGACGGAAATGGGTTGTTGACGTGAGACAAGTGCAGAGTTGACATGTGACAAAGACCTCAGACACGGAGATTTTTGATGAGAAAGCAGAGGTCAGAGGCTGCAGAGCGCGCGGACGAGAGATTTTTTTGTCATCGCGCATCAAAAAAATGCAGTGACGCGCGTCACTAAGGTCTATTGACGCGCGTCACTGCATTTTCTTGACGCGTGGCGATGCAAAATCTCTGTCGCGCGCGTCTGCGGCCTTCATCGTCCGCGCCACTTTGACAATCGAGGCGAAATTTTTTCATACTGACCCCCAAAAAAATCGCCTTCGCATGAAACTCCGGTGATTAGGAGATATTCGCGAGTATTCTCCACCTCCGATTTCAAGAGGTCTCTTAAAATGAACCCTGTCTTTAACTTCCTACGCGACATTAAAGGAGATGGTCCCACACCCACCTCCATTCACCGTTTTCATGCTCTCTGTGTTTGGCGAATGATGTACTAAAATCTTCCTTTCACGGAACAATCTTTGTATTCCTCTCTGTTCGGTATATTACGAAGCACGCGCATTGCTTCAGCCCGACATTACGGAAAATGGTCCCACACCCACCTCCATTCTCTGCGCATTTCGAGCCTTGTAAGTATTCCTTTCCCCAAACAATCTTCATATTGCTCCTCCTTTTATAGGGGAGAGGACCCCATGATTGTGCAGGGACCAATAATTGTACATTGATTTTCACCAATGGTTGTTGAAAAAATGACTAATAGTTGTTCACTATTTGATTAATGACACTTTTTAAGAGCCAATGACAATGTGACACATAGGGCGCTCGGTCATTGGTACCTCTTTCAAATGCTTTATATTATTTTTTTCATTTTAAATCAATTCAAAAACTACTTTTCCCTCCAAATTAACACGCGAAACGAAAATGCTGATGTGGCATGATGATACGCTATACGATGATATAATTTTTTTATGTTAACGAGACCCCTACATATATCTACGTGCCCCTAAAGTTAGGGTGCACGGTTATGGGGTCCTCTCCCTAGCAACGTTTGGAGGTCTCCCCCATCTTGAAGATTTCTTTGCGATCATTTGAGGAGATGGCAGCAGGCAAATCAAGTTACGCAGCAGTTTTGGGTGTAATAATAATAATGTTGGTATCGGCAGTATTTGCAGTAGCGGAGGAGATAGGGGCAGAGGCGCCCAGTCCATCCCCGCTTACAGGGGCCGCATCAATGGCGATCGTTCCATCCATAGTGGCTGCTCTCGTCGGATTCTTCATAGCATTTGTAGCATGTATTTTCCAATGACTAGGATTTGTTATTGTTATTTTGAATCTACACCTGTGACATTGGATAGGGTTTCATTTTTGGCTGTTTTCGTTTCGCGGCCAAAGGTAGGGCACTTTGTTTAGTGGCTTTTACAGAAATTATTTGAGGGATTATTGTTCCCTCTTTGTCGAAATACATATCGGATGCTGTCAAGGTCTGTGAGGCACAGAAATATACTTATAGTGTTACATAGGCCCATTTTTTTAATATGATAATTCATTTTTGAAAAATCCTGGAGTGGGCAATGAAAGCCCCATTACATTTTGTAGATTTACGGATGCGCTTTTTAATTCGAAAAAATTATTTGCCCAATTTGGGGTTAAATCAGAATCGGTGTTTGCTATTTTGGAAAAAAGAAATTCACCTCAGACATTATTCTGGCCCCATTCTTTTTCTCGATATATCGTATGAAATTCTGGTGGATGGCTAAACATTTTTACACTCATTCACGCAAGGCATCCACTTATAATCTCAATCTTACAACATTATGTAAAGTGGGTCAGTTCTTGGAGGAGCTACACATTGTGCCTACTACTTACTCACAAACGCCATGTAAACCCTTCATGCTAATCTTCGACCGCTGCAGACCTGTGTCGGCAGGAAAAAAATTTTTTGGGTTTAATAAAATTCTCTCTCATGACTGACACGATTTGCATTTGCTACACAGTTTTCAAAACAACCTAACTTAATCAACTCGCTTTTTCCAGCATACTCTCAGCCTGTGGCAAAATAAGAGCTTTGGAACAGGTTGTGGACATCGATCAAAGCGTAATAGAAGCTGGTTTTTGTGAGATGTTGTAGTTCCGAGTCAATCGAAGCATAATAGAAGCTGGTTTTTGTCAAATGTAATTGCTGAGTGCTTTTGTTGACACGAATGAAAAATGTAGGTACATGAATCAAAATACTTGAATTGTTACAAATTGTCTTATAAATACGTACATAAAATGTGTAAGTATAAGTAAGGTAAATGTATATACAATTTACATGAATTGCTACAAATTTTCTTATAAATATATATAAGATATATGAAATGTTTGACAAAAATATCTTAAATTAATTTGATTTTATAGATTGTTATGGTTGTAAGATAAGCATGAAATGGTGTTCTTTACCATACTTTAAGAGTTTTGAAGTAATGTTTCAAAGTAATGACACTCCATTTTTGTTTTTTTGGGTACTTTCTTATTGACTTAACACATTCTTCGTCAACAAGATAATGAAAAAAATATTAAATTAGAACTAAAAATATATGTAAAAGAAGGTCGGGAAAAACAAGAAAAAAACAAGTGTGGCACTTCCGTTACTATAAATTCTCGGCGTTATGTTGCATTGCAAGATTAGAGACAATGGGGAAAGGATCGGATACGGGAGGCACTTTAGATGTTATTTGAATGATTGGTTTTAATTATTTTTCTTTTAATAGATTTGTGTTTTGTTTCTTCTTACCAATTCTTGTACAAGTTTTACTACAATAGTTTGATAATTTTTTCTTCCCTCATTTGTTGCCACAAATACTACACACGACCTTAAACCTAGATGTGGTCGTGGGTTTTTATCGTCATCCCATCGCTCTCAAAACTTTTTATTTCTACTTGAATTCCCAACGAGAAAAACAAATGATGAAAACTTCTAATTTAGATCATAATCCACACTCACTCAAAATAAAAGATTGAGAGTGGGAGCTCTATCAAGTTTTTTTTTCTTGCTATTAAACATTTACTATAATAATGTTAAAAGTACCAATACCGATGTCTCTACAACATCTGTCATTTATGGTGTAAAAACAATTTGTATGGTTGTATTCCCAATGAGACACACTTCTCTAAGGTTGTACGGTGACATGGAACCTAAAATAACACTCAATTCTACTTTTGTTTTTGGGCTACACTCTCCTATTAAATCAATCAATTTCCCAAAAACAAGCTAAAGAAAAATGGTTACGGGATGAGTATGTTTACTTGTTGAGCCTTCCCTAACTTCATAATCTTAAAAAATCCTATAAAATTACTTCTAAATACATTCCTTACTACCCAAGTTGGATATTTCTCTTTAGTGCATCTTGGAATTGTTCGTAAATCTGACTCTAAAAATCTAATGCTTATTACACATTTACAAAGCAATAACACTTGACTTAGGTTTATTACACCTTTACAAAGCAATAAAACAATAGGACGAGTTAAAAATAACTCCAATGTCTTTAAAAGGCCCTATATATGCCTTCTCAAAACTTTTCTTTAGGCTTCATAATTCAACAAGATTGGATATTTTTATATGCCCCCTCAACCCCCTTTATATACTTGGGGTAGGCCCAAAATAATAATATTTATACCATATCCTTGGCTTTTTAAAATAGCCATCACGATGGGCAAGTTGGTTTTAAGCCCAATTTTGGGCACACTATAGGTTCGAGGTTCGAATCCCTTGCCGCCTTTTGACTCAATGAGTTAGTCACCACAAGTGAATTGTTCGCTAACTCACTGCTTCCCCCTTTTACCATGTCACAATTGGTGCTTTAATCGATTGTGTTTTCAGCCTATGTTGCACTTCCCATTCCTATGTCGAGTTGGGTTTTCTTTCAAAGTCGGTGGGAACTATCCCACATATGTCGGTCGGTTTAATTGTGGCTTCAGCCACGTCCACTCAGTTTTACTTGCCTCCTTTGTGAATGGTCAAACCCAGTCAGTGGGCGAGTTGGCTCGCAAATATGCCAAGGTTGGCATGTCGGCGGTGAGGTTTGTTTGGCGGTCAAGCTATCCAAAGACAATCTGTGAGTGACTCGGTTGACTTAGTGACTTAGCCATGTAACTCAAGTATGCACCTCGATCATGAGCTCGTCTAGCTCGGTTTAAAGCTCACCTTTGAACTCGATCGGTAACTTAGTCATCAACTTGACAAAAACATGGTCTATGACTCGATGAGCTGATTGAGAAAATTAGTTGATATAACTTGGTGGTGGGTCCCCTTCGAAACAAGAGTGAACCCCATAGTTGAAAACCTCCTTTTTCAATCAACAAAACCGGAGGAAAATACCACCTCTTTTTTTCTCTCTTGAATGTCACTTGTCAATTCCACATCGACCCACTTGTTATTCCATAGTGTGCCCTAGTAGTGCATCACCTAATCCCTTATTTCTCCCATTGATTGTTGTTCTCGTGCGGGCAATCTGCACATACGGTGTCCATTTTGGCCCATTCAAAATGTGTTATAAAGTTTACTCTAATCTCTTGCATAAGCAATAAGTTTAGGAGATTTTGGGAACATCCGAAGTTTGTAAAATCCTCTCACACCTCCCCAATAAGAAGGCTTTTGTTGCACTAAAAGATGAAACTTTCATTTTCCCAGTACTAGAATTGTTACATTGCATTGCCGCATGGAGATCTCTATAATGGACTCGTGGCCTTTGAAGCTGCTAAGTTCCAAAATGAAAAAGCTATGCCATTCCTTTTCTATGGAAAATTATTAATTCACTATAAGCACAACATCACACAAAACGATCAATTTGAAAAAGACATCTTACTACCAAAGAGACAAGTGTTTGAGTGATTTGGTGATCTGATAGTTAATAAGTTATACATAATAGCATTTGTTTGCGCTAGTGTTGCATTCCCAAATGGTGAACTGCCTATACTACAAGAAAATTGTTGTCCATGTACAGGTCTTAAATTGCATCCTACACAGATACAATTTTCATAATAGTTACTTATTTGTAAGTTTCAATTAGGTATAATGGACAACTTGCGTATACTTATGTTACTTCACAATGGAGTTACTTAAAATGTGAGAAAAACCAAGCATGATAAACCTATCGTGAGACTCTCCTCATCTGGTACTCCAAAAATATTCAAAGCTAAAACATGGGTTAAATTTCCTTTCATCATTCAATAGGAACCCCACAAACGTATGCTTTGAAAAAATTTCATGCAATCAACAATCATTAGTTGTGTAAACATAAAACTAAGGAACTACTTACCAACTCATTTCAACGGATTACCCTATTTAGGTGGTTTTCTTCCTCGATAGATGCCTTAGTTGACTCATGTTGGTTGTGAATGAAGAAATTCATTTTCCTTGATAATTGACTTGTATTCCATCTTTGTCTTATTGTTTTGAGATGGATGAAGTCTCCAACACTTCTCAACCCAATGCCCATTCACATGAAAATGAGCACAAAAGTTCCTCTTGTCCTCCTTGGATGAGGAATCACATTTTCCATTTGTAACCTTTAAGCGACAAGATTGGTCTTTAGCACCAACTTCTTTGATGACCTTCTCTTCCAACAACTAACAACATAATGGTTACTTAACCACAAAAAGTGCAAGGAAAAGCATGCCACATTTTCTGTATATCATAGCCATATTTTTCATACTGAAAGAGAGGATTAGAAGTTTTGAAATTTACACAATTCCTTCTAGTGTTATGCTGAGTGTAAGAACGAGGAGGTAGAATTTCATTACCTCTTACAGTCGTTTGTCTAAACCTTATATCATCAGGTTGTGATGACTTGTTCCTCTACGTGGAGGGATTCTATGGTGCTAGTGACGTAATCACTTTGTTGTTGGAAGCTTATCTTCCTTTGGTAGATTTAGAGCTCTCTCCAATTTTGATTCGCCCATTAACGTAACCCAAACGGAAAATGAGGACAATCCTCGACATGTATTGGGTTAGCAATACCTTGGCTATTATTTACAAGACATCTTCTGTCAAAACCCATTTTAAACAATAGTTTCGAGCCAATACCTTTGGTGTGTTTCTCAAAATCACCAAAAATTGCATCTGAAACTAACTAGGAGGAAGTACTTAGTAGAGTGAACTTATAGTGCAATTGTCTATCACGGTTTTGCATGTGGAAGGTAACTCATTTTGTTCACTACTCTACTGTTGTTGATGAACTATCTTTGAGAGCTCATCCTTGGTATGTAAATCATCTTTTAAGGGTTTGACCTCCTCTTCTAAGGAGTGAAACTTGGATCTCAGGAAAGTGTTCTCATCCTGGATCTGGAGGTTGTATGCCTCGAGCTCTTCAAGCTTATCCTATTTTGAAAAATTTCCCACATTGCACTCGTACCTATTCAATCACAAGCTGGACCAACTAAAAAATCTGGAGCAATAAATTGTCAATCAACCATATCTAATTTACTAAACTTGCTTCGTAGATAACAAGTTTACAAGCAGGAAAACCTTCTCTAATACCAAACTTGATCTGTAAACAAGTAATTTTCCTACTCTGAAATTATTACTCAACAGATCCTTATAGGCATTTTATATTTAATGCCAAATTTTAAACCCCAAAAATGTAATCAACTAAGCAGAAATACAATGCAAATAATATATGAACATTGCACACAAGTTGATAACTGGAGGTTCCGTAGATGCCTAGATCTTCGGGTTCATTAAGCGACAAACCGATTCATTATTAAAATTTGTTTACAAGCACAAAATAAAAAATTACAACACTATAATGAATCTATCATGAACTCAATTGCCAATCGATTCTGTAGAAACCCAAAGCTGGTCTTAGAAATCTTACATAATTTTTAGCATGGCTTCCCCAATTACACCTTCTATTGAATTTTCCTCTTGTGCACAATCTCCAATAACCCCTATATAGAGCTAAGTCGAATACGAATCTTGAAAAATGACACACCTTCTTGTTGACTTCTCCTCCCTTACACAACCTCTAATAGCCTCTACACAAAGCTAACTCGAAATTGATGTCGAGTCATCGGCTCAGTGAAATAATCCTAGTTTGCGGCCTCCGATTAGTGCTAACTCCTCAAATAGATCTATTGTTACAATACTCAAATTTTAAATGCCCAACAAATAACGAGAGAATTAGATCTCTAGTTGTCTCGTATAATGCTCCTCAATGCAATCCAAAAAACCCCTTTACTCCATCCCGAGTGTCGGGTAATAACATTGAACTTAAGCTTATTGCAGCCTTTACAAATCAATAAAACAATAGGAAGAGTTAAAAATAAATACAATCCATTTGAAAGGGGATTATATGCCTTCTCAAAACTTTGCTTAAGGCTTGGTAATTACACAAGCTTGGATGTTTTGATATTCCCCCTCAACCCCTTATATATACTTGGGATATGCCCAAAATAATAGGATATATACCATACCATTGGCTTTTAAAAATATCCATCACTATGGGCGAGTTGGTTTTAAGCCCAATTTTTGGCACAATAGGTTCGGGGTTCGAATGCCCTGTCGCCTTTGACTTCATCGAGTTGTTGTCACCACGAGCATGTTGTCCATGACTTGGATTGATTCCCCTTTTTCCACATTGCGGTCGGTGCTTAACTCAACCCGTGTTGTCGGCGTCGACCACACTTCCCACTCCTACGCCGAGTTGGGTTGTCTTTCACAATCGGTGGGAACTATCCCACATTTTTGTGGACAGGTGGTGGGAGGGCTTAATATAGCCCATGTCGGTCGGTTTAACTATGGCTTCAGCCACATCCGCTTCATTTTGCTTGCCTCCTCCATGAGCGGTTGAGCCCGATCAGTGGGTGAGTTGGATCGCAAATATGCCAAGGTTGGTATGTTAGTGGGTGAGGTTTGTTTGGCGGTCGAGCTATGCGGAGATGTTTGGTGAGTGAATCGGTTGACTTAGTGACTTAGCCATGTAACTCGGTCTACACCTCGATCACAAGCTCTCCTAACTCGGTTTCTGACTCATCTTTAAACTCGGTTTGTAACTCGGTCATCAACTCGACCCTAGCTCGATCTATGACCGATGAGCTAATTGATAAAGCGAGTTGTTAATATAACTCTGGCGGCACGGTCTCCTTCCAAAATAAGAGTGGACCCCATAGTTGAAAACCCCTTTTTCAAACAACGAAGACTAGAGGTGAATACCACCTCTTTTTGCTCCACTAAACTCCACTTATCAATTCCATGTCGACCTACTTGTTATTTCATAGTATGCCATGGTGTTGCATCACTTGTGCCCTTATTTCTCTTATTGATTTGTTGTTCTCATGTAGATGATATCTTGCACATATGATGTTCTTTTTGACCCGTTCAAAATGTGTTGATAAGTTGAATCCGATATCTTCCATAAGCAATAGGTTCGGTGAGATTTCAGGAACATACCAAATGTGTAAATTCCTCGGATCACTTTGTAGGTCTGATGCTAAGCAACATCAACTCCAGTTGTGTGAGGCATTCCCCAAAAACAACCATGCATCCGGTAATTGCTCAATGATTTTGGTGGGTGACTTAGGCTAGCTCCCTCGGGTCAACAATGTACCATTATATGTAAGAAACAAAATAGATGCTTCCTCGGCATGTTTTGATACGGTGATTACCTTGGACACAAACTTCAAGTAATAAGGCTTGAGCTCGACGTAACTTGAATTCAAAGAAATGTTGACCAACATCAGAAATGTAGATCCAACAATTAAGGATTGGTCTCTTCTCATGTCACATACAAATTCATGCATGTCTATCTCAAAGCAAACCAACTCACTATTTGAAAAGCGCCTATTCGCAACAAAGGAACTAGCGGGCATGTACCATAAACAAAAGTTGAAATTCTTACACATGTCGATTCTGAGGAGCATAGCATAACAAATCAAACATACATCTAACTCGGACATCAACGACACTCAACTAGAGAAAATAGTGTTCATATGCACCGAACAAGAGGTCATGTTGACATCTAACTTGTGGGTTAGCTCAGGATTGGTTAATGGTGCACTCGGGAAAGTAATTGATGTGGTGTACAATAATCACACCCACCAAACTCGTCATCCTTTTTGTTGTCAACTTTAGACATTACCAAGGGCCCCCATGGGATGTACTCAACCCAACGCACTTGCCCCTACCACCTATTACACATGGAAATCATCACCATATTCCACTTAAAATGTCTTGGGGCCTCACCATCCACAAAGCACAAGGCCTAACTCTTGACAATGCCATAATAGACATCGGAAATGTTGACCGTCAAGGACTGACATTTATAACAATGTCAAGAGTGTGCGCCCTCAAGGATCTACAAATCTCACCAACTTTTACGTTTGAACACTATGCAAGAATGAAATATACAAAGAATGTAACTGCACACAAGGAAGAGGAGCACAAACTATGTCACACACAACTGCCACTTGACATACAACACGTGCGCTCTAATCCCTACATCATACACAGAGTAGTGTTTACATATCTTGTTTCTAACACATATATACACAATGTGTTCCACCAATACAATTCTGAAATCTACTTATAATACAATACAAATAAAAGTCACTTTCAATTTTAAACCACACTATTTTATACACACACATTCAACCCCTCTGGAGCATAATTTGCAACTCTTATACAATTGCTAGTTCGCCGGTGGCGTCCACCTTTGAAGATGCCCTTGCTGGAAAGTGTCAAATTCTAGGGGTTTTAACTTTACATGTTGCCGGATTTTAGATATTTTCCTACAGTCCTAGATATTTTCCTATCCTAAATATTTATCTATAAATTCATCATGATTTAGAGGCAGACAGGGTAATTGTGTACACCAAAATTGGAGGTCGGAAACCACCATTGATGAAGTTGACGAGCTCTCTTATAGGGGTCTCAGACGTAAAGCTACTCAAGATACTAGTTGTAGCAGCACCCAGGCCCAAGCCTAAGGCTCGCACGATCCAATGCACTGCCCAGAGACTACACACTATGTTACTCCAAGCTGAAAGTTACCCGAGCAATGGACTGATGCAACTTCTGGAGCCCCTACCCATGGAAATATGCGAGATGGAGGACATTTATCTGTCTGTCTTGCTAATCTTGCAATCTCATATGGACCTCTTACCGCTTCTTTCCTTCTCCGTTATGCATAGCACTTACATTCCCTTGAGTTCATATAGATTATTTTGGATGGTCTTGGACCTTTTGTAACTGTCATTCAGCTAAAAAATATTGGTCCCTTGATTTTCAATCTCCAAGGGACTGTCTCAGTCCATGTCATCTTTCCTTTTATGTAATATATATTAAGCCTCTTCAAAAAAACAAGGCAAGCAAACATATCCACACTTTTAAAATACAAAGAGAAGGAAGATGAACACAAGGGTACTTCAATGGATAGAAAATACAAAAAGAAAAATTAGAGATGGAAGACACACGAAGTACGAAATTTGGTAAGAAACCAGAGTAGCCTTTCACATTCCATTTTTATCAATCTTTATTCTCTTACAAATAAAAAACTTTTAATAGAAAACTATATCTTTAATTCATATTTTCAAATTATTTAGTTGTACGTATAGCAACATTTTTCTTTTCGTGTAGATCATTTTCCTACACAAATTCACACATTTAGGAAATAAATATCTTTTAAATGAAATTATATGCAGGAAAATAAAACAGAATTAACATATACGTGTTTATTAGTACAACTTTGAAACATACCCATCCTGTGGCCATGACAGGATCAGAATACTTGCACACCCAACGAACCATGACAGTTCCTATAGCCATGCTTTGAGCTGCAAGCAGCATCCACCACTCTCCACTTCCCAAAATAGAAGTAAAATTTTGCTGAAAAACTGCACTTTGAGATACCACTGTTTCGGTTATATCAGTACCATTAGTGTGGGCACCTACCAATTAAACAAATAAATACTTAGATCAATCTGAATAAGTACATATGGAAATTCATGGTCTACATAATTTACACTATAAATCTATTCTTACAGTCTTCAAGGTCCATCAGTCTGAGTGAAAGGGTATTGACAGCCCTGCCGAATCACTAATTGTTCAAGATTTCCTAAAAAAATTGTAAAGCAAATAGTCTCAAAAACCATATACAGTGATGACTTGGTTTTGTTCCAGAATAAGCTTATTACTAGAAAAAGATCTCACTAAATAATATATCGAATGTAATAAATTTATTTAAATTTTTGTGTTTTAAGTGTGACAAAGAGCTTCATCCATGGAACAGTTTTTTAAAATATTATATCTTTTATCAAAATTTAAATGATAGTTGAACATAACCACAAGTACCCTCTTTTATGCAGTGCAGAGGAAAAGATGAGATGGTGATGCCTAGCATAAACCTATTAATTTCTTTAAAAGGATAAAAGAAAATATATTGTTTACTGCTCAGTGAATGCATACCCTAAAGTAGACTTCTTGTCATCAATTTCACCAGCCCATTCTGAGTTGGGTATCCTTGAAGTTTTAAATCATCACATCTCAGGAAGAGGAGTCCAAATCTGATAGTTCCTTATACATTTCTCAGAATCTTTTTGTAGCTTTCAGCAAGAGGAGCAGTCTTCTAAAAAAGACCACTAAGTCCACAAATCTTTAAGCAATCGGAGTTCTCAGTGGTCCCATAGACCTTCAGTCTTGTGGACATAAATAAAATCATTTCATTTCATTTCAATGACAGATGGAGAGCTCACAACTGATATCAGTAAATGAGATTTCTCACAAGTTGCCTATACAAAATACCATCAAAAGTTTATCATCTGCATCCATAGTCAACTTTACACCAACTTCCATGGGAATAAATATGGATTTACGATATTCCATATGAAAACACTGCAATAGACTACACAATCAGATGGTAATTTGGGACAAAATTTTGAAACAAATATCGGAAAATAAGTAGATTGCTTTGTCGGAGGCCTAACTATGCTAGAAATCCGAAATTTTGATTTTGTCAAAAATCTTGGGATGTGCTCTATTACAAGTCAGGAAAAATGAAATGCATTTCAAAAGGAAGGATCCCCAAAAATGCTCCATAGGGCCCGAAATCATGAAATATAAAGAATATAGAAACTTCCAAAAAAATTGCGAAACAGAAATAGTTTGTTTTGATGGGTTCCATGTCGTGACAGGTCATCTCAACTCCCACAAAAAAAAACTTGCCATATACTCTATTTTTAGAATTTTCATTTTCTGCTAAGAATATAAAGGAATTATGAATTATCATCCAAATGTTAAAAACGAAGTGGTATAGCTTCACATCTCTTCTTTAGATTGTATACACTTAGAAAGCAACTCTCCTACATAAACCTTTGAGCTTGAAAGTAAAGGTAGAGGGCCTCTCTCAATATACACTTGGGATAATAAGTGAGCAATATGTATTTGTAACAAAGAGTGATTAAAGCATGAAATAAAGTAAATGCAATAGAATGGCTAATATAATCAAAATAACATTAAAACAACAAAGAGGGTAAAGAGATGCACGGGTGTTTTTTTGTGCAAGTATATCCCCCTTTGGCAAAAGCTACCATTTTGTAAGGTTTGATGGTTATAGGTATAGCTTAGAAAGGTAAAGGGAACCGGACAAATTAAGTAGGTACATGAACCTAAGTTTTGATACGGTCCATGGTAATCCTCTAAGTCTTCACGTCTCGTAGTGCAAACAAGTATCCTTCGTGAAATCCTTTTGTACTCCTAGGTAGATTAGTGAGCCGTTGTGGGTTTGTTGTAAATGCAAGGACATGAGTACAAATCATGTTGTGTTTTTGTAAATAGGCTTACAAGTTTGCTATATATATGCATGTCAAATCTCAAATCTATAATGCAAATGAAGTTGATGCCCTTGGTCCACGGGGATTCACTTAGTAAAAGTATGGTATAGCACACGTTGAAGGGTATTAAAGAATACCCTTAATTCTAGTTTCTACCTCTAATTATTCAATTGATAATACCCCCTCTGTTATATTATTAGAATGAAAATACCCCTATTTTTTCCATGTACCTTAGTTACCCATTTTTCAATTACAATTTTATTTACCCCTTTTTATTTCTACCCCAATATATTAGACAAAAATATATTATATTTCTCACTCAATTTTTTTTAATATGCATTTCCTTTCGAAAGATAGTTTGAAGCCATTGAATACATATTACAAGTCACCTTATATATGTTAAGCTTTATGCATTTATCAATAGTTCTTCGAATAATTAAGATGGTGAAATAATATCACTTGTGTTGAAAAGCATACTCAATTCTAGTTTTCTACCATCTTATTATTTCTTGGTTAAGAATCTAGATTTATTTATTAAAAAGAGATTATAATTTAATTTATGACCACACTCCTTTTGCAATTTTAAGGTATTTACGTTTAAAAACTAGGGTTCAAACATTTTAGTTTTGTATTAAAAGTAAACCTCTATTTCCTTTGGCCCATCTCTCTAACCTACCCCCAATACCTGATTCAAAACATTAATAAATTAAACCCTTTCACCCCCTCATGTCTACCGGTATATTGAGTTTAATTTTATTAATTTTAATTACCTCAATATGAACCCACGTGCTAGGATATTGCCTAGCTAATGAACCCCGTGCCTTGGTCGGGCCATGTATGCCAAACAAGATCAACCAAGATCAAGTGTGTCAAGAGATGCGTAGGGGAACTAAGGAAGGTGAGCTTTAAAAAATGAAAAATATTAATAATAGAATTTCAAATTTTTGCCACTTTACAAATAATAATTTTAAATCAAAACGTACATAATTGGAAAACTATTTGGAAGTATACAATACCAATTTCAAAACTTTGTGAACTAGCCAATTCTATACATTTTTATCTAACCACTTACACATGAGAATTAAGTGGAAAGTCCTAGATCAAATGAAAGAACTCTCCAAACAAGCAATAGACATGCACAAGAACATTGCAATATGGTGTCTTTTAGTTCAACCAAACACAAGAATACACAATAATAGAGGAAAAGAATGAATGTGATGTTACGAACTATAGTGCCCCAATTTGGTCATATGAAAGCTGGTTTACCAAATGTAATCAACAAATATTCAACTCGATCAACTCAACTTTGTCAGCTTACTCGCATGTGCTGGAAATTAAGAGCTTTGCAATAGGGTATGGACATCCAATATTAAGGCAAAAGAGGAAGTGTTGTTTGTTGAATGTTGTAGTCATACTACATTGTTCGCTCCTCCCGTCACACACTTAAAACAATTGAAGATAACATACATTTTACCAAAAACTACAACTCAAACAAATTTAAAATTATAATCCTCTCCGGCACAATTGCTAGTAAATACTTTTCGTTGAGCAACCATGCATTACCAAACGTTGTCAAATAGCAGGTACTAAATACTAAATTTAAATCCTAATTGTTCTCCCGAAAGCCGCCCCGTAAAGCAACCATGTGAACGAAACCAGCTCTATATTACCGAGTACGCGCATTGCGGCAAATGGCCCCACACTCACCTCCATTCTCTGCGCGTTTGGAGCCTTATAAATATTCCTTTCCTCCAAACAATCTTCATATTCCTTTCTTTTGTAGCAGAAATTCATTACAAACACATTTGCAACTGCTACATTTAGCCGTTTGGAGGCCTCCCCCAAATTGAAGATCATCATTTGAGGAGATGGCAGCAGGCAAATCCAGTTACGCAGCAGTTTTGGGTGTAATAATAATAATGTTGGTGTCGGCAGTATTTGCAGTAGTGGAGGAGATAGGGGCAGAGGCACCGAGTCCGTCAATGGATGCAGGCGCTGCATCAATGCCGATCATTCCATCTCTAGCTTCTGCTCTCGTCGGATTCTTCATAGCATTTGTAGCATGTATTTTCCAATGACTAGGGTTTGTTATTGTTATTTTGAATCTACGCATGTGATATTGGATGGGATTTCATTTTTGGCTTTTTTGTTTGGCGGCCAAGATAGGCCACTTTGTTTACTGGTTTTTACAGAGATTATTGTTCACTCGTTTAGGAAATGAATGGATCTTCTCGAGGTCTGTGATGCACAGAAATATGCTTCTAGTGTTGTATGGCTTATATAGGCCCCTTTTATTTAATATGCTAATTCATTTTTGGAAAATCTTGGTGTGGGAAATGAAGGCCCCAGTACATTTTGTAGATTTACGGATGCCCTTTTTAATTCGAAAATTTTCTTTCTGAATTCTGTGTGCCCAATTTGGGGTTTAGAGGAATGGCTTGACGCTGGTATTCACATAAATACAATGCCGCAACAGGGCATTTATCAGGGATTTTTGTTTGAAAAGATTAAAAATAGGTTTTTTAGTTCCAGCAATAGTTCTGCCCTGCCCCTGAGCACTGGAACGGGTATGGTTCCCAAATGTTAGAGTTATATAATTTCATTTTGTTTTAAAAATGGTTAAATATCATGTTAGTGCAAGCAAACAAATCCAGTGGGGGTTTGCAACTCTGTAAAGAGTTCAATGATGAAAAGTGTCTCAGTTTTTAATGAAAAAAACCAATTTCAGGATAAGTCTAGTCTTTGTCTATTTTGGGGTATTTTTAGGAATGTGTATTTTTATGATTTTGATTAGTATTTACTATTTTCAATTAAACTACCACCTCTTATCAATTAAATTATGAATCTTTCAATCTAAATGTGGTGCAGCTTTTAGGCTATGCTTCATATTTATAATGATTTGATTTGGACAATTTAAGGGTTTATTCTTCAGCTTCTAATGTGCCACAACAAGAGCAGCAACCACCACAGTAGCTACAAAAGGTTAGAAATTTGCGTGGTAGAATTAGGGCATGGTCCTATGGAGTGGGGGCTCCATAAATATCTTGGCAAGTGTTGTTGAGAAAATTCAAGAACATTTTAGCCAATTTAAGGTCTTATGTTTTTACCATTTTCCTCTACAATTTCTGGTGAGATATTTTAGGAACCCATTGCAGTTTTATGGTCCCATGGACTTTCATCTATAGAGCCTCTAACTACTAAAATTATACCATATTTAAAATATGAAGTTTATTTCTCTCCAAAATGACTAAAAAATAGTGGTGGGAATGCATTTTTGGTGCCACATGGAAACAAAACAACCTAAACAGTAGGAGAAATTGTCAGCCCCCCCTCTCCAGCCACCTCTAAAGTTTCACGGGCTTAAAATGTAGAGCCCCTAATTTCCAAGTCAAGATTCATTTTTTTCTTGTAGTTGGTTACAAAATCAACATAGGACCATCTACAACAAGAGAATAGAAGCCGGAGTGGGTCCATGGGACCATGCTCTTAGATTGAATAACAATGCACATTTCCAAAAATGCGATTATAATCTTACAATTTCAATGTCGACACCATCCACTTCCAATCTCAATATCAAAACATTACGTAAAGTGGGCCATTTTAATGAGGCCATGACACATTCTACCTACTACATACAAACCTCATGTAAACTCTTTCTCGCTTATCTTGGACCAAGCCTTGAGACATGTGTCACCAAGAAAAATGTTTTTCGGGAAAATAAAATCTATTCTTTCATCACTGACGGGATTTGCATTTGCTACACAGTTTTTCAAAACTACCGAACCTAATCAGCTTGCCTTTTCCAACATTCTCCCAGCCTATGGCAAAATAAGAACTTTGGAACAAGGCGTGGACATCGATCAAAGCATAAATAGAATTGGTTGTTGTCGGATGTTATCGTTGCCAGTGCCTTTTGTTGATATGAATGAAAATGTTAAAGTATATACAAAGCATGTGAATTGTTTGACAAAATGACTCACAAAAATGTGGTTTTCATGGATTGTTATAATGCAAGGGTATGCACAAAATATCGAGTTTCCTCAAGAATTATTAATAAAGAATGTTTACACACATGTAGTTGCACAAAAGCAAAGAATGATCTAACAAGTAATGCAATATGAAAATAGCTCACAAACACAAGAATGGTGCAAGATCCGGTACCTCACAATAGCTTAAGTGGTGTGTACCAATAGGAGAATAGTCACGAGGGAATTACATTCTAGAATGGGAATGTAATTGTTATGACACACTATGACATGTAATACATGTCGTAGTAACTCCTATGTATAAGCGACACTTAAACAATATGAGTCAACATGTGTAAGAAATATTCTAACTAAATAAATAAATACAAGGAAAATAATATCCTACAGTAACACAAAATAGGGTTGTTGAAAAATTTATAGAGACTTTAAAGTGAATGCAATTGGAAGGTGTAAACCTAGACTTACAACCTTTGCTAGCATACTCGTTCTTTGCCAAAATGGGAGCCTTAGAGTAGTGCATCAACATACTAAAAATCACAATGGAAAGGAAATTTTTCTTATATATCAAAGTTATAAATTGTTTTATAGATACGTATCTAAAATGTGCAAGCATATATAAGGTACATTAATTGGTTGACAAAATACCTCAAAACAATGTGATTTTATGGATAGTTATTAGTGCATGATATGCAAAAAGTTGTGTTCTTAATGACACTTTAAGACTTTTTAAATCAATGCCTCAAAATAATGACACTCCGCCTTTGGTTTTTAGGGGGAAGTCTCTTATTAAATCGATCCATTCCTTCTTAGCATGATAAAGAAAAAATTATAAAATTAGAACTATAAATAAATAAAATATGGTTTATAAAAACAAGTGTGCAACTCCTTTAATATAAACTAGCAATCGCATGTGAAGCTGTGTGATGGAAACACCAAAGGGGATGTGTTGAAGAAGTTAAATTTGAGGGAGCAAAACACCGTAGGAGGCGGGATGATAAAGTAGGGGTTAGACGAAGGAGTAGTAAGCTGGGTGTGGGATACGGTGGTGGGAACCATTTTGTGAAACTCTTCTTTCTTATGACCAAATACATATGATTCATGTGTCATTTTTGAATCATTTGCGAGAGAGAAGGGGTGCGACTTGCTGACTTGTTGAGGCAATGTACTTTGGAGGATGAATAATTCGAAGGAAACTTGCATGTTTTAATATCAAACTTTACATATGTTAAATACGAAGATTATGTGTGTGAGGTTCCTTGTCTCACCGATTTCAAACACATTTGTGATTAGGATTTCACTTAAGTGATTAAGGTAGTGATCAGGGTTTCTCCACAACAATAATCATGATGACGTTGTCTATTAATGACTAATAGCATATAATTTGGATCTTCTATTTTCCCCGATGCATGTCAAGCAAATCCATTGAGGCTCCCACCAATGTTTGAATCTTGAACTCGACATATGTTAGATATGGGAACTATGTGTATAAGGTTCCTTATGTGGTAGATTCCATGGACATGCAATAAGGGTTTCTCTTTAGCATTTTAGGTAGCAATCAAGGTTCCCTTTAGCAACAATGTTAATGCCGTAGTCCATCAATGACCACTAACACAAAATTGTGACCTTCCATTTTCCTTGAATCATGTTAGGAACATCTCGGAGGCTCCTATTTGGAAATGCCTATTTGCATAAGTAATGGTCAAGGCATTAAAAAAATAGGAAAAGAAATTATTTGTGTGTGCGGGACCTCTTTCAATGCTCTAGTGTATCCAAGGATATAAATAAGGAATGATTTGGTTTGATTATTTAATGTGATTGGCGGTTTACGGAATTTTATAACATTGGTCTAAATTGGAAAAACAACTATGAATGTAATTACTTGTTAACATAATAGTTTCAACAACATTATTGTGTAGTATTTTTATTGATAATGGTGGTCTATCATTTTTGTATATATATATATATATATATATATATATATATATATATATATATATATATATATATATATATATATATATATATATATATATATATATATATATATATATAAACTTGTCGGTGTCTAATTTTACAATATGCATTTTGTGCACAATCGTACGTTAGGTTTGTGGAAATGCTTATTAGTGCAATTAATTCTTGAGGCATCAACATAGGAGGAATAATAATATTTGCGTGTACATCAAGGCCCTTTGATTATCTAGTTCATCCAAGGTTATAAGGAGGAAATGTTTCAGTTTGAATACTATAATTTAGTGTATTGGTTATTAAAAAAATGTATTAATCTAATTGGAAAAGATAGCTTTAAACACATTTACTTCTTAACATTACAAATTCAACTACCAATATCATGCAATATTATTTGTGGATAATTTTTAGCATGCCTTTTTTGTAAAAATATAAGTAATGTTTTCTTTTACACTCTACATTTTATCGGTGTAAATAAGGATTTGTGATTTGTGGGTTTGCTTCTATTATTTTGTGGCATGTAGAATGTTATGGATCGTTAGATTTGCACTTGGCGTCTTTCCACCCAAGAACTAAGAAGTACATCTACAAAATGTGGGAATTAAATATCTACATGTCCCACACCTTTTTCCTTGGCTCATATTATTTCCACCCAAATAATATTTGTTATTTTTGCTCCACTTTTTCGTCTTGATTGCAACATGAGTGCAATTTATGGTTAAAGCAATAAACAAAAAATGAGAAATTCCAATAGGCCTCGGGGTCGAAACCCAACCACAGTGTTGGCTTCTTCTAGCACTTTGAATCCCCTCTTTTGAATTTTTATTTTGACTAATTGTAGGAAAACATGTGATGCACAAACAATAAAAAATGATTGAGCCCCTCCATCGGTTGGTCATATGAGTGCCATGTTGATTTTATCTGCCAATTAAAAATTTTAGAATAACTTTGATAGGTTGGTATGGTTTTAGGTTCTATTTTTTGAGAGGTGTAAATTTTTTTACATACATTAAGAAGTTCTAATTAAAATATTTTTATCTTTACGAGAAAACAAGGGGAAGTTTTTGGGGCGGTGCAAAATTTGATGAAATAAGTATTGAGTAACATGTGTCAATCCAATAAAAAATAGTATCAAGCTTATGAATAAAATTGTATTGTGTCTATTTTAAGCCATATAGAGGGTTCGCTCAATCAGGGTTGTTAACTTGCCCTTAACTTTTATGACACCAACACCCGAACCTTAAATAATTGAAAGAAATGGATTTTTTTAAGAATATGGGAAAATGGGATTTGTTATTTTTTTATAGTGCCAAGTTTGTCCATTAGATGGCATGTAATTTGTTAGATAAAATGAAGAGTTGAATGTAAAGTTAGAAAATAAAAGGTGTTCAATTGGACGACATTTAATTTGTTAGATTAAGACAAAGACATAAATGGAATGTTAGAAATAAAAATTTGCAGGAATTAAATACATACATGTCCTACACATGTTGCATGACTCAAATTACTCATATCCAAAAATATGTGCTATTTATAGTTTTCTTTTTCTTCTCGATCTCGCTCTTATTATTCACATGACTACAATTTATGTTTAAATAGGCCAAAATAAAAATTAAGGAAAATATGACAAGTTTCACGTTGAAACCCAATCACATCTTCCACATGATAAAAACACGAATATGATACATGATTATTTAAATCTGAAATTAAATTTCATATTATAATTTTCCCCTATTTATATTATAGTTTAATTCTTGCAAATTTGGGTGATTAGTTTGTTTTAAGACACAATATTTTAGATTAACATGCATAAAAATTTAGTTGATTTTAAAAATCACATAGGTTTGTAGTAGGTAGGCTGCCAAAATTGTTTGTTCATTCAGCAAAGTCCAGAAAATGCTACATCTTTTGTCATTTAATTATCAACACTTTGTTAGACTCAAGTTCCGACCTATATCTCATAATGGTCATGACTTATGTGTATCTAAGTGCACGTTTAATATTGAAATAATATGATACACATTTTTTTAAAGAAAGAATTAATCTTTGGAATGGAAACATAGATAACAACATATTATATTGTTACCTAAAAAGTTAACATATTAAGTTGTTATATTTTCCATATAAAATAATGTAGACACCATAATAATCAATGGTGATAAATATAAAATACTTTTAGCCAAACCACCTAATTAAATTTTGGTTAAACAAGTATCACTATTTATTAGTGAAACCCTAAAACTTGTCTTTCAACCCCACTTCCAAAGCCTTCTCAATCAAACCTATTTTGGTAAGGTTGTTTTATCTTTAGATAAAATCTTATTTTTAGCCATCAATAACTCTTTGGGCAGAATTCTAGAGATAGACCACGAGACCAAGGTGGTATCTCACCCCACCTATGCTCACATATTAGTCAATTCGAGACACCTCTAAGGACTTACCGGCCCATATTGAGCTCAAATTTTATGATTGTGCTTGGTCACTGACCTCTCAATTACAAGTTCCTTCCTTTCATATGCCCAAAATGTTTTGAGTTAGGTCTCTTGGCTACCAATTGTTAGAGCTTAAAACATAAAGGACATGAGAAAGTTTCATGATGGAAGGATGTTCTTCCCCATCATCTAGGAGTGAAATGTAAAGTGGAAATCCTTTCGGATCCAAATCTTGACTCGAAGGCTCACAAGAAAAAATGAGCCAAGAGGAGGAATTGAATACCATGTTCGATTCATATCCTATGTTGAAGTCCTTTGTAGGGCTACAATCTAAATTGGTAAATCACAATGTACAAGAAAATTCAGTGGCTACTTTTGCAACTAATACAGTGAACTTAGTGATGGCAAACCTAGATGTTATTTTGGAAAAAAAATTCTTCCAAAACATTTCAAAAGATTAAGTCTTTTAAGGTTTGTATCTCATGTGAATATGATCCTGAAAACATTCTTTATGAATGGAAAATGGTTCAAAAAAACAATATGAAAGGAACTCCACGACACTTGAGATGATGATTTCTAACTAGGATTTGTTATTGGAAATGGTTTTGTGGTTTGTTGTAAGGTTGTTGAAGGTTGGTTGTGATCAACTCGCTAAATTTCAATTGTTTTCTTTCGTTGAACCTTGTCTAGATGCTTGGCATTCTAGACCTTGTTTTACAATTACTTTATTATTTTCTCTTTTGGTTGTCAAATTTTTGATATCCATTCAAAACCCTTATTGAAAAAAATATATTTACGATGAATAGAATTTATGGATATTTAACTCCTACACGTCATTAGAATGTAATGACATCGTCTTTATATGTGGATGATAAAAAGTGAGGGATGGCATTTTTGTACTTCAATAAGCTCAATTGATAAGTTTATACATCCCATATAGGGCCCCATAGTTACATCTAATCACCTTCCTTATACATGGTATTGTGATGCGGGAGCATAACTTGCAGAGACCATAACTTTTGATCCGACCGTTGGATCGTCCTGAAATTTTACAGGGTGGTAGATATACATTAGTACTATGCTAGGGTCAAATTTTCTTGCAAGGTTGTGCCCATTTTGGCACATTTTCGGGCTCGGATTCCTTCATCTAGTGGCCTAAAATTGGCTCTCGAATGTTTTTTCCGCTTTTGACTAGGTCTTAGAACTTTAATAAACTTTTGTTGTGCTTGTCAGAATAAGTCTAAATTTTGTGTGAGCCCTAATTTATGAATGCATATTTGGCACACAAATTTTGGGGTCAATCCAAGTTGTTTTGCATTTTAGGGTTTGTTGGCATTTTAGGGTTTTAGAGTAGTCTTGAAATAAAAGGAGGATTGTAATGATGTAATAGATAAGTGTGAATTCCATAATGAGAAGTAAGCTATTTTGAAACACCTGGTTTTATTTGCAAAGCTGTTTATGTGTGTTTTTGGAGGTATTTCAACCTCTTGTAGTTGGATTCACATCATATTGTCAATTGGTTGATATGGTTATGCCATTCCGAGGGACGAACATAATTTTATCATACTCACAACGCATATTCATGAGATCATCTTGTGTGTCCTGCAGTTTTTTTCTAGTTTGATGATCTTTTACTTTAATACGGGGTCCTTCAATCTTGCCCTTGCTTCGTACACCATACTATTTACTACATCCAATCTTTCACTATGATCAACACCCTAAAAAGTAACAACACATTTAGAGGCTATGAAACACTCAAAAATTAATACTATAATTACATGATATAGTCTAAGTCTATCAACGTGAAAATCTATAATGTGAACGGATATAGTTCATTAAATTTATGATTTAATAAAATATGGTTCATTATTTGTGATGAAGGATGCAAAATTGAAGCATTTCGGTAATATTATTGGTTCCAAACACTCTATGCACCATTACAATATTGTGCGGGTCTTCTCGCTAGAAAATAAGGAGCCAACGAGATGATCTTATGAACATTTCTTGCGTTGAAAAACAACCATAATAAACCGTGGACATGAAAACATCATCAAAAGGGTGGTTTATATTTCTTGTTTTGGAGGTCTTCTACATGGACGGACTGGATCACATCATACTGTCAACGTCCCCTTAAACTGAATATGAGCCATCTCGTCTTTGTTCGCTATCGAGACAAGGTTATCCTTAGTTCAATTAGTAATGCCTTGGCTTACTTATCTATGTTATGTTGCACTAAAATATTAGAGACAATGGGAAAGTATCGTGTATGAAGGAGGCACATTAGATGTTATTTGAATGATTGATTTTGTTCATTTTTCTTTTAATATATTGAGGTTTTTTTTTTCGTACCATTTCTTGTACAATTTTTACTACAATAGTTTGATAACTTATTTTCTTCCCTTTATTATTTCCACATAAAACACACATGAATTTAAACTTAGATGCGGTCATGGGTTGTAATCCTCATCCCATCGCTCTCAAAACTATCACTTTTTATGTAACTTCTAAGTAGAAACAAAAAAATTGATGAAAAATCCTAATTAAGATGTAATCCATGATTAAAATAAAATATTAGGAGTTAAGGCTTTATCAATTTTGAATTTAGATATGTACAATATCCATGATATCATTTGTCTCTAAAAAGATTTGAACCATTGTGGTGGAAAGGAGGGTAAATTGATCCCGTCAATAGGTTATCGAAAAAAAAAAAAACAAATTTCTTATCTTGAGCAATATGAATTAATCTAGAAATAAACATTTTGTTATGGGTTCATATTGTACAAATATTTGAAATGAAAATGGATGTTCTGATGCATTCATGCATCAACAACCAAATGCATCATGTTCATTCATGTATGTATCAATGTTGGGTCAAATCACATACACGTGTCTCCGAATGTTTTGTATTTTATGTACCTCTAAACACATGAATTTTCGACATCATTGAAATTGTAGAGGCGATTACCAAAAATTGTACACATTCTTGTAATGATATGAACTAGTGAAATTTTTATTTTGAATGTAGAATGCATACGAATTTTTATTTTATAAAAAAATTGTTTTTTCAATTTTGTTTAAATATTGTTTCTTATTTTTGTAATGTAAGAAAATATTAGATGAAAGTTAGAAACCAAAAACAAGCCAATTGATTCCTAAATATAGTCTTCTAAAAGAAAACCTCAGATAGAGCAATAGATGGAAAGGATAGGGATTATAATACCTGCACTTACCTACAAGTTGCAAATCTCCTCCTTTCTTGCATTTGGTTTTATCTTGGATGATTGCTAGTTTCCTTAGATGTTGGTGGAGACACACAAGCAACACCTCCCCTTGATTTCCTTGGATTGCTAGATTCCTTATAAAGGATGAATTGATTGGATTAGATTGAAGATGGATTGCTTTAGAGTGGATGGATTGATTGGATGATTGAAGATAAAAATGGCAAAGGCTGGTTATGGATTTTCCGAGTTAGCTCGATGGAGGAGGAGAGATTAATTTATAATTTGTGTTCATGTGTAAATTAGAAAATCTATAAGACTTGAAACTAACACCTAAAAGTTTTAAAGCTTTTAACTAACCTATAAAGAACCATCAAGATAAGAGTTTAGGGAAAATAACTTCTTTAACATGCATATAACTTTGAAAACAATCAAACTAACATGCCTAAATCAATCTCTACTCTTTGAATGCTAACTTTGAAATGAACCTAAGAATATTCTTAGCAATCAAATATGATTGTTAGTATGATCTCAAGGTTTTGAGAATGGAGTCTCACCAATAATGGCTACAAGACCATATTGGTTCTCTCCATATTACTCAAGCTTGAGTTAATGGATGCACTATGAAGATGCTAGCTCAATATCAATGGAGAAATTCTCAAGATCCTAAATGCCTATAGTTTATGCTAAGGGAGGAAAAGTGTTCTAAGAAATGGTAAGGAGGAGGGTTCTATTTATAGGTTTCACATTCCAAGAATGGTATGAATTTGGTGCATGTGGGACAAAAGGTAAGTCCAAAAAGAACTCTTTTACAAGTCAATGCACTTTTGATTAAAATTATAAGTTAATTAATCTTTTAAGATTAATTAAGAATCCCAAGTAGGCTTAGGAAGATTTATGGGAGCATCTCGTAAGGGGTTTGGAAGTTTTGGAAGCGGGATTTAGCCAATAAGAAGGTTTATTGGTTAAATGCAAGGTAGGAGGCTTAATTAATGTATATTAGTTAATAAATAAGAGTTAGGGAGAAAATAAGCCTTATTGAAAAAGTATCATCAATTTACAAGGATAGAATAGTTGGTGCAATGTTAGTAATAAAATTGCTTTGATTAAATTACAGGTGTCTACATTTTCCCCTCTTTGGGGTGGCGTAAGCTATGCCACTTCAAATACAAAGTATACAAGCATACACAAGTAAAAAAATTTAAAGGGGTGGAAGAAAAATTAGTATAATGAAGGATGTCCCCTCGAGTGTCGATGGGGTGATGAAAGAGGTCGATCGACAATCAAAAAGATGAAGGGAATAGATTGAAGGCGAAGGGGGTTTGATGACACTAGTAAAGAGCATAAGAGTGTGAAGAGAAGAAAGGGAATATAGAAGAAAATAAGTATGAGGAAGGGGAATTGAGCTAACATCCATTCAGTGTCATGTAAACAACTTAATTTTTATCATATTGTCGTGATCTTCATCATCGGTCCTTATTAAAAATGTAAGCATATGACAAGTAAGTGTAAAATGACGGGAAAAGCCATAAATGCGAACAAATTTCTAGTGTTAAAACACCAAATCCATGCAACATACAGAATGCAATGTAATACGAGAAAGTAAACAAGCCAACCTAACAGGGAAACAAGTACAAACACACATACTTAAACCAATAACGTCTAAGATAGTTACACAAATGTTTTGTTATCGAGCTACAATTCCCAAATGTTCATGTGTAACGACAAGGGTTAAAATTGGGGCCCCAAGAAAGGATGTATGCAAGGGGAAATATGATGGACGTAGGGGTCCAATGAAAAATAATTTGTGTGCCATGAAACAATACCAGGAAACACATTGTGCCAAGATAGTATGCATTTGAAGTAAGTAGACCATATTTGTTAATGGGTTCATGTGTAAATTAGAAAAGCTATAAGAATTGAAACTAAACACCTAAGAGTTTCAAAGATTTAAACTAACCTAACAAGAACCATCAAGATAAGAGCTTAGGGAGACTAACTTCTTTAACATGCATATAACTTTGAAAACAATCAAACTAACATGCCTAAATCAATCTCTACTCTTTGAATGCTAACTTTGAAATGAACCTAAGAATATTCTTAGCAATCAAATTTGATTGTTAGTATGATCTCAAGGTTTTGAGAATGGAGTCTCACCAACAATGGCTACAAGACCATATTGGTTCTCTCCATATTACCCAAGCTTGAGTTAATGGATGCACTATGAAGATGCTAGCTCAATATCAATGGAGAAATGCTCAAGATCCTAAATTCCTATATTTTATGCTAAGGGGTCACAAGTGTTTGAAGAAATGGTAAGGAGGAGGGTTCTATTTATAGGTTTCACATTCCAAGAATGGTATGAATTTGGTGCATGTGGGACAAAAGGTAAGTCCAAAAACACTTTTTTACAAGTCAATGCACTTTTGATTAGAATTAGAAGTTAATTAATCTTTTAGGATTAATTAAGAATCCCAAGTAGGCTTAGGAAGCTTTCTGGGAGCATCTAGAGGGGGTTTGGATAGATTTTAGAAGTTTTGAAGTGGGATTTAGCCAATAAGAAGGTTTATTGGTTAAATGCAAGATAGGAGGCTTAATTAACGTATAATAGTTAATCAAGGAGATTTGAGGAAAAAATAAGCCTAATTGACGAAGTATCATCAATTTACGGGAATAGAATAGTTAGTGCAATGTTAGTAATAAAATTGCTTTGATCAAATTACAGGTGTCTACATTTTCCCCTCTTTGGGGTGGCGTAAGCTATACCACTTCAAAGATAGTAGACAAGCATATATAAGTAAATTTTTTGAAAGGGGTGGAAGAAAAATTAGTAGAATGAAGGATGCCCTCTCGAGTGTCAATGGGGTGATGAAAGAGGTCGATCGACGATCATAAATATATAGAATACGAAGGGAGTTTGATGACCCTAGTAAAAGAAGCAGAAGAGCATGAAGAGAAGAAAGGCAATATAGAAGAAAAGAAGTATAGGAGGGTTGAGCTAGCATACATTCGGTGTCATGTAAACAACTTAATTTTCATCATATTGCCAATGATCTTCATCATCGGTCCTTATTAAAAATGTAAGCATATGATGAAGTGTAAAATGACATGAAAATTCATAGTACGAACAAATTTCTAGTGATAAAACACCAACTCCATGCAACATACAGAATGCAATGCAATACGAGAAAGTAAACAAGTCAACCTAACAAGGAAACAAGTACAAACACACATACTTAAACCAACAACATCTAAGATAGTTGCACAAATGTTTTGTTATCAAGTTGTAGTTCTCAAATGTTCATGTGTAATGACAAGGGTTAAAAGTGGGGCCCCAAGTAAGGAAGTATGAGACAGAAAATATGATGGACATAGGGGTCCAATGAAAATGCATTCATGTGCCACGAAACAATACTAGGAAACACATTGTGCCAAGATAGTATAGATGGAGCAAGCAGACCAACTTTGTTAATGGGTTCATGTGTAAATTAGAAAATATATAAGACTTGAAACTAAACACCTAAGAGTTTCAAAGCTTTAAACTAACCTAACACAAAATTTCAAGATAAGAGCTTAGGGATACTAACTTATTTAACATGCATAT
This sequence comes from Taxus wallichiana var. yunnanensis, assembly GCA_018340775.1. Lineage (NCBI taxonomy): Eukaryota > Viridiplantae > Streptophyta > Pinopsida > Cupressales > Taxaceae > Taxus > Taxus wallichiana. The sequence goes on along the minus strand of CM031242.1, from coordinate 852,619,399 downwards.
AACTTTGAAAACAATCAAACTAACATGCCTAAATCAATCTCTACTCTTTGAATGCTAACTTTGAAATGAACCTAAGAAGATTCTTAGCAATCAAATGTGATTGTTAGTATGATCTCAAGGTTTTGAGAATGGAGTCTTGCTAAAAATGGCTACAAGACCATATTGGTTCTCTCCATATTACTCAAGATTGAGTTAATGGGTACACTATGAATATGCTAGCTCAATATCAATGGATAAATGCTCAAGATCCTAAATTCCTATAGTTTATGCTAAGGGATCACAAGTGTTCTAAGAAATGGTAAGGAGGAGGGTTCTATTTATAGGTTTCACATTCCAAGAATGGTATGAATTTGGTGCATGTGGGACAAAAGGTAAGTCTAAAAACACTTTTTACAAGTCAATTCACTTTTTATTAGAATTAGAAGTTAATTAATCTTTTAGGATTAATTAAGAATCCCAAGTAGGCTTAGGAAGATTTCTGGGAGCATCGGAGGAGGTTTTGATAGATTTTGGATGTTTTGGAAGCGGGATTTAGCCAATAAGAAGGTTTATTGGTTAAATGCAAGGTAGGAGGCTTAATCAACATATAGTAGTTAATCAACGAGAGTTGAGGGGAAAATAATTCTTATTGATGAAGTATCATCAATTTACGAGGAATAGTTCATAGTTAGTGCAATGTTAGTAATAAAATTTCTTTGATCAAATTCTTGTTGGGAAATATACTTTGTTAGTGCTCCCATTTGTATGGATTGAATAATATTTGTAATATATTATTATTATATGAGTTTATAACTCAATAATAATAATATACATATAGTGTGTGAGTGAAATAGTTATATGGTTGTTATATAAAACAACATATAACAATTATTTGTTGGTGAGTTTTAACCACTCACGTATATAGAGTGTGGGAGAGATTCGTGGGAGAAGTAGTTAAGGCTACCTCCTAAAATATAGGAATCATATGTCCTATATATATGTAAATGTATCTGAATATCAAAATACAGAAAAGAAGATTGTTTGTGTGAAGAATAAAAATAATATTTTGTGTTAATTTCCTGTGCAAATCTGGTGTGTTTTCAATATTTGGTATCAGAGCGACATTTACATTCATCCTGATAAGCATAATGGTTGTTTGAGAATTAAAAGGAGCAATGACATGAAATTTGAATTGCTCCGAGTGATAGAAGATTAGAGTTTCATCATTCTTTGGCATAGTTTGGAGTGACCGTATACAATTTTAACTTGTTCTGAAAGAAAAGGCGTCTGGATGCTCATGAAGCTGTAAAAATATAACGTATGAGAATCGAGTCTTTTATTCCTTAGAAGGATCCATCCATGCACTAAAATCAAAGTGAATAGATAGTGTTGGAGACCTATTGGTTCAACACAATTTTGTTGCGTATTATTTGATCTACAAAGAGATCTGGCTGGGTCTTCTACATCACCAGCACGCAGCTCGTGTCTCCATTAATTTTGTTTGCTTTATCTCAACGTCACGTATCAGTCTTCACAAGAACTTGATCAAACATGCCACGACTCCACATACGATCCGGATCAGGCGATCGAGATCACTGAAGGAATCCACTAAGGAACGAATCAGATACGAGTTTGAGTATTACAAGAAAAAAAAACAAAGTGGTTGGAATGTTGTGCCTGATTTGAAGCAGTGTATCCTGTATGAGACCTGTCGGCGAAGATTCTTTGTGTTAGGAGATATTTTGGCGTTTTTGACACGTTGGAAAGGATTTGTGTACGATACAAACCATGCCGGGGCTTTGGAGAGAATTTGCAGGACCGTGAAAATGACTGAAGTGTGCATGGTGTGTAGTAATTAAAATATTCTTAATTTTGTTTAATGTTTTATTAAGAGTTTAGTAGCCTTTGTTCATTGTTTTGATACAAAGTTGTAGTTTATTTTTTGTATAGTCATCGGTTTAGTATAAGTCAAGTCAAAATTAAATTTTTGAAGTTTCTTTTTAATTTGAGTGTGGTTGATACCACAATTTTTGTTTTGTAATTATATAAACAAAGTGTTGTTTATATTTGAGTTATCAAATAGGTGTCATCAAGTTATATGTCAAATATTGTCTTGTTAGTAATTGTTATTAAGTTGAATAATCATTATGTATTAAAATGAGTCAAGTGAAGAGTCTTGTATTTTATTTTTGTGGAGTAAAAGTTTCAAGATTTTGTATGTTCTCAATAAAGTCAAAGTTGTCTTTGTAATTAGTCATTTTGAGATTCAATGTCAAATATTTGTAAGACAAGTATTGTTGAGTCAATTATTGTTTTTATAAAAATCTAGTCAAAAATTGATTCATTAGTCTGTCAAAATAGTCAGAGTCAAAGTGTCAAAAATATATTTGTGTCAGTTTTTTATCGTCATTTAGGTGATTATTAGGAAAATTGTCAAAATAAAAAAATTCCCTACATTTCAACTGGACGCACTATCGGTAGAATCCGACGTCCTCTGATATGCATTTGAGCTCCATGATCAAATCCAGTGAGTTAGCAACAAAAACCGGAGGCAGGAGGCATCGGAGGTTGGAGTTCATTCAGTGACCTCTCGTCAGTTGCCAACAACGGGCCGCATATCAGCTTTGGTGACATGTGTGTGTGCAGTTTGATTTTAGTGCTTCCAGTGTGGTGTGCCTCAGTTTGCAGCGATCCTGTTTTCAATAAGTGGAAATTTCACATTGAGGGGGGGAACATGATCCAATGTTCCATTTCCAGTATGTCAGTTTTTTCTATGTATGTACGAGCAACAGATTTCAGTAGAATTTCCTATGTTATTCCCTGCAGTGAGATAGTGATGAGAGTTGTTGATACTACTGCATCATCATGATATCGTGGTTGTTAGTTATCCAGAAAAACTATCCAGAGGTTGTTGGTACTGTCCTCAAAAACCATCTGTTGTGTGGTTGTTGGTTAACCACTTGGAAAACCATCCAGAGGTTGTTGGTATTGTCCTTGAAACCATCCAGATCATGAGCATGCTACGTAGCGGCACGTTGCAGTACAAAGGCAGGTTTTCTCCATGTTCGCACTAAGGGGGGGAATGTTGGGAAATATACTTTGTTAGTGCTCCCATTTGTATGGATTGAATAATATTTGTAATATATTATTATTATATGAGTTTATAACTCAATAATAATAATATACATATAGTGTGTGAGTGAAATAGTTATATGGTTGTTATATAAAACAACATATAACAATTATTTGTTGGTGAGTTTTAACCACTCACGTATATAGAGTGTGGGAGAGATTCGTGGGAGAAGTAGTTAAGGCTACCTCCTAAAATATAGGAATCATATGTCCTATATATATGTAAATGTATCGAATATCACAATACGTAAAAGAAGATTGTTTGTGTGAAGAATAAAAATAATATTTTGTGTTAATTTCCTGTGCAAATCTGGTGTGTTTTCAATAATTACAAGTGTCTACATAATTAATGGATGGAGGATGCAATTTCTAAGATGAAGCCATGTTGGATTAGGATCAAGGGTGGAGAATGCATGAGAAGAATGGAGAATTATAGAGTTTGAGAGAAGATTCAATTGAGGGTGGAAGGTTTATTCAAATTTTTAAATGGAGGAAGTTTAGAGAGGCTTTAAAAATAGAAGCCTCTATATTTAGAGGTGGAGTGTGTGATTAGGATTAGGATAAGGATTAGTTTAGGTTAAATAAATGTAATTAGAAGTGGGATTATATGGAAAGGCTAGGTATATGGATGTGTAGAGTAGATGATAGGTAAGATGTAGGAATATTAAATTCCTATAAAATTTTAATGAAGGAAAAATAGGATGATATGATAAAATAATGAAATAAAAGTGATTAATGATAAGATGGGATATACTAATGATAAATAATAAAATGTATTAATAATAATAATTAATCTTGCGATTAATTAGTATATGGATGATGTTGGGATATTTGTAAGATAGATTAATCATGATTAAGCATGTCGACATTTTAGATATCTACATTTTTCCATCTTTGAAGCGTTGTTGTGGAGAAATGACAGTTCAAAGAAAAGTAAAAAGATATTATGATGTTGTTATGATTTCCCCTCGAGGGGTTAGGCGGGGAAGGAATGAGTTGGGTAACCGCTCAAAAAAATGAAAGGCCGAGTTATTAGATGAGATATGATTAGAGGATGAGAAGATTGAGGATTTAGAGGATTAGAAGATTGAGGATTTACGGGACAAGAAGAGTGAGGATTAAAGTATTATAAGATTAGAAGATAATAGTTAGAGGAGATAAGAAAATAGGATTTAGATGAGATTAGAAGAGTAGAAGTTTAAAGGATTGGGAGATATTGGATTTTGGAAGAGAGGATGCCCCAGTCAAGAGGTTGAGATTTTAAGGATTTTGGATTATAGGACTCCCAGTCAACGATGTATGACAAGGGTGAATATTTAGGATTATTGAATTAGAGGATTCCTTAGCCAATGATGTATAACAAGGGTGAATATTTGGGATTTAGATTTGATGATATTGGTTTATAGGATGTTAGATTTTGAGATGCCCCAATCAAGGGGGTAGGATTTGAGGATGTTAGATTTGAAGATTTTTAGAGGTTGAGATTCCTTGTTCAAGGGGGTATGATCTAAATATTTAAGGATGTTGCATTTGAATATGTTTAGAGGTTGATATTCCCTAGTCAAAGGGGCAGGATTTAAATATTTGAGGATGTTGGATTTGATGATGTGACATTTGATGATTTTAAAGGATTAGAAGATTGAGGATGTGTGGATGAAAGAATAAGGATTGGGTTTGATGATTAGGTTTGATTGATGAGAGGATGTTAGAAGATTCTCCAGCCAAGGGGTGAGGATTTTGGATGTTACATGCAATATTATAAGATTTGGATGTGGAGATTGATTGATTGGATATGATGATGAGGAGGTCGGATAGTTAGTGAGATGAATATGAGGAATATGTGTGGATGGTGATAGGGATGAAATATGGTGATATAAGGGGGTGTGTTACCATAAATTTTGGTGGTTATCATCAGTAGTTTTTATGATTAATGATATGGCATGAAGAAAGATGTGTCAAGGTATAATTACCGTGATGGTTGAATTGACAAATGCATGTGTTCTCATATCATTGGAAAAATTAATATAAAAAATATAGTCCTCATATCATTGGACCATGTAAAAGAAATATAATAAAAAAGTGGCCTCATATCATTGGCCAAAATGTAAATGCAAATAAACAAGCAAACACACACAACAACAAAAACACACATTGCATTTTTGTATTTTTTTGTTGGTGTTATTTTGTGATATTTTTATGGATGTTTTGAATGTTTTGATTTTTAGATTTTGGATTTTGGATGTTTAGATTATTTGATGTTGGATGGTGAGATTTTGTATTTATGATGGGGGAATGGTTGAGATGCAGTAAAATAAAAGCATTGGGGTGGGATAGCTCATGAGGGTATGGGAAGGGATGTAAGGTGGGATGTGAATTTATCCTATAAGTCCCAAAGTGTGTTTAGGTAGGATGAAAGGGAAGGATTGAGGGATATTAGATAGGTTGGATGGGATAGGGCTGGGTTGATCGGTTAGGATTAGATAGAATGTGATATTAGGATGAGAGATGTGGTATAATATAAGATAAGAGATATGGAAGATGATAACATATGCCCCCAAGTATAGGGGGTGGATTGAGAGATAGATGTGGTATGCCCCCAAGTGTAAAGTAGGGTGGTGTTGGTCGTCAAAAAGGACTTCAAAGAGAACAAAAGTTAGGGGATAGAAAGTCCCTCCTCTTTAATGGGAGAGGTTCCCTTATTTAAAAGCAAAAACCTATTTACACATGTACAGAGTATAGTTTTAACGTGGAACTTGGATATCATGAAAGTGTTTTAAAATAGAATGGATCATCAATACAAAAGTACAGAGGAATGAAGTAGTGGAAATGAGTAGAAAGGTATTCTCCAAAACTATAGATAACAAAATAATTCCTTATGCATGCCAAAATAAAATTATTTGGAATAAAACCATTTGCATTTGAATCAATAATATGTTATTGCAAAGACACAAAGTTCTAGAAATAACATCCACAAGAATACAAAGCTTCTTGAAATAATACAGACAAATGATTCAAAGGTATCAACAGATAGTAATGAAAGAACAAGACCAGATAGACAGGGACAGGAAGCTCTTTTGTATTGGTTGCTTTGTAACTTCTTACACTTTCAATAATAAACCAAGTTCCAACCCTGAAAATGGTGGAGAGAGACCATTATATAATTTTACAAATCAGTTACACTAGGTAACTACTTATTTTAACTAAAATGTTTAGTTAAAGGGATGCTTGATGCAAAACCCCCAACTAATTACAATAAGCCCGAATTGAGAAAAAGAAGGAAGAGAGAAGCTGGGAGGAGGAAACACATGCTTATGATTGGGAAGGGCCCACCGACTTGAGGATCCGTTGTTTAAACTTTTTCAACGCTTCCGCTATGTCTCGGCCTCGTGGGACTGATGTGTTGGTAGTGGCTTGGGTCCAAGATCCCAAACATTTCTCCATTTCTTTATCGAACTCGGTGTGCATATGATATTCTTTATTAGCTTCCTCAATGGCAGATTGGAGAGAGCAGATTTCCTTTATCTTCTCTTTGGTCATTGAGTCCTCCTTGAACAAATTTTCCTTGACAAAAGCTCTAAATTGAGTCTTAATTTCCTGGAGGGAGAAAGGCACACCTGAAGTCTCATCATGGAGGTGATAGTGAATATCCTTAAAAGTAGATACCACCAAAGCTTTGAAGGCCTCTCCTTTCTGCCAACTATTCTTCAATTCTCCCAAAGCCTCCTCCAACACTTTTATCTTCCACTCTACACTGAAAACCCATGACTTTGACAAATTATCCTTTGCATCATCAAAAACCTTACTTGCCATCAATAGATTTTCATCAGTCTGTCCCATCAGGCGAAGGTCTACTATGCAGCTGCTCCAAAGCTTAAGCTCTTTGTCCATATTTCCAATGGTGGAGGAGAGATTTTGTTGCAGATTAATTACCTTCTCATTGAGTTTGAAGGCTTCTCCAATGAAATTCAAACCTGCAATGACCATATCATCAACCATGTCTTCCATATCCCTCCCATAGATGGAGTACCTATGTATGTCCTTGATGCTCTAGACTTCATCTTGACTGAGGATCACAGGTGGTGGAAGGGCAGTCAGTGGGGTAGGGTCTAGAACTTTATCCTTAGACAACAGTGACTTGATGAAACCAGAAAGTACTTGAGCCTACTCTTCTAGCTACTCTATAGTCTACTTTCCTTTTTCTACCCTTCCAATAACCCTGGTCACTGTTTCCTGCAGGTTATGGATTTCACTTTTAGGGGTAGACTCTCCCATTGAGATCCTAGAGAGTACCGCATTGGAGGCTTACAAATCCTACTCTGGCTTTTCAACTTTGGGCTTAGCTACTTCAAGAAACTACTGGCCTTGGGCATCTGTCACTATCCTTGAAGTTGTTTTGGCTCTCTTTGCAGGAGCAAGAAGGAGTAGTGCCCAACAAGGCCGCCACAACATCAAAATTAGGTCCTGACAACCGAGAAGAAGACTTCCTCTTCCTACTATCAACAAAAGGTTGCACCCATCCAAATGTGGAGGAAGAAGAAGAAGGAGGAGCAAGTGAACCAAGAGTGAGAGAACTCATAGCACTTAGAGTATTTACCGTTGTAGCCTCCAATAGAGATGTGAGGGGAGCAGATGAGGCTTCTTGGACGGAGGAGTCCACGGTACTTTGAGGCTCAGTGTTATGAATTTCATGCTCCCTATCCATTGTGGCTTTGGAAAATCCCCTGCAGAACCTGGTACTTCATTGTCCTCACTTTCATTGAGAAAAATAATGTTCTCATCCCGAAGGTAATTCTATATGCTTTGACGGGGGTTCTTCCTCAATAGGCTCCTTTTTTACCTCCTTCACCTTCTTCTGATATACCTGAGTGGATGAGGAAGGGGTGGAGGATGCAAGTTCTTTACTTGATGAAGGAGGAGGAGTTCGAGATAGGTACCTTTGAGCTAGGTGTTTGTGACTCCTTCCTTGGTGTTGAAGTATCTTTGGAAGAAGACTCTCCTGAATTCTTCCTTAGCTCTCGAACTCTTCTGTCAAACCAAACTTTGGTTCTTACCAAGAAAAGGGCCGAATCTTAGTTAAGTTATCTTTCTCCCTTTTGAACCAGTCTAGATCCTCCAAGGGAGTGTGCTTGATCAAATTATCATATTCATATGACAATAGATTTGCATTGTCATCTTGAAGCCCTTTAGGAATTTGATATAGGTTGAGTTCTTTTATCAGCTGGAGGGGGAATCTACCATAATGCCTCCATCTAGCCTCAAAGTCATATGTGCAATCAGCCTAGTAGTCTTGATGTCGCCTTTATGACGGTAGTTGATTCTGAGATTGAGCTCAATGAATTTCTTCAAATCGAAACAGGTTCGGGCCGAAGAAGTGGACAGTGATGGGAGCAAGGGCTCTCTCTATGTTCTGGGCATCCAGAGCTGTTTTACATGTATAGTTCCCCAAAGATATGGGGAAATGTAGCCCAGTGATTTTCTTGTCTCTGCAGGTCCTGTGCAATTTGTCTAATTGTCTACATACCTCAATCAGAGCCATCTTATCATTACAAAATATGGGGAGCTTGAGAGGAGTGCTCTCATAACTAGCTAGCTGATATAAGAGAACCTTCTGAATTGAATGAAGTAGGCTCCATACTTTTCTATCAGGCTCATGGCTTCATCAGAAAATATCCTAGTAGTGTCACTCTCTAGAAGCCTCACAATGTACATGGTGAAAGCATCATTCACCCTCCTGAAATTGTGATTGTTGGTGTCAAGGGTGAACTGAGGGCAGTAAGCGTAGATGGGATCACCTTTCTGAGCATCAATGTATGTGAAACCAAACCATTTCTGGATGCTACTAGGGTATACATAAGGTAAGAAGTCATGTAAAACTTCTTGGTTTGTTGTACATTGGACAATTGCTCTGTCAAGTTCATGCAGATGATCTCTACCCAGTTGATGTTCTGGGTACCTTCACAGACTATGTTGATGAGTGGGCACATCCAGAAGTGGAACTCATTGGTAGAGGGCAAGCCCATGACACGAGCTAACAAGATTATGAAGTCAAATAGCTCCTTGTTGAAATCATCCCTAAACAGAGCTTTTGATAGTCGGGATGCCCCCTTCTTAGGGTTCTTCAACCATGACTTTGCTACTCTTGCCTTGTATTTCTCACTATCTTGATCGAAGAGAGCTTGTGCTTGATTTTGAGAAATTACCACAGAATTGTCCATCTCGGGGATCCGTAGGGCAGCAAAGAATGGCGGCAACATCAAGTTTAGCAATTAACTCCCGTGCACATTGGTCAATTCACTTGTATCGGGGTTGAAGTGGGCTCATGGCCGAGCACGATATTATCACACCTTGTAATGAGATAGGGAAACCCAGAGCAAACGCAAGGCCGCATTGTCATTAATCATTTGTGCCATGGGAGAGGGGTTTGGGTCTGTCAACCTGGTCCAAAAATCACCGAAGTCCAGGTGACGAACTTCATTGTCCCCGATATCAGGAATGGAGGACTCAAGCAGAGAAACTTGCTCTTGGCCTTGAAACTTGATCTTTATCGCAGTGTTCGAGAAAAAAACAAACTTACAGCTCGAATCCGCGATGAAAAAGTAGGGGAAATGGGGAGGCGAGCAGATGATTTAAATTGCAAGGGTGTGAGAGAATGGCAATGAGAAAGTAGTGTGCAAAATGCGTAGAGGGAGTCCCATTAAATAGCCGTTTAGGAGAGAAGGTTATAAATGTGCATTTAATTCAAATCCACCAACTCAAAAAGAAAGCATCGAGAAAAGTGGGAAAAATTAGCCCGGATGGCCTTTGGTACATTTGGGACACGCGGGACGCGAAAGCGCGATTCGGCCGATGCGGGCGATGCGGGCAAAGCGGGGACAAAATGTACAAACACTTCCGGGACAAGAAATACCAAAGTACATGATAGACCCGAATATATTTGGGACATGAGGGACGCGAAAGCACGACGGACCCGATGCAGCCAATGCGGGTGATTGGGGAACAGGGAGCCCAAGTGAACTTCGAATAGTTGGAACAAAAAGTTTCAACTGGCCCGAAAATAAATAGATTTTGGGGAAAGCAGGCGATCGAGGAATAGAGAGCCCGAGTGAACTTGGGACACATGGGACAAAAATGTCCAACAGACCCGCAAATTACTTAAATGACTCAAAAAATGTGAAATTTTTCTAACTTCTCAACTTTTCTCTTTACTAGCACATCATAAAAAGGTGTCAACTCAAAAAAATTCAATTTTTGACTTTTGAAAGAGGGGAAATTTTGAGAGGAGAATAGGTGGCATGTGTGGATGGATTCGATTTTCCATGGGTGTAAGGTAGGATGGAAATTGTGGGGTATCTAAAATAGATGATTCCCCTAGCGTATGATAGTAAAGTTACCCTCGGTCATGATGATGATGGTTTAAAAGGGTCATGGGGAGGATTGGATGAAAAGGAAAGGATCATCGTCTGCCCAAAAATATTCGATCCTAATGGAAAAAGGATTTGGATGCAATGGATGAAAAGAAAATGAAATTTGTGATGAACAAAATATGAGTCTAATGGCACATGTTGCAAAGCAAGATTTGGACTAAAACAGAGGTGTGACCAAATTCTAAACAATACCAAGTGACATTCGAGCCCTATGTCTCTGTGAGATCAAAGTGTGTGCGATTTTGATGGTTAATTACCCTTTGAAGTGAAGACTTAATGGGTAGCGTGTGAAGACAAACTATCTAATGTATAGGAGTAATTAAGTCAAGTAGGTTAATGAAGGTGAATGGAAGGCTAAGTCGTGCATTGCTCCGCTATCAGTTAGGTGTCCATAAACCTAAAGTAAATACATTTGATTCTTGTTACAACATTTCTCTACTACCAAATACATGTCCATAGCCACCGGTAGAGTTCTAGAAACACCCCTACGAGAGAGTCTTGAGGTGGATTTTTTTATATTTTTAATTTTGATATGATTTTTTCTTGTTTGATATTTGGATTTGTTTTTGTATAAATCAGATCCACTCTCTTGAGAACTCTCAAGGCATTAAGAATCACTAATGGCTTGATGGGAGGATGGAAATGAGTGTCGTGATGACATTGGCTAGAGTGTCGAAAGATGCACCCAAGGGTCTCTTCACCACAATTTGATTAAGTGTGTTAAATTGCATGGATCTCTAGGAGGACAATTTTGCTAGAATGTTGGAGGTAATGATATACCAAGCTCACACGGTTGTAGTAGGTACTATTGTCTTACAACATGTGTGAGCAAGTGCATTTATTTATTCAAATGAAGGGATTAGAAGAGGATATTAATGGATGTGATTATAAGAATGGATGAGATGAAAAAGGATTTGGATTTTGGATAGAATAAGGATTTCAATAGTTCGCTTTTACAATATAATTTCAATGCACTCCACACAAGGAGGAAACAACACTAAACTTTTACAACTCTTTCACTTTATTGGTTTCATATAAAACAACTCCATGCAAGAATTCACTTTGAGCTCCTTCAAAATCTTCATATTCCAATCACAAAACAAGGAAGGGGAGTAGGCAACACTCTCCCTCAACCAAAATTCCAATGAGGAGGAGAATCCATCCTCCTCATTGGCCCCCGAGCCCCAAAAATAGAGCAATAGAGGATATTAAGCAACCATGGAAACATCAAAAGGGCTTCAACATTACAACACTCATGCCAACAATACATACAATACATTCAAACACCAAAACACAATAGCACAAAATACAAATCTCAATACATAGGCTTATAATCTAAGCTAAGGGAGAATAGAATAATGGGAACCATCTCCTTTTATCTCCCAAATGAGTTAGGGGTTCCACCCAAAAGACCTCCAAGTGCACATCACAATACTCAACATATCCCTTTTCCCTCCCAATACAAGATACACAAAGTGTAGCAATTTTTTTCATTTTCTCTCCCCATAGGTGGAACTCCTACTCATACTCCCTCCACAATGCCTCACAATTTCCTTTTCCCTCCCAAAATGGTCCCATTTTATTTCTCCCACACCTTACTTAAGGCCAAAATCTACCCAACCCAAACAAATCACAAACATACAACCATTCATTTGCAAAACACACAAACAAGTAATTGAAAAACAAGGGTATAGACCCTACCTTGCCATCACAAGCTTCCACAATCTTCAACAAGCTTCAACTCCTCCAAACCAAGAAAGTCTCCCAAAAGAAATCTCCAAAAGCTCCAAGAAATAAATCCAAGAAAATTTCAAAATAACAAGTGTGCAAATGAAAATGAGTAACCCCCAAAACTTCAACACAACATCAATAAATAAAAAGATGAGGAGAGGAGGTGAGGTGGCTCCATGTAGGATGCCACATCACTTCTCCTCAACTCCACATCACTAAGTCAAACATCAAAACCAAGTATAATGATTTGGTGAGTGAGGATATGACAAATTCCTTCCACACACAAACTCTCACTCCATACCACTAAGGACAAAAATAAACTCTCATGTAAGAAAGTGCAATAAATTTCACCTTTTTACCTTCCAAATCAAATAATGGGGTCTAATTTTGACCCCTTACCCCATAGGTATAGTTGGTAGGTGAATTTAAGAGGTGTGGGACAAGCTTAACTTGTCCCACAAGCCTCTAAAAATGGCTCTAAAGTAAAATTTCGGGATTTGAGGGATTGGTTGAGTGCACAACATCCTAATAAAATAGAATCCAACTCAAATCAAGAGATCACAAGGACAATCTACCCCAATTAAATTCCCCTTTGTCACATCTCTAATTAACTTAACAAGATTAATCAACTTAAACAAAAGCACATTAACTAACAATAATAAAGTGGAAATACATCACAATAAAAGAATACACATACTCACAAAATAATTAAAATGAAAAAGGGAAGCACAAATAACCCATGGTCACATTTTGAGGTCATCCCCCCATGGGAACCTCCTAACAACTCAAACAAGAACACAACAATATACATGACACGAAGTTGCCAAGGTGACCTTGTTGCCAATATCTAATATTCCTTCGTTGTTGGTCTCCTAACCCCCTTCTTGTTGTCGTGATATAATTTCCTATAACCAATCAAATTGTACCCCTTTGGCCTCATGACCACATCAAATACATCAAGGAATAAAAACATACATACATATCATCCAACAACATCATATACGTAATTAGGCCATCATCATCAAAATTAGGAATTCTATCAATTAATTGAAATCACTGAACATCTCAATTTTTTTACTAAGTCATCAATAAGATCATGAGGTTAGTCCAACATCAAAATAATCATCAACATCAAAATCTAGAGCGTCAGTATACCATGAAACAATACTAGATCACCATCTATCAATGTCTGCTAATAGTCCATATCATCTGTAATATAAATCATAACATACTAATAATGTCCATCTATCAATGTCTACAAATCACAATACGATAATAATATCCATCTATCAATGTTGCACATCAAAATATAACAATAATGTCCATGTCTCTAGTCTATAGTAATAAAAATCATAGCAAGAAAATGTCGAAGAGGAGTGGGCACTACAAGATGTCATGGAAAGCCAACCAAGAGCATGAGTAGGGGCATGAAAGAACAAACACAAGTTAACATGGCCATGTAAGAGATTCAACAGCAGTAGATTTGAGTGACACATGTAGAGAGCCAAAGCGATTCATAAGGGGAATGACAAGCTAGATAGCTAGCTCGATTCCCACTCGGTGAGTTTAAGCTTCGAGTTGGGCCAAAAGAGATCTTCTCACCACCTTTCAAAAATCAAAACTAGTACTCTAAACATCTCTGAAACTATTGAACTTTGAATAAAACTCTGGGCTGCATGTAGAATCTGCAAACCCCGAAAACATGAATCAAACATAACCAACACTATGAACAATATTTTAAACCTAAATAAAACCAAATCAATGCATATAACACATGAATAGAATAACCATTATGAATATTACACAAAAAATTGATGGGTCAAAAATCAAGAGCAGCATAGATCCCAACAACGTGCTTTGATACCAATATGAAGAAAGTGAAAACAAGAGATTGAGGATCATGCGGGATAACACACACATCAACCAATTTGCACTCGAGCGGCAAAATGAAAAACTTCCATGGGGAGCAAGCATTCAATCGGGAATGTGCATGCAAAGAAAAGGTCTCACTCATTTCATTCCACATAGATCTAAAGAAATTGGTACAAATAGGAGTGTTGTGTAACCCCAATGCATGTAATCATACCTCCTCAAGTGGATAAGAGGAGTTACATTCCTAAAATGGAAAGTAACTCCCATATGACGTACTATGCACACTAACACATATGACGAAATCTTTGATGGAATGTGTCATAACCCCTATGACACCTAAGACCTATGACCTCACCTCTCACCTAAGTGAGATGACTCACCACGTGATGTGGAAATGACACACACCATCTCTCACATGAAGCAAAATCTCCATCCTGAATGTTAAGAGCCTCATGCAATGGATTATTTAAATCCAATTTAACACGTATTTGAGCGTAGCTAAAGATGTTTTCACCTTGGTAATATGTGATGTGCCCAAATATACCCCCAAATATTTTCCTAAAACTTGCATGCATCCATCTTTCTTGAAAATAAATGGCAAAGCAAGTAGCTGGATCCAAACTAGAACCCTAGGAGGAAGTTATTCTATAGGGATAAAATCCAAATGTCGGGGGTATCATGAAGAGACAACCATTATTTGAGAAATAGGGACCTATAAAGATTCAAACAAAATCTTAAACATTGTTAAAGGAAAAAGAAAATACCCTTTAGCAACCATGGTGATCTTATGTATCCTTTAATCAACCACACTTTTTGTGCCCATTCGTCAACTATCCGAGAATTAATCTAATCCCCATGAATTTACATATGAGGATATGTCTGTGAAAATAAACTAAATCCTCCACCACGACATAAAAATTGAAAATGATAGTGGGAATTTCCTCACATCGAGGAAGGAATCCATTAATTTTAAAAGCATTTCCTTTTCCTTTCCAATTCCCACAAAATATTGTTGTCTCTTAGCGAGATTTGCAATAATACTTGATGTACTCATTGGTAGATCTACCCAAAATGACTTTCTTGAAAGATATGTAGTGCTCACCTCTTCTTACCATAGTTTCTTTTTTGACTCATTACTTTTATTGATGATGGACATGGAATTTAGTATCATTTGATTTCTATATGTTTTTATTATGGCTTGTTTGATGACACTTGTGTGATTTTGCACGTAGCGCCAAACTAGTGTTATGGATTATCTCTTAGCTCTCGCAAGGTATGATTTTTGGATATCGTCATATTATGTTATAGTTAACTTCATTTCACATGCGATGGATTTACTTATGATTTTGTTATACACATATTATCATTTGAATCAAAAGGTCTAATTGGATGTCGTCGGTGTTGTTTGGATGGTTAATATATTTTGAATTAGTATGGATGTATATGCTTAACATTAGTCATTTCATACTAAAATTATTTGGTAAAGTGTGATTTATTCGTGCATGATTTATCGAGATTGTTTATAAGTTATATTTTATTGGGGAGGTATGTTTAATGTTTGCATTGAGTGTATAAATTACAAGGCACATGAGAACGTGGGTTTTAGGGCTACATTTCGGGTTTGCACAAGCGGCCAATTGGGTTGAGTCCTCGCCATGTTTATTGTGTGAAGCCTTATTCGTTGTTGCATGTTGTATTCGGGCACCATGGGTGATCCCTACTTGTAAAATTTTATTATTTGTATTTATTTAGTTGTATTGAACTTGTTTAGGGACCTAGTGGTCCCTACTTGTGCTAAATTGTGTTTAGTGTTAATTTGTAGAGGTTTGGTTTTAGTCACATTTTGGGTAATTTGGAGTTTACCTCCAAAATGAGAGTTGTTTTATTCTTATTTTTATTTTTGGAATCTTTGTGTGGGAGTGGAGAAGTGTGACACATGTCACCATCTCATTTGGGGAAATTTTTTTATTGGTTTTCTTTTAATATTAAATCATGGAGAGGGGTTAGGACTTCTTGGTCATTCTTTCATTTTGGAGCGTTGGAGATTTTGGTGTGCTTATGGAGCTTATAGCTTTTGGATTGCTTACTGATTTTGGAGAGATTGTTTACGGTAGGCCTCCTCGATCTTCTAATTTGTGTTTTCTTATGGAAAATAGCTTGGGGTTTGAAATGAAAAATCTGTTTCTTTTATGTTGTTGTTGTATGTGAATTATGGGTGTGTATGTGGATTTTTCTAATGTTCTTTTTCTCCATCCATCATGCTTGTGATGGATTTTGGAGTGTTGGGAAGAGGGAGGAATACCTTCTCACCACATGGCTTGATGGGAAAGCCATGATGGTTCTTTTTATTCCTCCCCTCATATGGTTTGATGTGGGGTAAGATGTTCATATGGTTTGAAATTATTCCCCCATCCTTGGCAAGGAAATCTTAATGGTTTGAAAATCCTTCCAAGGAGGAGGCTTGGTGCATGGGTTGGAGAGATAAGGAGGGATTTTGTGTTTGGAGAGATAAGGAGGTTACATGGAGTTTTACTTGTGTTTCCTATGGTTGGATTCACCACTTGGTTTCATTTGGTTTCTTACCACTCTTCCCCATTTTGGGGAAAGCATGGAGCTTCTACCTCATGTGTTGGTTTATTTTGTTTGGGTGTATTTGTGAAAGTATGCTTGTATGTGTGTTTTCCCTTCCCTATTCACTTGTGCAAAACCGAGGCATGTATATTCTCTCTCCCATGGGCTTGGATGGAGGATAGCATGTCCTCCACGTATTGAATATGTCATGTAATGATGCCAATAGGTTGGGAGGTAACTATATGACGGAAAAGTGACAAGCGAGCGTGGGAATCTACAAGTAACTCTTCCTCACACCTGACCTCCCGAGGTCGTGCCGAGACAGCCAGTGGGGATGAAATATGCGTGGATGTAGACAAACTAGTTAGGCAATCTTATGTCTTCAATGCACACTAGTGGAATCTACGAATCTAAGGAAAAGAAGGCTCTCCTAACTTGAGGCGGTGTGATAGATCGATTGGCGAGGATGAGCGCTTAAAGGCTCCAATCAATATCGAGCTCTGGCGTAACTCGATCTATGGGTTGTGGGATACGTGGAAAATGACCTGGGATAGTTTTGTGTATGTCTCTAGATAGGGTCATAGGGTGGATGATGGGTACAGTGGATTCTATGGGTGATTATCTGGCCTAGTCCAGAACTCCTTAGCTATATTAGCTGCTACGTCTAACAAGGATAACTGTTCGATGATGATAGGTGGAAGTGGAGTAGATCTGAATACTAATGTGCGTAAGCCAGCATCTATATCTGATTCACCTGTGGATTCGTTGGGTTGTGGGATTTGTGGGTCACAACCATAGATTCATGGTTGTTGTGGACCTACTATGGTCATGTGCGAGAATCAGTCCCTAATCCCTAGTATCCAATAGTCATATGCTTTCTCGGCCTCTATATTCAGAATTAACAGTTGTGTGATCTTCTCAGAGTATCTCACAGGCGTTCGTGCAACCTGAATTCTTAAGCTAGTATCTATGTCTGTGAGAGTATCTCCTACATCCATCTGGTGTGGGACCAAAGGATCACAACCGAATGTTTTCTCTCTTTCAAGCCCTTCTACAGTCATGCGGATATTTATCTAGGGTAATCTATAGTTTGGCTGATTTGACCAAAACGTATGTGCTTGGTCGTCTTCTATGTTTAACCCGCTCAACTGTGAGCTGATCTGTTGCAAATTTGTTGTTGTTCGGAAGACTTGGATTCTAAGATTTTGATCTATGTCGGTTATTGTTGTGACGAGATTGGGTTGAGGCACGATTGGCTCGAATATGTATTCTCTGGGTTCCCTAGGTCCCGTGATTGTCATACAAAAGGAAATTATACAAATCTAACTAATGACAGAATAATTTAACCATGAAAGATATGTCTATGTATATTCCTAAATCTGATAGTTTATGGATAAACTACTGAATGAATTTAAAGAACAATTATCTAATGTATCTAAAATTGACAACTAAACTAATAATGCAATTAAAACAAACAAAGCAACCGAGTATAGCTACTTGTCTGTGCAGTTTATAGATCTATTCTAAATAACCTGATAACTGATCTACTCTATTTGAAAGACTCTCGATCCTACCTCAGAAGTGAGGAATGAATCATAGTTTCTCAGAAACTATCAACCCTCACAGCTTCCCTGGCAATATCGAAAGTGAAACTAGCTGAAATGAAATGATTGACTACTTTATTTGATATGTTTTAACTAGAATTTTGAAAGCTTGAACCTGGATTTTACAGAACAGTGGCGAATCCGATGGTGTGTGTGGCTTTGTCCCCTCAGTGTGATCTCCTCGTTCCTTCGTGCTCACGTGGATCTAGAAAAGCATGTAATGCTAGCATCAACAAAAGTAGATATTGGAACAAAGGTAGCTTAGGATACAGACTGAATACAATGTGAGTAGGAGAGGGATAGCGCAAGAGTACAAAGCTTGGCTTATGCAATTCCTAGTGGGATTTATTGTGAGTCATGCAACATAAAATGTCCAGAACCTGAAACTATCCTGTTTGATGAGCAAAACCTGCAACTTTAATGGCTTCCTACTGAAAATTAAAGCATTTCTACCTTAATGGATTGCATGAAGTAATGACACTTGCACAAGATGGATATGTGGCTTTCTAATAGCAAAATAACACTAACTAAGCATGCAATGAACAAAACTATGAATCCTAGACAAAATGGAAGACTAAGCTATCGAAATGAGAAATTGAGAGGCAAATTTGAGGGGCCATTTGCTTGAGCACAAGCCAACTATTTATAGCATTTCATTCACCCAAAGGTAAAAACCAAATTGATCTCTTAAACTATAAACAATGCCAAAACACTATTCCAGGGAACTAGAATCATCAATGCAAGCCAAAGGCGGTGAAAAAAGCTGGTAAACGTTAAATTTTTACGTGAGTCACGTTAAAAGAGCATTCTGGAAAACGCGTGAAGGACCGCCGCCCTACACGCTGGTGGCGATCCACGAGATCGCGCCAGCCGGGCGGCAAGGCAGAATCATCTTGAAGATCAAAATGCAAAGGAAAAGAGGGGAAAAGAGAAAACAAAGCACACAGGGGCTAAGTGGGGCATGCGGGATGTTAACGCATACTTGGGGAGCTTTTCCGGATCCCGAACACCTTGCGAGGAGACCTATATCATCATTGGGGCACGTGTTACGTTGTTCGAGAAAGTGCACTACCCTAAAATTTTGGGTATGTATAGTAACAGGGCCCTATCTCCTTGTGATTTGAAGATCTTACAGAGTGGAAAACAAAACGATGATTTTAGGTTGAAGATTGATGGAGAATAAATGGAGACACTGATACGTTGTTTCCTATTTTTGAGGAAAGCGTTTCTACTTGGTTGTACTTGATTCTTGTAAAATATGTTCGAACTCTTCTTGTATTTTACCATTTTGGGATGCATCTATATCTTGTGCAAACAAGTGTTGTATCAAATGTTAAGTTCTTCCTTCCCTAGTATGAAACTTGAAGGTTGTATGGGATTGGTTGAATCTTTTCATTCTCCAAAGAAGAAATCTTACTATATTAGAATCTTGTTTCTCTCATAATGAAAGGAACTCGTACTCTTGTTTTGTACATGTCTTGTAAATCTTATTTCAATGAAGGTTGTGAGTATGTAATCAAGTTATATATCACTTATTCTTGTCATAGAGCACATTGTATTCCTACTCCATTATGTTGTTAAAGTCTCCATATTATTACTTTGAGAATAGGGTGTAAAGAATGTAAAATGAAATAGTTAGCTATGTGTTGGATCCTCTTCTCGAGAAGAAATTTTGTTCTTTCATATTGAATTAATCTTCTACTCTTGTGTTGCGGGAACATAGTTATAGGATAATTTGATTTCTCTATGTTGAAAGAAACTATATTCTTTCGTTGGGTATGTTTATAAACATTGTAAAATGGAAGTTATGTGTAAGCTTGAAATTTATCTTGTAATGAAAAGAAGATAAGCTAAAATTAATGGATGTTAAGTTCAACAAACATTTTCTATTGTTCCATTTGTTTACTTGTGATATTAAGTGAAAAGAGACCTTCTTGTCATTCCATGGTGATTTTCTAATAGTGATTTCATTTACATAAGATAAAGAAAGAAAGAAGATTGTTTTAGTTGTTGAAAACTTTGTCATATAAGTAGGGAATACAACTCCACTTATCATTTAGGCTATAATATTTCCTTTACAAAGAAGGATTGCATTTTGCATTGAAAAGGGGATGCATATTGGGGTTGAAAATTGGAAAATGTATGTGTAAATGTTATACCACCACAGGGTGAAAGAAAACACTAAACACTCACCATTTTAAAGGATGTATTTATTTATTGTTTTGCAAATGATTTAATGATAAAAATAAATAAAATAAAATTATAAGTTGTTTCCTTTAATTGTTATTATGTGGAGGAATTTGGAACTTTCGTATGTATATGTATAGATATAGTTATATATACTTGTCTATATATATATATATATATATATATATATAAGTCAAAATTTATAAAAAAGAAAAATAAAATTCTTTTTGAACTTATATTCCCTGTCTTCTTCTAAATTTATAGATTATATATATATATAAAATATAGTCATTTCGGATCTATATATATGTATAAAGAAAAACAAACATCGTAACGTATAGTTTAAGCTATGTTTTATCGGAGGAATGAGTAAAGGGAGGGGTAGGGCGCGGCTTAGCCGCAACCCGCGCCCCCAACCCCTTACAATATACGGTGGGAGTGGGTGACTATGCCACCACATCTCCACCCTAGCCCCTCCACCCCATTTTAACCTCCTACCCCGCCCTACATGGTGGTCGGCAGGAAGACCAACCCTCCTCCCCCACCCAATGCCCCGTAACGACGTATAAAAGGCCATAGAGTGGCTACTTTGTGGGAAAATAAAATCAATAATAAAAATTTCATATATATATATATGAATTAAATACATATTTGTAAACACAAATTCGTCCACAAAAACTAGAGGTGTAGATTTCTTGAGACTCCATTGACCATTTAATGTTTTGATGCTATATGTTGGAACTTGGTTGACCACGTAGATTTACTCTATAGAATTATATGTTTGCAACCTTACTAAAATAAATTTTAGGACTCATCCCTTTCAATCTCCCTTCTTCTTGTTAAATTACATCGGACCAAACTTGAGTTCTGTAGACCCACACTTGTTGAAGAAAAGGAATTCCACAAAGGGTGTGATCCTATTTCTTTTGCATTTTTCCCTAACTCTTTCTCCATGACTTCCGGGAGGAAGTAAAATCTAAGAGGAGGGGGATGTAATGCCCACTTCTCTTCAACACTAAATGAAACATGATCATCTTTTCGAATTGTTATAATTGTAAACCTTGTTGCTTTATTCTAATTAGCATACTAATGAGATGTGTGGGGCATCATGACTCCATTGTGTTTTGATTATTATTATTTTAACTATATGTCATATTGTGGACCCTGATGGGCATTTAAGGATAAAACAATTAGCTAGAATGGTTACATTGTCGTAATTTGATTGTGATATCATTACTCTTCGATATTATTTTTTTGTATTTGGTTTATCTCGTATTTGGACGACACATAGACATTATCGTGCTTTATTACCGGTAGATGTTAATAGACAAACGACATTGACACATTGTATTAGGGAAATTGAAGGATAGAAATTATTGTAACCAAACTAATTAACTTTTGATAGACATTCAAGTATGGAAGAAAATGATGTGTTGTCAAATAAATATATGTCGATTTTTGCAAATCATTTTCGTATTGGTTTTTATTATGATGTTCAAATTTATTTTTTTAATTTGATTGATATTGGAGGATTGACAAAATTGTGAACGAGTGAAAGTATTGCTTTAATCTGATGATCCAGTTGGTCTTTGATCTTAGTTGCAAACTGATGTATGAGTAGAATCAAAATGTTGAAAATGGGAATAATTGTTAAATTACTTGGTCTTAGCAATAGTAGTTATGATTTTTGATGTTTGAAATTGATAGTTAGATGTAAGTGTTTTATTACTTCGACATCATTAATATGGCCATGAGGCCAGAGGGGTATTGTGTGTTTTGCAGGAAAACATATCACGACAAACTATGGGGGATTGGAGACCAACCACATTGGAATTCTAGGTGAATTCAACAAGGGTCACCATGGCAACATGTATTTGTGTGTGTGTTTGAATTATTGTTAGGGGGAAATTGTGACCAAGGGGTTATGTTTTGTCTTTTATTTATTTTTCCTTTAATTGATGTTAGTATGTGATTTTAGTGATGTAATTCATTGTATTAATTATTTAGAATTTGGGTATATATTTTACCCTTTCTTATTAATGGGTTGTAGTGTCTTAATTAAAGGTAATTTAATCTTGTTCTTAGCTAATTGTAGATCTAACCAAGGGAATTCATTTATTAGACTAGATTTCTCTTGGATTTTGTGTTGAAAGTTGAATGCTTGGGGATCTTGAGTGTTGTACACTCCACCCTTCATGGAAATTCGAATTTAGCCTTAGGGGCCAAGTTTGGAGGCTTGTGGGACAAGTCAAACTTGTCCCACACCTCTTAAATTGCTATACCAACCCTACCGATGGGTTGGGGGGTCAAAATTAGACCCCACTAGGTGTTTCGGGAAGACAAAAAGGTAAAATGTTTATTGCACTTTCTTTCTTGTAATTAATTTTGTCCTTAAGGGGTGTGGGATTGGATTGTTTGTGTAAGTAATATGTCATTTCATCACCCACTTATTAATGATGTTGTTATCTCAATTTTCCCCGGGAAAAATTGATCAAACCCGATCCTATACAGGAAAAAATCTAAGGGTCACTTCCGTCATACAACCCACGTTTCAAATCTAACAATCGGGTTGCAAGCAGACTCAAAAATGAAAGAGCAGGGTCGGAAAAAGAGTCAAATAGTGTCAAAAGAAACTAGAGGCTCTCAGAAGAAAAGTGGGGAAAGGCTAAAAGACTTCGGGCTTCACAAATGATTCAAAGCAATCCTAAATCGACTAAGTATGGAAGAGACAGTGGAAGCTTCCACGTGTCTCAACGGTGCACCTTCAAGGGTCGAAGCCAAGGGAGGTTCCCTAAACAAACGCTAGCCTTCCACGTGTCCCAGGCCCAAAAAGGGACAAATCTGGTCGTTGAAAAGTCCAAACGAGTGAAAAGAACCACGTGTCAGCTCGGTGCAATTTCAAAAGTAAGAGCCCAAAGTGGAGACTCAAATGAGCACAATGCTTCCACGTGTCTAGGGTTCGAGAAAGGAATCGGCCTAAATCGGCTAAGTATCACAGACTCACGAAAGGAGCCACATGTTAGCGCAAAGACATCATCAAAGGTAAATCTAAAAGTGGGTCTCCCAGACAAGCGTTGAGCTTCCACGTGTCCCAAGTCGACATATGGCTCGTCAAACAAAAGGACTTAGCCAAAACATAAAGAAATAGAGCAGAGTCCCGGAGGGTGCCATGTGTCTCTTTGGCACAACTTTGAAAAAAAAATCCAAAAATGGTCCCCGGACGTGCACAATGACTCTACATGTGGCCATGCTTCAAGTCAAGGTGGGAAGGTGGGTCGTCGGAGGCAATTCAAAATTTTTGGCTCAAAAGGCGTAAAGTATAAAATGAGCCACACCTCCGTTGATGCCCAAGGAGCCACATGTCAGGCCTAAATTACATGCGGGGACGACGAGGCTTGGGAAGGACTTTTCGCCCAAATGGAAAATGCAGATCATGGCGGGCCTGAAGATGGTTTTTTGACAAAATGAATTACGGGGTTGCGGGGGTGTTTTTTGCATTTTGTATTTTTGGTGCCAAAAGGCACAAAGTGAATTTCGGGCCCGCGGACCCGTTCTGCTAATTGGTTTTCACCATTTTTGTACGGACCCGACTCAAACATTCAAATGGACATATCTTTCGATCTAGTGCCCAAAATCCAACAAATTTGGCACCATTGGAAAGGTCTCGACCTCGTCTACACCATGGAAACCTGAAACTTTAATTTTGATGAGGTTAGGTGGGTAGAAAATGGGAAAATATCTTCATGCCATTAATATGCGATCCAATTGCTCCAACAACCAGATCAGATTTGATTTGATCCGTCGTTCTTCCTTCTTCAACACACCGAACAGACATAGAGCGGCGGACTCGACAGATTGTGGGCAGATTTGCAAGGGCATTGATGGCTGGTAGCTGAGCTTGAAAATAAATTTTCCCACCTCTTTTCTTCTTCTCCTTCGCTACATCTATAAAAGAAGGAGCTTGGCTCATTGTAAAGGGTTGGACATTTTTGTTTTGCACCCTCCCTTCTTCCCTTGTCTGCAAGAGAATTTGTGGAGTTTTCCGAACCTCCCATTCAAGTTGTAATACAATTTTTTTCCTCTTGGCTACTGTAATGTATTGTATCAACTCTGGAGCAATAATATATGTCTATGGATGATTCTCAACCCTCTCATGTGTTCATTGTTGTCTTTTGATCTCTCATTGTAGTTTGGTTATCTGTGCATGGTAGTTGTATTGCATTTCTATGGTCTGTGTTAAATTACAAAACAGGTGTTTAACATTCCTTTGGTGCATCACCTCATTAGCTTAGGTTTATTTTCTCATATCTTCTCAACCTTGTCTCCTTGGTAAGATAGAGTAGGTTTTAGAGTAGATCCTCTGTAATTTATTTTTGTGCACCTGAACAGAGGAATAGGAACCGGCCTTCATCCAGAGAGCTCTCTCGATTTCAAAGTCCCACACTTTGAGAGATGCTCCATGTTGTGCAATCACACTGAGAGTCTCAACCCATCGAGTTGTAGACATTTAAGGGTGCTTATGATTTTCACTAACAGTTTTGGCATGCCCGGTGGGACCAAGAGGTCTTCATTTTATTACAAGCAAGATTGATGTGCACTTGTTGTAAGTTTTCAGCTTTTAAGAAGCTCTGAAGTTGCACATATGGCGACTCCAAAAGAGGCAGAGTCCACTGGTTTCAACAACCCAGGCTCGGCAGATTCATGAGAAGGATTCAAACTAGATCAAGAACTAGAGAAGAAGGATTGTTTGTCTATCTGCACTTGTCTCCATCTCCACCAAATAGAACCTTGTCAACACCTCCTCCTGGTAGGCCATTCATTCAATCAACAAGGGTTCTTAGGCCAATCATAATGGCACAACCACCCAATCCCTATGTCAACTTCACTAAGCAGCAACCCACTGCTCTCAATGCACAAAATCTAGTCCTAGTTGCAGCATTAAAGAGCATCCCATATTTCACTAGAGAGAACCAGACTTCTCCTAGTGACCACATTCAAGACATTGTAAATGTCTACACAATTCATGAGATCACTGAGATGGACATTGTAGTCAAATTGTTAGCCTCTTCACTCAAGGGTAAAGCTTCACAATGGTTCAGGAGTCTAACAACAGGCTCTATTCAGAATTGGGACCATCTATGCAGAGCTCTTCACAATCAATTTGGAGAGAAGGGAGATAATCTATCCTTGTTGGAGCATTTGACAACCATCAAGAGGGCTCCTAATGAGTAGTTGACATATTTCAACTTCATATTTCAAAGGACATGGGATAGGATTCCATTGGTCATGAGGCCCACAGATGAAGGTGCTTTCTTATACTTTCTTAGAGCTTTAAATTTTGATATTTCCTTAATGATTCAATCCATGGGAGGTGTAACCTTACCTGCAGCCTATAACATTTCCATTAGAGCTGAAAATTGTTTAATTCAGGTTGGTAAACTTGCTCCTAGGCCACCTATGCCTCTTGTATCCAGAACTAGGAGCTCCAAGCACTAGTCAAACACCCACATTAGCTCCCATACCTACTCCAAGGAATCGAGTTCAGCTGAAGCCTCCACCTCATCCTCTAGCACTTCAAAATAGCTATAAGAGGTTATGAAACAGCTGCAGAACCTAGGGAATGAGCTAGTGACTATCAAAAGGCAACAAGCTCAGAGTTCTAGGCCATATCAACCTCAAACTCAAGTATCAGGCTAGACCCCCATATCAATGCCAAAATAGATAAAATAAATCAAAATCAAAACCAAGGACAACCTCAAGTTGCTAGGCCTTTCCAACCATATGATCCAAACACAAGCTTCAACATCAAGGGCCTTGGTTCCAACAAAAACAACATGGCTCAAGAATATGATTGGTGTTTCCCATGCAGTCAACCCCATAACCAATCAATGTGTTTCAATGGTGCATAAACCAGGCCTTGATGGTACAGACCATTGGTGTGTCCCAAGAGCCTCTAGTAAAGAGGAAAATTAGCAGCAAGAAACCCATAAAGAGGCACCTCCAAGTGAGACTATGTTTGTCAATTGGCTAGGCTAAAGACTTTTGTGGAGTTAACCAAGCCCCTTCTCAAAGTGTGGCTACCAATACATGGTCCAAGAAAAGGAATATTGGAGAGGGAAAATCATCAAACTTAGGTAATCCTCAACCCTCTATTATTCCACAAGGTATTGGCACTCAAAGTGTAACTCCCAATGTGCAAGAGTCAGCCCAAGCCACCTTCCAGACCCACTCAGGCACCAGTTGTAATGACCCATGTGTAAGAGAAGAATGTACCAGGAAAGGGGCAACAAAAAGATAGCTCATCCCCATTTAACATCATTGAACAGATGAAGAAAACAAATGTGAACATCTCAATGTGGGATTCGTTAGCTATCCCAGGACAAAGAGACCTATTGCAGGCTGCTATGGCCAATTGGTCAACCTCAAATCAGCCCCCTAACCAACAAGAGAAAGTGCTTACTAATGCATCTTAGCCCGAAGGAAACCATGGAGGACAACAAGGTAAGAATGAAGCCCCCTCCATTCTATGTTTCATTGATCATTGGGGAAAATTGATGCATAATTACATGATGATTTAGGGAGCAAGTAGCTCGGTCATGCCGAAGCAAATAGCGATCAGTTGGGTCTTCAATACGAAGTCATCTCCAAGGGCGTAGTGCAATTAGATGGGACAACGATAACAACGGTTGGAGTCATCAAGGATTTGACCCTCACATTGCATGCATGCCCCAATGTGACCGTATTGCAAAACGTATCAGTCATAGACTTGCCACCACATTTTGCATTGTGTTTGTTAAGGGACTTCACCGCTAAAATTGGAGGCTATTTGTTTGTTGATTGGTCACACATGCTTTTAGAACAAGGTATGGAGCTAAGGCTATGATCATATCTGAGCCCATTTTGTATTACCATATTGAGCCTCATGTACCCAGCCCAATCAATTTGAATTGTTTAGCCTTTGATCAGGAGGACCTCCCAAGCACTTATGAAGTGGATACCAAGGTTGGATGTATTCCAGACTTAACCCTCGATGAGTGGGAAAACAAGAGGCATGCTTTTTACCCTTATAAGGAAATGGAGGAATCTAAGCTAGGAGTCTATTGTTTGCATGAGGAGAATCATCCTCTTCCTAACATCATTAAGTCAGACCACAAAGATGATAATGAGGTATGGTAAGTTTTCTTTGATGGCTCAAGAAGTAGACAAGGAGCCAGAGGAGGAGTTATATTTGTTTTGCCTCAAGGTACAAATATTACTCAACTTTCCATTTCCAATTTGCTTTCTCAAACAACACAGCAATAGAATATGAAGCCTTGATCCATGGACTACATTGGGAAAGGAAAAGAGGGATTAAAAACTTGCAAGTGTTTGGTGATAGTGAGCTAGTTGTGAATCAAGTCGAGGACAAAATGCTGCCAAGAATGATTTGCTAAAGAACTACAAGAACCGGGTATGGGACCTCATGAGGATTTTGAAGCATTCGAATCAATTCCATCCCAAGGAAGAAGAATGAATTAGTGGAAATATTGGCAGAAGGAAATCGGGGCAACATTTGACGTAGTAGAGAGTATCAAAACTGATAAGTCTTAGCCCCATATCAAGGTGGTTATGAGGCCAGCTGTCTCGGATAACAACACAAGTTGGTAGGTCTTCGAGAATGATAAAAAAATGTCAATTTTCTACAAGAAGAAGTTGATTTCTCCTCCAGAAACCAAGATAAATTGGAACAACAGTATGGTGACCAAGTGGTGTAGCTGAGAACCAACAAACTACTAAAGGGTCTTGTAAATTTGGAGTCAATCTTCAACCCAAATGATCAATTCGGAAGGAGAAGGAAAATATTCAAGTAAAGGGTGAAGATTCAGAGCCCATTTCCATAGATGAAGGCAAAACATTGTGAATTGGCAAGGTAAGTACTCAACAAGAAAAATATGAATTCATTCAACTTTGTCAAGAATTCCAGATGTCTTTTCCTGGACTTACAAAGATTTAAGAGGTTTCAACCCAAAGTTGGCACAACATACTATCAAGTTGGATCTAGGATCTAAGCCTTTCAGATAGAAGCAAAGGCCAATAAATCCTCACATTGAGCCTCTCATGAGGAAAGAGTTGAACAAGCTAATTGAGGCCAGCATCATCTTCCCTATCAAGCACTCAAGTTGGGTTGCAAACTTGGTGCCTGTGAGGAAAAGAAATGGAGAAATCAGTTGATGTGTGTGGACTTTCGTGATTTGAATAGAGCATCACTCAAGGATCATTATCCACTTCCATCAATGGAACAGATCTTACAGGTTGTAGCTGGCTCTGAGAGGTTTTCATTGCTAGATGGATACTAGGCTATAATCCAGATAATGGTGAAAGAGGAAGATCAATTCAAGACAACCTTCACCACCAAATGGGGTACATATGCTTATAAGAAGATGCCATTTGGACTGTCAAATGTCGGAGCAACATTTCAGCAAGCTATGGACATGGCATTCAAAGGCTTAATCAACAATATAGTTCTTGGTGTATCTAGATGATATCACCGTCTTCTCAAATAATGTCAGCAGACCATCTCTTCCACCTTAGATAGGTATTTCAGAGGTGTAGAAGGTTTGGAGTGTCATTAAACCCAAAGAAGTGTGTATTCTTGGCACATGAGGGAAAATTTTTGGCCACATTGTCTCAAGAGAAGGGTTAACAATTGATCCTAAAAGGGTTGAAGCCATCCGAACACTTTTATTGCCACAACACAAGAAATCTCTCCAAAGCTTCTTGGGGAGAATAAACTTTGTTCTGATTTGTGCCTGATTTTTCCACTCTTGTGAAGCCTTTAACAATGATGTTGAAGAAGAGTCTTGCATTTAAATGGACAAAGAAGGAAAAGAGAGTTTTGAGGCCATCAAGCTTGCAATATCACAGGCCCTAACTCTTATTAACCCAGACTTTTCAAAGGACTTCATGTTGTATGCTTTTGGAGGGTCAGACACAATCTTAGCTATCTTGGTTCAGCCTAACAAGGAAGGTTCATAACAGCCCATAGCCTTCTTTGGTCGAGCTTGGAGGATTACGAGGTAAATTATTCTTTCATTGAAAAGCATGTCCTTGTTGTCATTAGGAGTTTGAATAAGTTTAGACACTTGGTCTCAAACAATAAGATTCAACTGCTAGTGTCTCATGTTGGTGTCAAGGATTTTCTCCTAAACAAGGACTTGAATGAGAAGAGATCAGGTTGGATCACTTGGGTAATGGAATATGACATTGAAATCAAAGTGACCAAACTGGTTCATGGCAAGGGTCTGTGTGAGAAGCTCGCTTCCAAGCAACAAGCTGAGTCAATGGATGAAAAGAAGAGGTTGTCCTATTACTACAGAATGATCAAGAACAACTAGCTAATGATGCACCTATTCCATGTTGGACCCAAGCCTTGGTGCATTATCTCCAAATAGGTTTGTGCCCTCCAAAATGGGACAAATCAAAGAGGAGATACTTTAGGTTACAAGCCATCCCATATGTGCTTATCGATGGTGTCTTGTTTAAGAAGGATATCAATAGTGTCCTATTGAGGTGCATTGGGACAAGCCAAATTGAGAGGGTATTACATGAGTTCCATGATGGAGAAGCAGGAGGCCACTTTGCTCCTCGAGTAACTCTCAAAATCATGAAATCTAGTTATTATTGGCCTACAATGTTTAGGGATTGCTACTCATGGATCAAGAAATGCAAGAAGTGTGCATTCTTCACAGGGAAGGAAAAGTTAGCAGCCCTGCCCCTTCATCCCATTTTAGTGGATCAGCCATTCATGTAATGGGGACTATAATTCATTGGGGTAATCAACCCAAATTCAAGCCAAGGCCATAAGTGGATACTTACAACAACAGACTATTTCACCAAGTGGACTGAAGTAGTGGCACTTAAGGAAGCAAATGAATCCAACATCTTGGATTTCTATGAAGGAATAACCACCAGGTTTGGAGTCCCTGCCACTATTATATCAGATAATGCATTGGAATTCCTTAGTACAAGGATCACTGAATGGGCTGTCAAGAATGGTGTATACCTCAGCACTTCATCAAACTATTACCCTCAAGGTAATGGCCAAGCAGAGTCCACAAACAAGAACCTATTAAGGATTATCAGAAGGACTCTTGATGAAAATAAGAGAACTTGGCATACAAATATCAAATCAGCTCTATGGGCTGATAGGATCACATCCAAAAGGTCCATAGGTAGCTCCCCATACAAGCTTGTATATGGAAAAGAGGCAATATTGCCCATATCATTGGAGCTGCCCGCTTTGGAGCTCATGAAACAGATTAGAACTGGCCAAGTTTGAACCTATGGAAATCAGGTATGTAGAGCTAATGGAAGTAGGAGAGGCAAGAGAGCATGTAATGTAGATCATGGAGAAAGATCAAACATTGATCAAGAAGATCTTTGATAAGAAAGCAAGAACAAGGACCTTTCAAGAGGGGGACTTAGTTCTAAAGTGGGATGCAGATCGGGAAAAACTAGGAAGGTATTCCAAGTTTGATGCCATTTGGAGTGGCCCCTACATGATCACAAGGTGCAAAAGTAGCAATGCCTTCCAGCTGGCTAAATTGGATGGTGAAGAATTGTAGATCCCAGTCAACGGGATCTATCTCAAACATTTCTACTGAAAAGGAAGGTTCCACCCTTGTAAATATTATCATAGGTTTTATTTCCTAAGTGTGCACATTGTGGCACAAGTTTTGTTGCTCTAGGTTTTCATAGGTTTTGTTATACAATTCGTTATATGCACCTCAGGTGAATGTGCCAAGCCCTTCAGAATTTACAACAAGGAGACCCATGGTCGCCATGACAGTTGCTTATTTTAAAATAGAACAAATACAAAGAAACTAAAATTGGGTCTTGAAGGGTCCATTTCAAAATAGGGAGGCAAGTTCCAGTTGCCAAGTGCAAACATCAGATTCAAGCTTCAAGAACAGGACCAACATCAGGCCACCATCCATGACTCATGCCCAATGGATACAAAAAGGTAGCTGATCTCTTCATCTAGCAGCGGAGACGTCCTTGCGTGAGTCGCCAAACTGTTATCTCATTTTGCCCCGGGAAAAATTTATCAAACCCGATCCTCGTAAAGGAAGAAATCTAAGGTTCACTTCCATCGGATGATCCCATGTTTCAAATCTAACAATCAAGTTGTAGGCGGACTCGAAAATGAAAGAGCAAGGTCGGAAAAGAGTCAAACATTGTCAAAAGAAACTAGAGGCTCTCGGAGAAAAGCATGGAAAGGATCAAAGACTTCGGAGCTTCATAAATGATTCAGAGCAATCCTAAATTGACTAAGTATGAAAGAGATGGCGGAATCTTCCACATGTCTCAATGGCACACCTTCAAGGGTTGAAGCTAAGGGTGGTTTCCCAAACAAGCACTAGCCTTCTACGTTTCTAAGCCCGAAAAGGGACAAAGTTAGTCGTTGAAAATTCCAAACAAGTGGAAAGAACCACGTGTCAGCTCAGCGTAATTTCAAAAGTAAGAGCCCAAAGTGGAGACTCAAATAAGCATGATGCTTCCACATGTCTAGGGTTCAAGAAATTCATCGGCTGAATCGGCTAAGTATCACAAACTCGCAAAAGGAGCCATGTGTCATCTCGGCGCATCTTCAAAGGTAAATCTAAAAGTGGGTCTCCCAGAGACAAGCACCGAGCTTCCACATGTCTCGGGTCGACATATGGCCCCGCTAAACAAAAGGACTTAGCCAAAACATAAAGAAATAGAGCAGAGCCACAGAGGGTGCCACGTGTCTCTTCGGAACAAATCCAAAAGCGGTCCCCAAACATGCGTCATCTCTACACGTGGCCATGCTTCAAGTCAAGGCGGGAAGGCGGGTCGTCGGAGGTAATTTAAACTTTTTGGCTCGAAAAGGCGTAAAGTATAAAATGATCCACACCTCCACTGATGCCCAAGGAGCCACATGTTAGGCCTAAATTACATGCGGGCTGTGGCGCCTGGGAAGGACTTTTCACCCAAATGGAAAATGCGAACCAGCGGGCCCGAAGATGGTTTTTGACAAAATGAATTGCGGGACTGCAGAGCTGCAGGGTATTTTTTACATTTTGTATTTTGGTGCAAAAGCGCAAAGTTAATTTCGGGCCCGTAGACCCATTCTACTAACTGGTTTTCACCATTTTTGTACAAACCCAACTCAAACATTCAAATGGACATATATCTTTCGATCCAGTTCCTGAAATCCAACAAATTTAGCACCATTGGAAACGTCTTGACCTCGTTTATGCCATGGAAACCTGAAACTTTAATTTTGATGAGGTTAGGTGGGTAGAAAATGGGAAAATGTCTTCATGCCATTAATATGCAATCGATTGCTCCAACAACTAGATCAGATTTGATTTCATCATCTGTCTTTCTTCCTTATTCAACACACCGAAGCAGGATATAGAGTGGGCGAACTCGACAAATTGTGGGTGGATTTGCAGGGGCATTGATGGCCGAGTAACTGAGCTCTAAAATCAAGTTTCCCACCTCTTTTATTCTTCTCCCTTCACTGCATCTATAAAAGAAGAAGCTTGGCTTATTGTAAAGGGTTGGACATTTTTGTTTTGCACCCTCCCTTCTTCCCTTGTCTACAAGAGAATTTGTGGAGTTTTTCGAACCTCCCATTCAAAGTTGTAATACAAAGTTTTTCCTCTTGGCTATTGTAATGTACTTGTATTAACTCTAGAGAAATAATATATGTCTGTGGATGATTCTCAACCCTCTCATGTGTTCATTGTTGTCTTCTGATCTCTCATTGCAGTTTGGTTATATGTGCATGGTATTTGTATTGCATTTCTATGGTCTGTGTTAAATTACAAAATAGGTGTTTAACATTCCTTTGGTGCATCACCTCATTAGCTTAGGTTTATTTTATCATATCATCTCAACCTTGTCTCCTTGGTAAGATAGAATAGGTTTTAGAGTAGATCCTCTACAATTTATTTGTGTGCACTTAAACAGAGGAATAGGAACCGACCTTCATCTAGAGATCTCTCTCGACTTCAAAGTCCCACACTTTGAGAGATGCTCCATGTTGTGCAATCACACTGAGAGTCTCAACCCATCGAGTTATAGACATTCAAGGGTACTGTTATTTTGCACTAATAGGTGCTTTGGAGTTTGAAGTTTGACTAGTGGGGTGGATTGGAGGATGAGTGATGTGGCATCCTACATGGAGCCACCTCACCCTCTCTCTCTCTTTTCTATTTATTGAAGTTCTTTGGCTTGTTTGAGGGTTACTTCATTTTTTTGTGCTCTTGCATTTTGAGAGTTAGAGGATTTTTGGAAGTGAATGTAGATTTTTTGGAGCTTCTTGGTGTTTGTTTGGGCTTGAAGAAGCTTGGTGTATGGCTCTTGGATCAAGATCTACCATGGAAAGGTAGGAGCTAAACTCTTGTTAAATGATTTCTTTTATTTTGTATGCATATGTGCTTGTTTTGAGTGTTTTGCTATACTTGTTGGGTGCTTGGGTATATTTCCTAAGTGTGGTGTAGGAGGGGACTATGGGGAGATTTCATGTAGGGAGGCATAAGAGTTTATTTCATGTTTTAAAGGGAGTTTGGGTTGAGTGCCCCACCTTGGACAAGAAATTGCTTGCATTTCTTACTTGGTTATTTTGTTGAGGGAGCCATAAGAGATTGTAGGGAGGCATAAGAGAATGGGGAGGCATAACAGTGTGTAGGCGTTTTGAGATTTTTATCGAGGTTTTAAGGTGGGCACTCATTTCCCATTGGGAGGCATAAGTGACCTCCCCATAGGTTCTTGCTCCTTTGGCTTTTCATATTTGAAGCCTTGTATATTTTGTGGTTTTTCCTTCTTGTGTTGTAGTGTGAGTTGAATGTGCTTTGGATTGGTTGTGAAATCTTGGATTGTGATGTGGAAGCTTGTTTTTTGCCATGAGTTGAATCCATTTTCCATTGCATTGTGGTTGGGGCTCGGGGGCCAATGAGGAGGATGGCTTCTTCTCCTCATTGGAATTCTTGGTTGGGTGGAGAGTGTTGCCTCTCCCCCTTTTTTTTGGTGATAAAATGAAGCTTGGTGGAGCTCTTGTTGGTGATGTGAAATTTGGAGCTATGTTGGTGTCCAAAAGAAATCCTTCCTTGTGATAGAGTCTTCTTGTTATTCCCACTCAAGGTGGAAGAATTGTAATATTGTATTTTGTTTAAAGGAGATGTAGCTTTGTAAGTTGTAATATTCTTTGAAAAAGTTCATTGAAAAGTTGTAAAACTCCCTTCTCATTAAATTATAGTATGGAAAGAAAAGAATCAAAATGGGAAATATTGTGTAAAAGTTTAGTTGAAAGTTGTATTGTGAGAAAGGAAGTTTACCTTCATTGTTGTAGTTGTTTTATTGATCATGAGAAAGAATAAATATAGAAGTTGTAGATGCAACTAATGTATGCATGGAAAACTTGAAGGTAGAATAAAGTGTTATAGTTATTTTGAACATATAAGTTGTAGTGGAAATGAAAAAAAAAAATACAAATTTGAAGTATGTTGTTATAATTGAAATGTTGCATTTTGTGGTAAGGAAAAATAACAATACTAGAAGTAGATTTAGATCTTTTTACTTTTGGAATTGGAAGAAAAATTTGTTGAACAAAATGAAAATGATCTTGTAGTTGTTGTTATTATTGAAATAGAAAATTCTTTAAAATGAGTAATTTTAACAATAGAATGAATAAATGAAGTTAAATCTTACAACTAGACATTTTAGGCACATAAATTTAGGCTTGGAATGAATTTTAGAACACCCTTGTAACTTTTTTTTTTTTGGAAAATCTTGGGTTTGAAGGTTGCATTTTAAGAAACAGGACCTCCGCCCTACGCAGCGAAGGTCTCATGCGGCGCTCAGCAAGGCGAAGGTCTCATAACCACCTATCTGTAAGGCGGCGGTTCATGGTTTGTCACCCAAGTAGGGCAGCGGTCATAGGACCGTCGACCTGCTCTAGGCAGTGGTCCTGTCACTTACAGTGGAAATTTCCAGTTCCGCGTACTGTGTAATTTCTAACTTGTAATATCTAAAATTTTAAGCATGTAAATTTACTAAGGACACCTCCAACAAGTAAACAATGGCAAATCCTATGGGTTTAAGCAACAAAGTCTTCAAATGGTAATTTAAAAACACTCTTTTTCATTTATATTAGTAGGGGTAGGGCTTTCCCCAAATGTAGAACCCCAAATACAAATGGCTTGTAATAAAACTAGTTTAAAAAGGAAAACCTCCTGCTATCCTTGAATGAAATGGATTGCAATGATAAAAAGTTCAACTAAACAAATCTAAGCTTGATCTTCTTGAAGAAAATCTTCCATGGTTCTTCCTCTCTTTCTCCCATGGCTTCCTTCTCTCCAACCTGTAATTTTAACAAAAGAAAATAGACCTAATGAAGAGTTTAGAATAAATGAAAGGTTTTAATAAGAATGCTTAAGGATTTTAGGGTTAGTTTGGAACCCTAGGATCTAGTGGACAAGATTGGTTTAATCTAAGGGTTGAGGATCAACCCTACATTTGTTTGGTAGGAATATATTTTTATAGATGTTTTTAATTAAAATTTAAGGGTATGTGTAGATGAATGAATGGGGCTATTTATTTACCTTGGTGTGCAATTCTTTTTCCTAGTTCCTAGTATGTTTTAGTAAATTAATGAAATATGGGATATTAAAGATAATAAGATAATGAAACAAAATAACTAAGTATAAGGTTGACCATGTTGGGATTGATCATTAATTAAAGAGAAGAAAGAATTTAACCAAACAAACTATATTATGGCACCTTCCTAGATGAATGTTAATTAATTGGCCTTAGAGATAAATTAAAAATATTTAATCTTTAAACTACACCTAGTTCCCCAATCATAAGGATGAGAATATTGGTGTAAGTGGATGTACCTTAGGGGTTGACACCCTTGTAACCTTATAACTTAAACAAAAAAAAATCCGCTACTTTTAGGATAAGTGTTTAAGGTTTCAGCGTGTTCCTAGAACGTCATTTTTGTGGGCGTTACACTTGGTATCAGAGTCATGGGTTCAACACTTGGACCCTGGGACGACATTCAAAATAGAAACTAGTTAGCAAGATTTGAACCTCTATGATTAAAATAATAATAAAATAATAAAGTTGTTCAAATTGCTAAACTCGCCTAGTGGCGTTTTTTCGAACTGGATAACTAAAAATGTTAAATTAAATGGATATTCTTACGAAATTCTGATGTAACAAGAACTTGTTTTCCTTTGAAAGATGATTTTGATGAGTACTCACTTTTGCTTTAGTCGTATGATGCGATAAACCCTATGAGAATATTCCTTGTTGGAATGATAAATTGTATGGTGTGAGTCTTGTGATTTGGCATTTGTGGTTGTGTGTTGGGGTCAGAAAGAGTAAAATAGAAGTTTTTAGTCATCTAAAGTTCCCCTCTTTCCTTCAAGTGGTTGGACGAGTTAGTTTTGGTTGCCACTTTGGTGACTTAATCCCCATATGAGTAAATGAATATTAGGTCTTGGTGTTGCTTTTGATCCAGCCTTGTGTATGCATTCTTATAACTGAGCTCGAGGTATAGTACCCTATTAGCGGCCATGGAGGGTCTGCGAAGTGATTGTGATGTTGAATTTATGTATTTTATATATATTCATAAATTGGTGTTATTTTATCAAGGACCAACATTTTTTTATTGGATTGAGAAGTTTTGAGGCTATTTTAGTTATTTGTATTTTTGCGAGAATTTTCAGACATTGCAATGTGGCTACTTAGCCACTTTCCTTGATTGTCAATATTTCTTGGATTTTACTTTGACTAGTGACTCGAAGCTCGTTTATCTATTGGCTACTTAGCTAAATGTTACATGATTCTTTCTTGCATGTTGTTGAGCTGGTTCTACGTTGTTTGTATTGTGAAATTCCGTCGTATGGGGGTACACCCTAGGTGCCTTGAATGTCATCTTAGGTGCTTTAAGTTATGCCTTGTTTTTGGAACGACGGAACCCTGAGTGTGCCTAGGATATTGGATTAAAATCCTTCATTACTCAGTCTTCCTAGAGAGAGAGTTCATTGTGTAGTGCGGCCTGGTTGGCAATTTGATAATTGTGGTGGTGATTCTCTTACAACTTGGTAAAATATTTCCTCCTCGTCAGAGTAGATGTGTTTGGTTATGAGCTTATGGTTTGTGTGAGGTTGGATTGACTCTTGGTTGACTGTATATTCTAGTGGATAAGTGGTTGTTTGGTAGTGATGTTCCATGATGGCATGCTAAGTTTTATCATGGTTTCTTGTATCATATTAAAAATATTGACTTGTGGATTGTATGCATTTCGGTAGTTATGGTTAGATTTAAGCCCATTCGGGAAGTGTGTTTAATTAAGTGTGCTTGTCTTGATCTCATTGACCTATGAATAAGGTTACCCTTGTCTTAACCCTTTAGATTGTTATGAATAAAACCTTTATGACCTATTAATCTTTGGATTACGTGGAGACACTTATGGATGTTGTTGGGTCTTTTGAACCTTGCTCTTAGAGATGTTAGTTTGGTAGATCTTAATATTTTAATCTCGGTGGTGCTTATCTTGTGCTTCTTCTTTTAAAACTATAACTCTTGGTCGTAGATTCCATGTTTGGATAGATTAATTGATTGTTCTCTTGTATTTGATGTTTTCTAATGGAATGTGGTGTCCTTGGAGTAAAATTTGCATAGTCATCTTGTTGTTTGGCTGGTGGTATCTTGCGGAAATATGGGTGTTGATTTGAAAACTTTCCTTGTCTTATTATGCAAGTAAAATTTTGGAGCCTAAACAACAAACATTGTTAAACCTCGTAAATGCATAAAAGTAAATATGCCTCTTTAATGGGTCTTCCTTGTAACTTCTTTTGAGACTTGTAGAGACCCACTAGGAATGTTTAATGATTCTTGTAATTATTTGGTAAACCCTTGAAATATTGGTGTGGTACATGTTGAATGATAGATTCCTAGTTCTTACAAAATTAATGATGTGTTTGCTATGTTGAATGTCTCTTGTTCCTATAGAATTAAAAATGTGATGTGTTGATTCATCTCTCTCTCCCATAAAAGTAATAATGTGATATGTTTGACTCTTCCTTTCCATTAAAATTTAATTGATAAGATGACTCAACCAAATACTATAAAACTATAATTGAGGAGATTTGACCTTGAAACTTGATAAATAAGCTGGGACATAGAAAAGGAAAACGGTCCTTGCTTTAACCTTGGTAGATTTATAGAAGAAATATAAGCTATGTAGAAGAATAGAAAGGAAACTTTATCCATCTACCTTCCCTAGGATTAAAAATAAATGTTGTTTCCACCTATTCAGAATGGCGAGATATCATGCCACCTTAATGGTGCTCCTTATAACACAACTTGTGATGTCATAATAAAAGGAAGTTTTAATTAAGAAAACTTGTAAGGATTGTGTTAAGCAAGGAAAACTATAACTTTGGACTTAATAAGTCAATATATAAAACAACTAAGATTTATGTTTTGAGAGCAAGGTATAGTTGAACCTTTAGTTCTTTTGACTACCCAAAATTGTGAAACACCTTGTTGATAGCGATGTGTTCAAATTGCGTAGTACTCCTTATTCATAGATGTATGTGCCTTTCCCTTGTAGGATTTTGTTTCGTAATAACCTTGTTTCCTCATAGCTCGATGAGTGTGA
This sequence comes from Taxus wallichiana var. yunnanensis, assembly GCA_018340775.1. Taxonomy (NCBI): domain Eukaryota; kingdom Viridiplantae; phylum Streptophyta; class Pinopsida; order Cupressales; family Taxaceae; genus Taxus; species Taxus wallichiana. Next base: position 852,580,214 of record CM031242.1, on the reverse strand, counting down.
GTTGTGGCCTTTAGGATTGGGTCTTATCTCTTTTTTTTTTCAGAAAAACAACCTCCTTGTGTGCTGATTTAGTCCTTGGTGACATAGGTCATTGTAAAAAAATTTCTAGGAAACATATGTTAAGGATATGGGATAACTTTGGGAAATCCTCTTTCCTTCCTTTTTTCTTGAATCACCTTATGGCTGTTGCCCTTTTGCCATTGGGAAGGGAAGTGCAAGTTGTTTCTGTAAGGTTTTTATTCTCTTTTGGTATGATGCACTTCTGGACTACAGTTGGACCCCCCCTCTTATTACTTGTTTCTTTTCTCTAGCTCCCTTGAGTGCTCTTTGGTGTTATGACTTATGCATGTGCTCTCTTATGGATTTTTCGAACTTGAGTAGGGTTTAAGATAAATAAATCCCTTTGTGTTGTGTAGAGTGGGTGGTGCCTATTGGATTGATATGTTAGTCCTAGTGTAAATTCCTTCTAAATGTTTGACATTTCTAAATTAGGTTAGTGTTGTGTGTTCGTTCTTGAATGTAAAATAAAGTTATATAAAACCGTAAAGGTCATGTTTTTCCTTAGTATTTCCATGAAAATTTTATTTGTACCCTCTTGGGTTGTAGAAGTGCTTTCCATGAATAGTTTTCTTGATGGTAAATGTGTTGGCTAACTTAAGTGTCCTTCCTTGTTGTTAAACCTCATCTTGTGTGATCTCAAAATTGTGAGACCTTTGAGTAGACATGTTTTCTCATATAAATTGATAGTCGTGGTTGATATGTGCTAGCCTTGTCTAAATAACAAACTTTGAAAGCGTAACTTAACCTCAGTGTAAGCCTTAACTTGTGTTGTTGCAGTATGTGGGATCCATGGGAGACTATATGGTCATTTCGAGTTCACGAAATTCTCCCGAGTCCTTCCTTTTCTTGGTGGTTATTTTTGAGACTCCTTTGACCATTTAATGTTTTGATGTTATATGTTGGAACTTGGTTGACCACGTAGATTTACTCTATAGAATTATATGTTTGCAACATTACTAAAATAAATTTTAGGACTCGTCCCTTTAGATATCCCTTATTCTCGTTAAGACACATCGGAGCAACTTGAGTTCTGTAAGACCCACACCGGTTGAACCAAATGAATTCCACAAAGGGTGTGACCCTATTTTCTTTTACATTTTTCCCTAACTCCTTCTCCGTGACTTCCGCGAGGAAGTCAAATCTAAGAGGAGGGGGATGTAATGCCCACTTCTCTTCAACACTAAATGAATCATGATCATCTTTTCTGAATTGTTATAAGCGTAAACCTTGTTGATTTATTCGAATTAGCATACTAATAAGATGTGTGAGGCATCATGACTCCATTGTGTTTTGGTTATTATTATTTTAAATATATGTCGTCATCTTGTGGACCCTGATGGGCATTTAAGGATAAAACAATTAGCTAGAATGGTTGCATTATCGTAATTTGATTGTGATATCATTACTCTTCGATATTGTTTTGTTGTATTTGGTTTATCTCTGTGACTGGACACATAGACACTATTGTGCTTTATTACCAGACAGATGTTAATAGACAAACGACATTGACACATTGTGTTAGGGAAATTGAAGGATAAACATTATTGTAACCGAACTGATTAACTTTTGATAGACATTCAGTATGGAAGAAAATGATGTGTTATCAGATAAATATATGTCAATTTTTTCGAATCATTTTCGTATTGGTTTTTATTATGATGTTCAAAGTTATTTTTGTGATTTAATTGATATTGGGAGGACTGACAAAATTGTGAACAAGTGAAAGTATTGCTTTAATCGATGATCTAGTTGGTCTTTGATCTTAGTTGCAAACCAATGTATGAGTAGAATCGAAATGTTGAAAATGGGAATAATTGTTAAATTACTTAGTCTTAGCAATAGTAGTTATGATTTTTGATGTTTGACATTGATAGTTATATGTAAGTGTTTTATTATTTCGACATCGTTAATATGGCCATAAGGACAAGGGATATTCTGCTTTTTTGCAAGAAAACATATCACAACAAACTACGGGGGATTGGAGACCAACCACATTGGAATTCTAGGTGAATTCAACAAGGGTCACCATGGCAACATGTATTTGTGTGTGTGTTTGAATTATTGTTAGGAGGAAATTGTGACCAAGGGGTTATGTTTTGTCTTTTATTTATTTTTCCTTTAATTGATGTTAGTATGTGATTTTAGTGATGTAATTCATTGTATTAATTATTTGGAATTTGGGGTATGTATTTTACCCTTTATTATTAATGGGTTGTAGTGTCTTAATTAAAGATAATTTAATCTTGTTCTAAACTAATTATAGATGTGACCAAAGGAATTCATTTATTAGACTAGATTTCTCTTGGATTTTGTGTTGAAAGTTGAATGCTTGAAGATCTTGAGTGTTGTACACTCCACCCTTCATGGAAATTCGAATTTGGCCTTAGGGGCCAATTTTGGAGGCTTGTGGGACAAGTCAAACTTGTCTCACGCCTCTTAAATTTCTATACCAACCCTACCAATGGGTTGGGGGTCAAAATTAGACTAGATTAGGTGTTTCGGGAAGACAAAAAGGTAAAATGTTTATTGCACTTTCTTTCTTGTAATTAATTTTTTCCTTAGGGGATGTGGGATTGGATTGTGTGTGTAAGTAATATGTCATTTCATCACCCACTTATTAATGGTGTTGTTATCTCAATTTTCCCTCCGGAAAAATTGATCAAACTTGATCCTACACAAGAAGAAATCTAAGGGTCACATCCATCGGGACGAGCCCACGTTTCAAATCTAACAATCGGGTTACATGCGGAATAGATAGAGTAGGTTTTAGAGTAGATCCTCTACAATTTAGTGTGTGCACCTGAATAGAGGAATAGGAACCGACCTCCATCCAGAAAGCTCTCTTGATTTCAAAGTCCCACACTTTGATAGATGCTCCATGTTGTGCAATCACACTGAGAGTCTCAACCCATCGAGTTGTAGACATTGGGGTACTATTATTTTGCACTAACGGGTGCTTTGGAGTTTGAAATTTGACTAGTGGGGTGGATTTGAGGATGAGTGATGTGGCATCCTACATGGAGCCACCTCATCCTCCTCTCTCCCTTTTCTATTTATTGAAGTTCTTTTGCTTGTTTGGGGGTTACTTCATTATTTTTGTGCTCTTGCATTTTGGGAGTTAGAGGATTTTGGAAGTGAATGTGGATTTGTTGGAGCTTCTTGGTGTTTGTTTGGGCTTGAAGAAGCTTGGTGTATGGCTCTTTGATCAAGCTCTACCATGGAAAGGTAGGAGCTAAACTCTTGTTAAATGCTTTCTTTTATTTTGTATACATATATGTTTGTTTTGAGTGTTTTGCTATACTTGTTAGGTGCTTGGATAGATTTCCTAAGTGTGGTGTAGGAGGGGCCTACGGGAATATTTCATGTATAGAGGCATAAGAGTTTATTTCATGTTTTGGAGGGAGTTTGGGTTCAGTGCCCCACCTTGGACAAGAAATTGATTACAATTCTTACTTGGTTATTTTGTTGAGGGAGCCATAAGAGAATGAGGGAGGAATAAGAGGTTCTTGAGGGAGACATAATAGTGTGTAGGGGTTTTGAGATGTTTATTGGAGGTTTTTAAGGTGGGAACTCATTTCCCATTGGGAGGCATAAGTGACCTCCCATAGGTTCTTGCTCCTTTGGCTTTTCATATTTGAAGCCTTGTATATTTTGTGGTTTTTCCTTCTTGTGTTGTAGTGTGAGTTGAATGTGCTTTGGATTGGTTGTGAAATCTTGGATTGTGATGTGGAAGCTTGTTTTTTTCCATGAGTTGAATCCATTTTCCATTGCATTGTGGTTGGGGCTTAGGGGCCAATGAGGAGGATTGCTTCTTCTCCTCATTGGAATTCTTGGTTGGGTGGAGAGTGTTTCCTCTCCCCCTTTTTGTGGTGATTAAATGAAGCTTGGAGGAGCTATTTTTGGTGATGTGAAAGTTGGAGCTAAGTTGGTGTCCAAAAGAAATCTTTCCTTGTAATAGAATCTTCTTGTTATTCCCATTTAAGGTGGAAGATTTGTAATATTGCATTTTTTTAAAGGAGAGGTAGCTTTGTAAGTTGTAATATTCTTTGAAAAAGTTCATTGAAAAGTTGTAAAAATTCATTCTCATTAAATTATAGTATGGAAAGAAAAGAATCAAAATGGGAAATATTGTGTAAAATTTTAGTTGAAAGTTGTATTGTGAGAAAGGAAGTTTACCTTCATTGTTGTAGTTGTTTTATTGAACATGTGAAAGAAGAAATATAGAAGTTGTAGATGCAAATAATGTATGCATGGAAAACTTGAATGTAGAATAAAGTGTTATAGTTATTTTGAACATATAAGTTGTAGTGGAAATGGAAAAAGACTACAAATTTGAAGTATGTTGTTATAATTGAAATGTTGTGTTTTGTGGTAAGGAAAAATAACAATACTAGAAGTAGATTTAGATATTTTTACTTTTGGAATTGGAAGAAAAATTTGTTGAACAAAATGAAAAGGATCTTGTAGTCGTTGTTATTATTGAAATAGAAAATTCTTTAAAATGAGTAATTTTAACAAAAGAATGAATAAATGAAGTTAAATCTTACAACTGGACATTTTAGGCACATAAATTGAGGCTCGGAATGAATTTTAGAACACCCTTGTAATTTTCATTTTTTTGGAAATTCTCAAGTTTGATGGTTATGTTTCTCAGAAATAGGACCGCTGCCCTGTGCAAAGCGGCGGTCTCGTAACCGCCGCTCAGGCAAGGCGGCGGTCTCAGAACCGCCGCTCCGTAAGGCGGCGATTCATGGTTTGTCACCCAAGTAGGGTGGTGGTTCTAGGACCGCCGGCCTGCTCTAGGTGGCTATCCCTGTCACTTACGGCGGAAATTTCCGCCCTGCGTATGTGTAATTTCTAACTTGTAATAACTAAAATTTTAAGCATGTAAATTTACTAAGGACACCTCCAACAAGCAAACAATGGAAAATCTCATGGGTTTAAGCAATAAAATCTTCAAATGGTAATTTAAAAACACTCTTTTTCATTTATGTTAATAGGGGTAGGGCTTTCCCCAAATGTAGAACCCCAAATACAAATGGCTTGTAATAAAACTAGTTTGAAAAGGAAAACCTCCGCTATCCTTGAATGAAATGGATTGCAATGATAAAAAGTTCAACTAAACAAATCTAAGCTTGATCTTCTTGAAGAAAATCTTCCATGGTTCTTCCTCTCTTTCTCCCATGGCTTCCTTCTCTCCAACCTGTAATTTTAACAAAAGAAAATAGACCTAATGAAGAGTTTAGAATAAAGGAAAGGTTTTAATAAGAATGCTTAAGGATTTTAGGGTTAGTTTGGAACCCTAGGATCTAGTGGACAAGATTGGTTTAATCTAAGGGTTGAGGATCAACCCTACTTTTGTTGGTAGGAATATATTTTAATAGATGTTTTTAATTAAAATTTAAGGGTATGTGTAGATGAATGAATGGGGCTATTTATTTACCTTGGTGTAAGTTCCCAATCGTAAGGATGAGAATATTAGTGTAAGTGAATTTTAATGTACCCTAGGGGTTGACACCCTTGTAACCTTATAACTTAAAAAAAACAAAAAAATGCCGCTACTTTCGGGATAAGTGTTTAAGGCTTGGCGTGTTCCTGTAACGTCGTTTTGCGGGCGTTGCAGGGGAGGAGGAGGAGGATGTTGGTAGTCTATAGAAATTCCCAGTGGACACCAATGCAGGAGATTTGGCTATGTTGAGCTCAATGATTTCATCTATCTCAGCGGTGGGATACGAGATCCGAACAGAAAAGCGTCCAGAAGCGCTCTTCGGTACGACACCCGCACAAATCATTGGGAGACTCTTCCGGATATGATTATGCCACGAATGAATTGTGTAGGCGTGGCCTGGAAAGGAAATTTCTTGGCCATTGGAGGATATTACAATTCCTTTGAAGGAGGTAATTTCATGGAAGCTCATGTTTCCGACAAGAGTTTCGATCCCGAGACCGTTGAATGGACGTTGCTGCCTAATTTGTGCGCAAATGGGCTCAGATATGCGGAGAATACAGATGTTACAGAGCTTTCTGTTGCAGTTGTGGAAGATAAGCTTTATGCGATGAAACCTCAGACGAATGAGGTGGTGCAATTGAGGCCGGAGTCCGAGCAGTACTACTAGACACATTTCGGATACGTGGGAGACGATTCTGAATTAAGATGCAATTGTGGCATTAATTATAAAGTATTGAGTGTGGGAAGTGAGCTTTGGGCGATTGAGTATATGATGGGGAAGTCCATTCAGATTTATTCGTGCAAGGGTAAGATCATGTCAATTTCTTCATTGGATTTGGATTTTTAGGTATGTACTTTGTCTACTAATTCAAAATAATCCCTCGTTTTTAAGTAAAAATCTTCTTTCTCTTATATGCATCTACTTTACAATTTTTTGAATTGAAAATAATCCCTCATTTTTTATTTAAGAAGGAATGCTTACATATGAAGTAAATAATGCACCTTTAAAATACAATTGACACATCTATTTACACCGCCTTTCACAATTCTTAATGGAAGCTGGTAAATACCTAGTATATTCCCTCTTTATTACACAACCGATAGAGCAGGGGATTACAGTTTTTGAAGTTTATAAACATATTTGAGTTCTCTCTGTTCTATTTGCATTATAGACATGGTAGAAATCCCCTTAGCATCATGTTTTTTTGACAAACGTCCATGTCTTTTTCCAAATTTTTTGTTTTAAATTATTATGCCGAAAGGCGTTTCCAAATGGGATGAGCACCTCATCCCGCTGACATGTGAGGCGGTGATCCATGGTAACCGAGGCAACGTACATAGTTGTTCTTTACCAGATATTGTTTGTGGTTGATTTGTTGGCAACCTAATCGATTTTTACCGTGCCTCATTCCCACTGTTACATTGCAGATCTCACAAAAAAATTGTCGATGCTTGGAAGCTTCCTCTGACGGCGACATTACTTTTTCTCCATACCCAGCTCAAAAATGTATATAGTTTGAATTATCGTATTCGACTATGGACTGACTGTGGGCATCTCTAGGAGTGATGGCCACTTGTGTGGTTGAGACTAAGATTAGGCATAAGCACCACCGATCACAGAATGTCATTAGCTTCGAGGCACTTATTATCATGATGATTGAAATTTGGAAAAGCATTCACGCCATGGCCTTTTATTGGATATTCTTGACGGTGAGGATGTTGATGGTCTGAACAATATTGTTCTAGATGAGTTGCTTTTGCAAGTGATGAAAAGCCTCCAGGAAGAAACCAGGATTCCCTTTAACTTACAGATTTATCTCCGTGTGCAGGTCTGATTTAACCCATAATGGTGCTGATTTTTGGATGGCTATTAGCTAGAGCTCTGGTTAGCACAACTCCCGTAACGTTCTGCTTATTTATTTAATTTAATTCTTGTTGCGTCTATCCAATTACTGATAAATTTACAAAGTTAACTTGGGGTTTCAACACGGTTAATGCCTCTAGATCTCAAATAAAGGGCTTGTATTATTGTGCAAGGAAAATGACAGGTGTGAAAGGCTATTTAGGATGTGTCGCTCTCCATGTTCTGCTTTGGGTTTTGAAAGCGGTTAACCCAGTTGGTGGGTTTGTTTGTCATGGGTCTATTTTTCCTACTCAAATTTTATTTTGAAGTTAAATATATGGAGAAACAAATACTTATGAAGCTATATGATTCATATCTAATCTTTTCAACAACAATCTTATCTATATCAAATGCCAATAAAAACAAATTTAAAATGTGTCCTAACTCTTCAAACCCTTAAAAAAATTCATAATATACATAAGATATCATAGGTAATTTAAAAATAAATAAAAAAGTTCTATGTTTTAATTTTCCCTTGCGTGGTGACGCATGTGGAACTTTAGTTCTATGTTTTAAATTTTTGTTGAAAGATATTTTATCCTCTAAAAATTTGTCTCATTGCCTTCATTTTTACCTTTGATAGACATTGGTGAAAGAGAGGTTCAAAACCTATTGTGGTAGATGTTTCGGTAAAGACCGAGGAAAATCCTTGTTATCGCCAGGGTTTTTGAGGGTTTTATATAGATAGATTCGTTGTAAGAAAGTTTGGAGATTTGAAGAGAGAAGCGTTTTTCTTTTAGTTGTTCACATGAATTCATGTCTCTCTGCAATTAAAGATCGAAGGGTTTAAGGAGGACAACTTCAATAGAGTTGATTTTCCTCAAGACTTTTTATTTGGTGCAGGCACTTCTACTTACCAGGTATAATCATTTTCCCTTGGTGCTTTCTTCTGTATTATTTCTTATATGGGAATATGAACTTTTGGGTGGGTATATATAAATTGAAGGTGCAGTAGCAGATGATGGCCGGAAACCTTGCATTTGGAACACATACACACATTCAGGTTAGTCCCTCTCTTTTGGGTTGCCAGGATATTTTAAGAAATGGACTCCCTTTGTCTTTCCATGAATTGGTATTGGGGGATTTTTTTGTTTCAGTGGTAAATGATAATTTTTTTGTCTTTTATAACTTAATATGAGATATTTTGAGGTCCTTTTTGTCCATTCCAAGTTATCTGTACTTTTACAGTTCACTAACTTTTTTGGGTCCTTTTGAATAAACCAACTTCAAGGGAAAATGCAAGATGGAAGCACTGGAGATGTTTCTGCAGACCAATACCACCATTATAAAGTAATTTCAATTCCTCCACTTTGCTTATTTGGTCCAAGTAATATTATATAAGTTATACTCTATCAGGTTTCAGTTGATGATACCTTGTTCATTATAAACATTTTTTTAGGAGGATGTCTGGATGTTTTTTGGTGTTTTTAGCCATAGGGCTATAAGAATGGGAATTGGGCAATGATAAGTACATTCTGGAAATTCATTTTCACTGACACGACCATAGTCGGAATAGAAATACAACTCGATCAAATGTCTTTGTTTTGTGAATTGAATGCCATAATGTTTGATCTCTTGTGAAATTTACGTGCGCATCGCGAAAAGAACAAAGCCAAAAAATCTAAACACAAAATCCCTCCTAACAAAGAAAATATTGCGTAAAGTATGGAGTAAGCAGCGGGATTATACTTGGAAAGTATTAGATTGTTGGGAAACCTTAAAAAGAAATCTGGAAATAATGTTGGTAGGATAAAATGTGCAGTAAATTATCCTTTTCCTCTTTCTTCTTTTGTTGCAGCATCACTTCCCCAGGCAACTGAAGCTTTACCTTCTATCAAACTTGCAATTTCCAATGAAAGATAATACAAAATATTTAGAAAGACCTTTCAATAAGAAAGAGGAAATTCATGTCCAAAGAAAAGTGATCAATAATATCATATCGAGTATAAATTGTCACGAGAAGAAAGATAACACATAAAAGGCATTGGTAAAATTGTCTGGAGTTTCAAAACCTTTGCCGATTCTAGAAAATGATGATTTGGATGAAGGGGGTTATGTTATTCCAAAGGATGGGTAGTTCAGGCATAATACAAGAGAATCCGAAAGTTACAGAAGATATATGATGTGGTTATTGGATGAGAACATTTGTGTATAAAGAGAATGACAATATTAAAAGGAATGTATAGGTGGGTGACTCACTTTCTTGGTCTTATTTTGACCTATATTTTTCTTCTTTACAAGGTCATATAACATGTGACCATGACAAGTTTGGTGGAGATGCTAGGTACCAATGCTCGGGCACAGTTGCGTATGGAGAGTTAACAAATTTTAAGTAACTAATGTCCAACAGTTTTTTCATTTACTATAGGCCAAAAATTGATATTTAAAAGCTAAGAATAAGGAAATATTTCAATGGACACAATAGGTGACAAACCCCCATGCGTATTAATTTTTAATTTTCATCCTGTTATTTTCATTTTTGATCCACAGTTTGTTTAGTTGACACTTTCTTCTGTGAATTTAGCCTCTGCCCTATCATCTTTGTACCCTACACCAAGATTTATGTTAGGAACTCTTCAGACTTAACTATTCCTCTAAATCAAATAACATATATCATTCGGCGTTCACATTACATTGTACACATGCGATTGCTAGTTAAATAAAATTATTACTGACTAAGATCACAACCTAACCCAACATCGTTAGGATGAATAGATTTGATACATTTTAAACGGGTATAAATTTGAAAAATAAATTAAAAAAATAACCAACTTTTCTAGTAGTTTAGATTGACTTTAGTGGCGATAAATTGGGGTATTACAAGATTCATGAGAGTCGGCCGTCAGCGGACCCCACGAGATGAGTGTCCAAAAAGGAGAAAACTATATTTATTATTTTGTCTGTCTTTTTCCACAACCATGCACTCACTATATTTGTCTCTGTTTTTGGCAGGGCTTACCGTGGCCAGAATCGTCAATTGATCTACTTTTTCTTCCACCTCATTCTTCCTGCTCTTCATTCTTCTGTTTGCCAAAGCCACCTGCAAATTACCGAGCACGTGCAATGCTTCCATGCGACATTACGGAAAACGGTCCCACGCTCACCTTGTATTCTCCTTTTCCGTGATCTGCGCGTTTGGAGCCCGTTGGAGACTGTCATGGTGAATGATTTATAAATATTCATTTCTCCAAACAATCTTCATATTCTCTCATTTCCAGCGGAATTTCATTACTTTTACAATTACAAGCGCTACATTTAGCGGTTTAGAGGCCTCCGGAGCCCCATTGAAGATCTTCACTTCTGATCATTTGAGGAGATCATGGCAGCGGGCAAATCCAGTTCCGCAGCAGTTTTGGGTGTAATAATAATGTTGGTATCGGCAGTATTTGCAGTAGCGGAGGAGATAGGGGTAGTAGGTGTAATAATAATGTTGGTATCGCCGCTTACAGGGGCCGCATCAATTGCGATCGTTCCATCTCTAGCGGCTGCTCTCGTCGGATTCTTCATAGCATTTGTAGCATGTATTTTCCAATGACTAGGATTTGCTATTGTTATTTTGAATCTACGCATGTGATATTGGATGGGATTTCATTTTTGGCTATTTCCGTTTGGCGGCCAACGTAGGCCACTTTGTTTAGTGGTTTTAAAAGAGATTATTGTTCACTCGTCTAGGAAATAAATGGATCTTCTCAAGGTCTGTGATGCACAGAAATATGCTTCTGGTGTTGTATGGCTTATATAGGCCCTTTTTTTTTTAATATGCTAATTCATTTTTGGAAAATCTTGGTGTGGGAAATGAAGGCCCCAGTACATTTCGTAGATTTACGGATGCGCTTTTAATTCGAAAATTGTCTTTTTGAGTTCTGTGTGCCCAATTTGGGGTTTACAAGAATGGCTTTACGCTGTATGTATTCACATAAATATAATGCCGCAACAGGGTATTTATCAGGGTTTTTTTGGTTGATTGAAAAGATTAAAAATAGGTTTTTTTAGTTCCAGCAATAGTTCTGCCCTGCCCCTAAACACGGGTTAGAGTTATATAATTTCATTTTATTTTTAAAATGGTTAAATATCATGATAGTGCAAGCAAACAAATCCAGTGGGGGTTTGCAACTCTGTAAAGAGTTCAATGATGAAAAGTGTCCCAGTTTTTAATGAAAAGAACCAATTTCAGGATAAGTCTAGTCTGTCTATTTTGGGGTATTTTTAGGAATGTGTATTTTTAGGATTTTGATTAGTATTTACTATTTTCAATTAAACTACCACCTCTTACCAATTAAATTATGAATCTTTCAATCTAAATATGGTGCAGCATTTAGGCTATGTTTCATATTTATAATGATTTGATTTGGACAATTTAAGGGTTTATTCTTCGGTTTCCAATGTGTCACAATAAGAGCAGCAACCACCACAAAGTAGCTACAAAAGGCTAGAAATTTGCATGGTAGAATTAGGGCACGGTCCTATGCGGTGGGGGCTCCATAAATATCTCAGCGGGTGTTGTTGAGAAAATTCAAGAACATTTTAGCCAATTTAAGGTCTCATGTTTTTACCATTTTCCTCTACAATTTCTGCTGAGATATTTTAGGAACCCATTGCAGTTATATGGTCCCATGGAATTTCATCTATAGAGCCTCTAACTACTAAAATTATATCATATTTAAAATATGACATTTATTTCTCTCCAAAATGACTAAAAAATAGTGGCGGGAATGCATTTGTGGTGCCACATGAAAACAAAACAGTCTAAACAAAGAGGAGAAATTGTCGGCCCCCTCTCCAGCCACCTCTGAAGTTTCACGGGCTTAAAATGTTTAGCTCCTGATTTCCAAGTCAAGATTCATTTTTTCCTGTAGCTGGTTGAAAAAATCAACATGGGACCATCTACAACAAGATAATAGGAGTTGGAGTGGGTCCATGGGACCATGCTCTTAGATTGAATAACAATACAAATTTCCAAAGTTGCGATTATAATCATACAATTTCAATGCCGACGCCATCCACTTCCAATCTCAATCTCACAACATTACGTAAAGTGGGTCGGTTTAATGAGACACTACACATTTTGCCTACTACATACAAACCTCATGTAAACTCTTTCGCTTATCTTCGACCGATGCATACATGTGTCACAAAAAAACGTTTTTCAGCGAAAATAAAATCCATTCTTTCATCACCGACGGGATTTGCATTTTCTATATGAGCTTTTCAAAACTACCGAACCTAATCAGCTTGCCTTTTCCAAAGATTCTCCTACCCCGTGTCAAAATAAGAACTTTGGAACAAGGTGTGGACATCGACCATAACATAAATAGAATTGGTTTTTGTCATATGTTGTAGTTGCCAGTGCCTTTTGTTGATATGAATGAAAATGTTAAAGTATATACAAAGCATGTGAACTGTTTGACAAAATGCCTAAAAAAAATGTGGTTTTCATGGATTGCTATGATGCAAGGGTATGCACAAAATATCAAAGTTTCCTCAAGAATCATTAATAAAGAATGTTTACACACATGTAGTTGCACAAATTCAAAGAATGATCTAACAAGTAATGCAATATGAAATTAACTCACAAACAAAAGAATGGTGCAAGATCGGTACCTCACAATAGCTCAAGTGGTGTGTACAAATAGGAGAATAATCACGAGGGAATTACATTCTAGAATAGGAATGTAACTATTATGGCACACTATAATATGTAATACATGTCGTAGTAACTCCTATGACACAAATGACACCTAAACAAGATGAGTCAACATGTGTAAGAAATATTCCAAGTAAATAAATAAATACAAGGAAAATAATATCCTACAAAGAACACAAAATAGGGTTGTTGAAAAAGTTATAGAAACTTTAAAGTGAATGCAATTGGAAGGTGTAAACCTAGACTTACAACCTTTGTTAGCATACTCATTCTTTGCCAAAATGGGAGCCTTAGAGTAGCGCATCAACATACTAAAAATCACAATGGAAAGGAAAATTTTCTTAGATATCAAAGTTATAAATTGTTTTATAGATACATATCTAAAATGTGCAAGCATGTATAAGGTACATTAATTGTTTGACAAAATACCTCAAAACAATGTGATTTTATGGATAGTTATTAATGCATGATATGCAAAAAGTTGTGTTCTTAACGACACTTTAAGACTTTTAAAGCAATGCCTCAAAGTAATGACACTCGCCTTTGTTTTTAGGGGAAGTCTCTTATTAAATTGATCCATTCCTTCTTAGCATGATAAAGAAAAAAATTATAAAATTAGAACTAAAATACATAAAAGATGGTTTACAAAAACGAGTGTGCAACTCCCTTTAATATAAACTAGCAATCGGATGTGAACTGTGTGATGGAAACACCAAAGGGGATGTGTTGAAGAAGTTAAATTTGAGAGAGTAAAACACCGTAGGAGGCGGGACGATAAAGTAGGGGTTAAAGGAAGGAGTAGTAAACTGGTGTGGGATACGGTGGTGGGAACCATTGTGTGAAACTCTTCTTTCTTATGACCAGATACATATGATTCATGCGTCATTTTTTGAATCATTTGCGAGAGAAAGGGGATGCGATGTGCAAACTTGTTGAGGCAATGTACTTTGGAGAATGAATAATTTGAAGGGAAACTTGCATGTTTTAATATCGAACTGTACATATGTTAAATATGAAGATTATGTGTGTGAGGTTCCTTATCTCACCGATTTCAAACACATTTGTGATTAGGATTTCACTTTAGTGATTAAGGTAGTGATCAGGGTTTCTCCACAACAATAATCATGATGACGTTGTTTATTAATGACTAATAGCATATAAGTTGGATCTTCTATTTTCCCTGATGCATGTCAAGCACATCCATTGAGACTCCCACCAATGTTTGAATCTTGAACTTGACATATGTTAGATATGGGAACTATATGTATAAGGTTCCTTATGTGGTCGATTCCATGGACATGCAATAAGGGTTTCTCTTTAGCATTTTAGGTAGCAATCAAGGTTCCCTTTAGTAACAATGTTGATGATGTAGTCCATCAACGACCACTAACATAAAGCTGTGACCTTCCATTTTCCTTGAACCATGTTAGGAAGAACTCGGAGGCTCCTATTTGGAAATGTCTATTTGCATAAGTAATGGTCTAGGCATTAAAAAAATAGGAAAAGAAATTATTTGTGTGTCTAGGACCTCTTTCAATCCTCTAGTGTATCCAAGGATATAAATAAGGAATGATTTGGTTTGAATATTTAATGTGATTGGCGGTTTCGGAATTTTATAACATTGGTCTAAATTGGAAAAACAACTATGAATGTAATTACTTGTTAACATAATAGTTTCAACAACAGTATTGTGTAGTATTGTTTATTGATAATTCATTGGTGGTCTATCATTTTTGTATATATATAAGTGTTGGTGTCTAATTTTACAATATGCATTTTGTGCACAACTATACGTAAAGGGTTTACTTATTTCCAACGTAGGTTTGTGGAAATGCTTATTAGTGCAATTAATTCTTGAGGGGTCAACATAGGAGGAAAATTAATTTTTGCGTGCGCATCAAGGCCCTTTGATTATCTAGCTCATCCAAGGTTGTAAGGAGGAAATGTTTCAGTTTGAATATTATAATTTAGTTTATCATTTATAAAAAAACGTATTAATCTAGTTGGAAAAGATAGCTTTAAACATATTTACTTCTTAACATTACAAATTCAACCACCATTATCATGCAATATTATTTGTGGATTATTTTTAGCATGCCTTTCTTGTAAAAATATAAGTGATGTTTTCTTTTACACTCTACATTTTATTGGTGTAAATAAGGATCTATGATTTGTGGGTTTTCTTCTATTATTTTGTGGCATGTAGAATGTTATGGATCGTTAGATTTGCACTTGGCGTCTTTCCACCCGAGAACTAAGAGGTACATCTACAAAATGTGGAAATTAAATACCTACATGTCCCACTCTTTTTTCCTTGGCTCATATTATTTCCACCCAAATAATAGTTGTTATTTTTGCTCCACTTTTTTGTCTTGATTGCAATATGAGTGCAATTTATGGTTAAAGCAAAAAACAAAAAATGAGAAATTCCAATAGGCCCAGAGGTGAAACCCACCACCGTGTTGGCTTCTTCTAGCACTTTGAATCCCCTCTTTTGAATTTTTATTTTGACTAATTGTAGGAAAACATGTGATGCACGAACAATAAAAAAATGATTGAGCACCTCCATCAGTTGGTCATATGAGTGTCATGTTGATTTTATCTCGCAATTAAAATTTTTAAAATAGCATTAATAGGTTGGTATGGTTTTAGGCTCTATTTTTTGAGAGGTGTAATTTTTTTACATACATTAAGAAGGTCTAATTAAAGTATTTTTATCTTTACAAGAAAACATGGGGAAGTTTTTGGGGGCGGTGCACAAATATGATGAAATAAGTATTGAGTAACATGTGTCAATCTAATAAAAAATAGTATCGAGCTTATGAATAACATTGTATTGTGTCTATTTTAAACCATATGGAGGGTCGCTCAATCACGATTGTTAACTTGCCCTTAAATTTTTACGACGCTAACACCCGACCCTTATATAATTGAAAGAAAT
This sequence comes from Taxus wallichiana var. yunnanensis, assembly GCA_018340775.1. Taxonomy (NCBI): domain Eukaryota; kingdom Viridiplantae; phylum Streptophyta; class Pinopsida; order Cupressales; family Taxaceae; genus Taxus; species Taxus wallichiana. The sequence continues at coordinate 852,564,217 of CM031242.1, read as the reverse complement.
GGATTTTTTTTAAGAATATGGGAAAATGAGATTTGTTAGTTTTTAATAGTGCCAAGTTTGTCCATTAGATGGCATGTAATTTGTTATATAAGATTAAGACAAAGACATAAATGAAATGTTAGAAACAAAAATGTGGGAATTAAATACATACATGTCCCACACATGTTGCATGACTCAAATTGCTCATATCCAAAAACCATGTACTATTTATACTTTGCTTTTTCATCTCGATCTCGCTCTTATTATTCACATGACTACAATTTACGTTTAAATGGGCCAAAATAAAAATTAAGGAAAATATGACAAGTTTCACGTTCGAAACCCAATCGCATCTTCCACATTATAAAAACCTGAATATGAGACATGATTATTTAAAGCTGAAATTAAATTTCATATTATAATTTTCCCCTCGCCATATTATAGTTCAATTCTTGCAAATTTGGGTGATTAGTTTGTTACAAGACACAATATTTCAGATTAACATGCATAACAATAGTTGGTTTTAAAAATCACGTAGGTTTGTAGTAGGTAGGCTGCCATAATTGTTTGTTCACTGCAAACCAGTCCAGAAAGTGCTACATATTTTTCATTTAACTATCAACGCTTTCTTAGACACAAGTTCCTGACCTATATCTCATAATGGTCATGATCTATGTGTATCTAAGTGCACGTTTAATATTGAAATAATATGATACACATTTTTAAAAAGAAATAATAAATGCTGGAATGGAAACATAAATAACAACATATTATATTGTTACCTAAAAAGTTAACAGATTAAGTTGCTATATTTTCCATATAAAATAATGTAAACACCATGATAATCAATGGTGATAAATATAAAATGCTTTTAGCCAAACCATCTAGTTAAATTTTGGTTAAACAAATATCACTATTTATTATTGAAACCCTAAAACCTGTCTTTCAACCCCACTTCCAAAGCCTTCTCGATCAAACCTATTTTGGTAAGGTTTTCATATCTTTAGATAAAATCTTATTTTTAGCCATCAATAAGTCTTTGGGAAAAATTCTAGAGATAGACTCGAGACCAACGTGGTATCTCACCTCACCTTTGCTCACTTATTAGTCAATTCAGACACCTCTAAAGACTTACCAGCCCATATTGAGCTCAAAGTTTATGATTGTGCTTGGTCACAACCTCTCAATTACAAGGGCCTTCCTCTCATATTCCCAAAAATTTTGAGTTAGGTCTCTTCGCTACCAAGTGCCGAGCTTAAAACATAAAGGAAATGAGAAAGTTTCATGATGGAACGATGTTCTTCCCCATCATCTAGGAGTGAAATGCAAAGTGGAAATCCTTTCGGATCCAGATCTTGACTCGGAGGCTCACAAGAACAATTCTATGAGCCAAGAGGAGGAATGGATACCATGTTTCATTCATATCCTATGTTGAAGTCCTTCGTAGGGCTACAATCTAAATCGGTAAATCACAATGTACAAGAAAATTCAATGGCTACTTTTGCAGCTAATACAGTGAACTTAGTGATGGAAAACCTAGATGCTATTTTGGAAAAAACATTTTCTTCCAAAAGATTTCAAAAGATTAAGTCTTTGGAGGTTTTTATCTTATGTGAATTTGGTCCTGAAAACATTCTTTACGAATGGAAAACGGTTCAAAAAAACAAGATGAAAGGAACTCCACGACGCTTGAGATGATGGTTTCTAACTAGGATTTATTGTTGGAAATGGTTTTGCGGTTTGTTGTAAGGTTGTTGAAGGTTGGTTGTGATCAGCTCTCTAACTTTCAATTGTTCTCTTTCGTTGAACCTTGTCTAGATGCTTGGTATTCTAGACCTTGTTTTACAATTACTTTATTATTTTTTCTTTTGGTTGTCAAAGTTTTGATATCCATTCAAAACCCTTATTGAAACAAATATATTTACGATGAATACAAGTTATGGATATTTAACTCCTACACGTCATTAGAATGTAACAACATCGTCTTATATGTGGATGATAAAAAGTGAGGGATGTCATTTCAATAAGCTCAATTGATAAGTTTATACATCCCATATAGGCCCCCATAGTTGTAACTAATCACCTTCCTTATACATGGTATTGTCAATTGGTTGATATGGTTATGCCACTGCTGAGGAGGAACATAATTTTCTCATACTCACAATGCATATTCATGAGATCATCTTGTGTGTCTACCAGTTTTTTTCTAGTTTGGTGATCTTTTGCTTCAGTACAGGGTCCTTCAATCTCGCACTTGCTTCATACACCATACTATTTACTACAACCGCTCTTTCACTATGATCAACACCCTAAAAAGTAACAACACATTTAGATTCTATGAAACACTCAAAAATTAATACTATAATTACATGATAGAGTCTGAGTCTATTCACGTTAAAATCTATAATGTGAACGGATATAGTTTAATAAATTTATGATTTAATAAAATATGGCTCATTAGTTGTGACGAAGGATGCAAACTTGAAGCATTTTGGTAATAGTATTGGTTCCAAACACTATATGCACCATTACAATATTGTGCGGGTCTTCTGTTAGAAAATAAAGAGCCAGCAGATGATCTTATGAACATTTTTTACATTGAAAAATAGCCATAATAAACCGTGGACATAAAAACATCATCAAAAAGGTGGTTTATATTTCCTGGTTTTGGAGGTCTTCTATGTGGACAAACAGGATCACATCGTACTGTTAACGTCCCCTTAAACCGAATATGATATATCCCGTCTTTGATCGCTATCAGACAGGGTAAGCCTTAGTTCAATTAGCAATGCCTTCGGCTTACTTATCTATGTTATGTTGCACTACAATATTAGAGACAATGGGAAAGTATCATGTATGAAGGAGGCACATTAGATGTTATTTGAATTATTGGTTTTGTTCATTTTTCTTTTAATATATTCAGGTTTTGTTTTTTCGTACCATCTCTTGTACAAGTTTTACTACAATAGTTTGATAACTTATTTTCTTCCCTTGATTATTTCCACATAAAACACACTTCACTTTAAACTTAGATGCAGTCATGGGTTCTAATCCTCATCCCATCGCTCTCAAAACTATCACTTTGTATGTAACTTCTAAGTAGAAAAAAAAATTGATGAGAACTCCTAATTAAGATGTAATCCACACTTAAAATAAAATATTAGGAGTGGAAGCTTTATCAATTTTGCATTTAGATATGTACAATATCCATGATATCAGATTTGAACCATTGCGGTGGAAAGGAGGGTCAATTGATCCCGTCAATAGGTTATCAAAAAAAAAAAAAAAAATCTTATCTTGAGCAATATGAATTAATCGAGCAATAAACATTTTGTTATGGGTGATTGTAAAAATGTTTGACATGAAAATGGACGTTTACAATGCATTCATGCATCAACAACCAAATGCATCATGTTCATTCATGTATGTATATCGTTGTCGAGTCAAATCACATACGTGTGTCCAAATGTTTTGTATTTTTTGTACCTCTAAACACATGAATTTTTGACATCATTGAAATTTTAGAGGCGATTACCAAAAAAATGTACGAGATTCTTGTAATGATATGAACTAGTGAAATGTTTATTCTGAATGCAAAATGCATGCGAATTTTTATTTTATAAAAAAAGTTGATTTTTTTTGTTTATTTTTAATTTTGTTTAAAGATTGTTTCTTATTTTGTAATGCAAGAAAATATTAGATGAAAGTTAGAAACCAAAAACAAACCAATTGATTCCTAAATCTAGTCTTCTCAAACAAAACCTCAGATAGAGCAATAGATGAAAAGGAGAGTGATTATAATACCTTCACTTACCTACAAGTTGCAAAGCTCCTCCTTTATTGTGTTCGATTTTATCTTGGATGATTGTTAGTTTCTTCAGATGTTGGTGGAGACACACAACCAACACCTCCCCTTGATTGCCTTGGATTTCTAGATGTTTGATGAAGGATGAATTGATTGGATTAGATTGAAGATGGATTGCTAGAGTGGATGGATTGATTGGATGATTGAAGATAAAAATGGCAAAGGCTGGTTATGGATTTTCCAAGTTAGCTCTCATGGAGGAGGAGAGCTTAATTTATAATTTGTGTTCATGTGTAAATTCGAAAAGCTATAAGACTTGAAACTAAACACCTAAAAGTTTTAAAGCTTTAAACTAACTTATAAAGAACCATCAAGATAAGAGTTTAGGGAGAATAACTTCTTTAACATGCATATAACTTTGAAAACAATCAAACTAACATGCCTAAATCAATCTCTACTCTTTGAATGCTAACTTTGAAATGAACCTAAGAAGATCCTTAGCAATCAAATTTTATTGTTAGTATGATCTCAAGGTTTTAGAATGGAGTCTCACCAATAATGGCTACAAGACCATGATGGTTCTCTCCATATTACTCAAGCTTGAGTTAATGGATGCACTATGGAGATGCTAGCTCAATATCAATGGAGAAATTCTCAAGATCCTAAATGTCTGTAGTTTATGTTAAGGGAGCACAAGTGTTCTAAGAAATGGTAAGGAGGAGGGTTCTATTTATAGGTTTCACATTCTAAGAATGGTATGAATTTGGTGCATGTGGAACAAAGGTAAGTCTAAAAAGCAAGTTTTTAGAAGTCAATGCACTTTTGATTAGAATTATAATTTAATTAATCTTTTAGGATTAATTAATAATCCCAAGTAAAGCTTATGAAGCTTTACGGGAGCATCGTAAGGGTTTGGAAATATTTTGGAAGTTTTGGAAGCGAGATTTAGCCAATAAGAAGGTTTATTGGTTAAATGCAAGGTAGGAGGCTTAATTAATGTATATTAGTTAATCAATGAGAGTTGAGGAAAAACAATTTTTATTGACGAAGTATCGTCAATTTATGAGGAATAGAATGGTTAGTGCAATGTTAGTAATAAAAATTCTTTAATCAAATTACAGGTGTCTACATAATTAATGGATGGAGGATGCAATGTCTAGGATGAAGCCATGTTGGATTGGAATCAAGGGTGGAGAATGCATGAGAATAATGGAGAATTATAGAATTTGAGAGAAGATTCAATGGAGGGTGGAAGGTTTATTTGAATTTTTAAATGGAGGGAAGTTTAGAGAGGCTTCTAAAAATACAAGCCTCTGGATTTAGAGGTGGAGCATGTGATTAGGATTAGGATAAGGGTTAGTTTAGGTTAAATAAATATGATTAGAAGTGGGGTTATATGGAAAGGCTAAGGATAGGGATGTGTAGATTAGATGATAGGTAAGATGTAGGAATATTAAATTCCTATAAAATGTTAATGAATGAAAAATAGGATGATAGGATAAAATAATGAAATAAAAGTGATTAATGATAAGATGGGATATAATAATGATTTCAAAGGATCAATGATGGAATGATAAATAATAAAATGGATTGATAATAATAATTAATCTTATGATTAATTAGTATATGGATGATGTTGGGATATTTGCGGGACAGATTAATCGTGATTAAGCATGTCGACAATTTAGATATCCACATTTTGCCCCTCTTTGAAGTGTTATTATGGAGAAATGACAATTCAAAGAAAATAAAAAAATATAGTATGATGTTTTTATGATTTCCCCTCGAGGGTTAGGCAAAGAAGGAATGAGTTGGGTAAGCTGCTCAAAAAAGGAGAGGTCCAAGTTAGGAGATGAGATATGATTAGAGGATGAGAAAATTGAGGATTTAGAGGATTATAATATTGAGGATTTATAGGACAAGAAGATTGAGGATTAAAGGATTATCAGATTAGAAGATAAGAGGTAGAGAAGATAAGAAAATAGGATTTAGATGAGATTAGAAGAGTACAAGATTAGAGGATTGGGAGATAATGGATTTTTGAAGAGAGGATGCCCCAATCAAGGGGTTGAGATTTTGAGGATTTTGGATTATAGGATGCCCCGAGTCAACGATGTATGAAAAAGGTGAAGATTTAGGATTATTTTAGTAGATTATTCCTTAGTAATGATGTATAACAAGGGTGAAGATTTAGGATTTAGATTTGAGGATATTGGTTTATAGGATGTTAGATTTTGAGATGGCCCAATCAAGGGGGTAGGATTTGAGGATGTTGGATTTGAAGATGTTTAGAGGTTGAGATTCCCTGGTTAAGGGGTAGGATTTGAATATTTATAAAGGATGTTGGATTTGAATATGTTTAGAGGTTAAGATTCCTAGTCAAAGGGGGAGGATTTGAATACTTGAGGATGTTGGATTTGATGATGAGACATTTGATGATTTTAAAGGATTAGAAGATTGAGGATGTGTGGATGAAAGAATAAAGATTGGGTTTGATGATCATGTTTGGTGATGAGATGATGTTAGAAGATGCCCCGATCAGGAGTGAGGATTTTGGATGTTAGAGGCAAGATTATAAGATTTGGATGTGGAGATTGATTGATTGATGAAATGATTGATTGGATATGATGGGGAGGAGGTTAGATAGTTAGTGAGATGAATATGAGTATTATGTGTGGATAGTGATAGGGATGAAATATGGTGATATAAGGGGGTGTGTTACCATAAATTTCCCACGATTTTCATCATTATTTGTTATGATTAATGATATGACATAAAGCAAGATGTGTCAAGGTATAATTAGACCATGATGGTTGAATTGACAAATGCATGTGTCCTCATATCATTGGACAGATTAATATAAAAAATATGGTCCTCATATCATTGGACCATGCTAAAAGAAAAATAAGCAAAAAGGGGCCTCATATCAATGGCAAAAATGTTAATGCAGATAAACAAGCAAACACACAAAACAAAACACACACATTGCATTTTTGTATTTTTTGTTGGTGTTATTTTGTGATATTTTATGGATTTTTTTAATATTTTGATTTTTAGATTTTGGATTTTAGATGTTTATATTATTTGATGTGGGATGGTGAGATTTTTGTATTTAGGATGGGGGAATGGTTGAGATGTGTAGTAAGATGAAAGGATTTAGGATGGGATAGCTCATGAGGGTATGGGAAGGGATGTAAGGTGGGATGTGACTTTCTCCTATAAGTCCCAAAGTGTGTTTGGGTAGGATGAAGGGGAGGGATTGAGGGATATTAGATAGGTTGGATGTGATAGGGATGGGTTGATCAGTTAGGATTAGATGGAATGTGAGATTAGGATGAGAGAGATGTGGTATAATATAAGATAGGAGATATGTAAGATGATAACATATGCCCCCAATTATAGGGGGGATGGATTGAGAGATAAATGTGGTATGCCCCAAGTGTAAAGTAGGGTGGCATGTGTGGATGGATTCGATTTTTCCACCAGGTGTAAGGTAGGATGGAAATTGGGGGTATCTAAAATGGATGATGCCCCTAGCATATGATAGTAAAGTTTCCCCCAGTCATGATGATGACGGTTCAAAAGGGTCATGAGGAGGATTAGATGAAAAGGAAAGGATCATCATCGCCCATGAATATTCAATCCTAATGGAAAAAGGATTTGGATGCAATGGATGAAAAGAAAATGAAATCCATGATGAACAAAATATGAGTCTAATGACACATGTTGCAAAGCAAGAGTTGGACTAAAACATAGGTGTGACCAAAGTCTAAACAATACCTAAGACATGCAAGCCCTATGTCTCTGCGAGATCAAAGTGTGTGCGATTGTGATGGTTAATTACCATTTAAAGTGAAGACTTAATGGGTAGTGTGTGAAGAAAAACTATCCAATGTATATGTAGTGATTAAGTCAAGTAGGTTAATGAAGGTGAATGGAAGGCTAAGTTGTGAATTGCTCGACATCGGTCAAAGGCGTCCATAACCCTAAAGGAGATACATTTGATTCTTGTCACAACATTTCTCTACTACCAACCAGATGTCCATAGCCCTAGTAGAGTTGCTAGAAACACCCCTAGAGAGAGTCTTGAGGTGGATTTTATTTGATATTTTTATTTTGATATGATTTTTTCTTGTTTGATATTTGGATTTTTTTTTGCATAAATCAGTTCCACTCTCTTGAGAACTCTCAAGGGATTAAGAATCACTAGTGGCTTGATGGGGGGATGAAAATGAGTGTGGTGATGACATTGGATAGAGTGTCAAAATATGCACCCAAGGGTCTTCACCACAAGTTGATTAATTGTGTTAAAGTGCATGGATCTCTAGGAGGACATTTTTTTATAGAATGTTGGAGGTAATGATATACCAAGATCACACGGTTGAAGTAGGTACTATTTTCTTACAACATGTGTGAGCAAGTGGAAATATTTATTCAAATGAATGGATTGGAAGAGGATATTAATGGATGTGATGATAAGAATGGATGAGATCAAAAAGGATTTGGATTTTGGATAGAATAATGATGGGTGGGAAGGAAAAAACATCTATGTGCGGGTGATTAATTATGTGCTCAATACATTTTGAAGTGTTTAGTATTTATAGGAGGTTAAATGATTTGTGATTGGGTTGAGTGGTTGGAATCGTAGGATCGAAAAGAGGAGTGGTAGAAATGGGTTATGATGGAGTAGTGAGAGGAATGGCATTAGTGTTAGGTTTATAACATGAGCCTAAATGACATGGATTTTGATGAAGGGAGATGGGTTCGTGAATGCCTTGTTCATGGATGCCTAATCCTTTTCCTTGATGTTTCATATTAGTGAACATATTTTTGGCTATAGGATATGAAGTGGATGGGGAATATGATGCCATGTGGTCATCATGAGACTGGGGGCTTGTAATTTTGTCATCCGCTAAGAGTCTAGACTTAACAAAGGATGGGAGGTGAAATTTGTTTTGGTTTTTGTTCGGTGAAGGATGTTTAGATGTATGATGAGATTTGGATGGCTAATGATGTTTAGATGTAGAATGGGATTTGTTTTAATGGATGGTGGATGATGGTTAGGGAGATTATTGGGATGGAAAGGTGGTGGATAAAGAGGTACAAAGACAATAAGCCCTTAGTTAATGAGGTTTTGGACATAAGACCTAAATTGTATGCAACGATTGATCGAATTTCCATGGGTGCGATGGAAGTCACAAGTAATAATATTCTCGATACCAATATGGTTTGGGAAGGTTTTGATCGTATGATTTGATTGGGGGATGCATGATCATGTTGAAGGTTTTGAGATGATGTAAGATGGTGGTCAAGGATTGTCCTAAAGGAATAAAGTGGTTTGGGTTAAATGGTTTTGGTGGAGTAGGAATTAAATGTGTAGGATTGGGTGGACAATGAGATGTTTTGGTTGATTTGGATTTATGAGTTGAATTAAATTGTTTTGGACTAGGTTTGGGGGCTGAAGTGGATGGTTTGGGCTTGGAGGCCACATTAGATTTGGTTTATTTTAGATTGGTTGGAGTATGTGATTTTGAGATAGATGGTTATGGATTAGGATTAGTAGATGTAGATGAAGGGGATGGGGTATATTTAGATGAAGAGAAGGGACATGATATGGGGTCACATTAGATTTTGGTGATGTTGGGGATGAAGGAGATCGGGAGATGGGTATGGTGTAGGAACCACATTAGATTTGGTTGATTTAGGGGGTGAAGTAGATGAAGGTGGAATATGAGCCTCATTAGAGTGGGTAGGATTGGGATTGGCTTTTCTAGGTTTAGGAGTTGGCGACTTAGGAGTCACGTAAGATGTTTTAGGATTAGGGGATGGTGGATTTAAAATAGGATTAGAGGATAGTATAGTGTTAGGTTTAGGTGATGAAGGGGGTAAGATAGGATTAGGTGTGGATGAAGAGGATGAGGGTGGTGTAGGAGCCACATTATATGGTTTAGGATTGGGGGTAGAAGAGGATGAGGGTGACTTAGGATTCATGTTGGATGAGATAGTCTGGATAGGATTGGGATTAGGTGATGGAGGGGATGAAATAGACTTAGGGTCTGCATTTGATGGTGGATTAGGGGATGTGGGACTATCTAGGATAAATTCCGTAGGATTGGATTGGGGTGATGAAGATGACGAGGATGGAGGACTAAGATGAGAAGTGGGTGATGATAATTTTTGTTTAACTTGTTGGGGTTTCTGTGGATATGTGAATGGGACTGAATGATAGGTTTTAGGATGACTAGATTTAGGAGTTGGGGTTTTGGATGGTGGTGGACTATTTGCATAAGTTTTTATGATAGGATGATTGATAGGGATTTGGAGGTTGTGGTTCAAGATGGTTGTGTGGGTTTGGGATGGGTGGCTAGATTATCAAAGAGACAAAGGAGGTCCTCTTGGTCTACAGGTAAAAGTTGGTGAGGTGGTCAAAGTTGATGAAATTTGATTGTGGGGATAGTGATTTATTTTAATTGGGGTGGGATGTAGATTGTGATGATTTGGTTTCCTCAAAGATGAAGTCAAGGGGGTGAGAAGTAGGGATCTTATGAAGGGGATATTGTAGATGGCATTAGGCTGGGGGACGATAGTTTTGGGGGTGATTGGTTGATTGAAGATTGGATATTTTTGGTTAAGTAGTTGGATGGTTTTTAGGAGGTTAGGATCAATATGGGATGGTTGGTTTGGATGACGGGGAGAGGGTTGGTTAAGGTAGGATGTTAAGTTTGAGATTTTTTGTTAATGTGTTGGATAGTGTGTGGGACTTCATGGTCAAAGTGATATGGTTGACTTTGATGGGTGGGGGATGATGGGATAATTTGGTTGATGGATTTAGAAAAGAGGTAGGGGTTTGGATATCGGTTGGGAAACAATGAGGATTGAGGATCAAAGTCCATTTTTCTATAAGGTGTGTGGGGGATTATATTAGGTTTGGTTAAGGGTGATAATGGTATTAGGATTGGGATCTTGTGATTAAGGATGGATGATTATGATAATGTTTGATTAATTAAAAAATTTAAGGTGATGGGATGGTTAAGGGTGTTCACAAACAAACAACAAACATGCAACACACCCTAAATAGTCAAGTGGGATTGTAATCAAGCTATAGCCCACTTTCAATACCACACACCAATGATGGTGCCACAATTGGCTCTCCACCTATGTGTCGATGTGGGTTTGGACCGGCGAGTGATCATGGGAGTGCAGCCTCCTCGCACTATAGCTCAATATGCGGCCAAGAGATTTCCTAGTCTAGGATGTACGAGCTCACAAAAGGAGTCCCCGATATACCTTGCGGTATGTGGGTCCCAAGTCTATGTTGAAAAGATGATGTTTAAGGGATGGTTATTGGGATGTGGAAGCCCCTCACTTCACGCCGCTCTTAAAACAAGCAAGTGTTTAGCCAATAACAATAGTTGTCCAAGAATTTGTATACCTCGCCAAAACACGGGGTGTGTGTACATGTGTGGAGATGAAGCCCACAGTCATGAGACCCCTAGGAATATGAAAAGTCCATAGATATAACTTCCATGTCATGTTGCCCCTACAAAATAAAAATTGGGAAGGCTACCCACTTTTGATCCTCAAGATTGTCCTAGGATGCGAGAGGAGAGTATACACGATTTTTCCTCCATGATGAACAAGCAACAATGCAAAAACACAAGGAAAAAGATAAATTCAAGATAAACGATGATAAAATGAAATTATGAAGATTATTAGTTTGATGATTAGGTCTTCAAGAGGAGGCCCTATGAAACAAGGGTTAGTAATTTGGATTTTAAACCCAATATCTTTAACCAAACGAGATGAAAAATAAAATGATTAATAGTTTTTCAATCCTACGATCACAAAAAAGGTTAGATGGATATCAAAATGGATTGAATATCCCCTTGTTATTGTAATAAACCTACAAAAATAGAATGCTATGACTAAAAAATCACCTAAAAACAATTGAAAACAAGATTAAATTGTTAGTCGTAAACAAAAAATGTGATTCTACAAAGTTATTGATTGATAGAGCATATGTGCCAAATTATTGCAAAGGTTCCAAATTAGAGAAAAGGTGCCACTTTAGGACATATGCACCATTATGTGTGCAAAGGCGCCAATGTATGAGAAAAAGCACAAACAGTCAAAAACAGCAAAAAAACAAGCTTTTAAAGCTAACACAAATGCGTTGAAGTATCTCGCAAAGGTGAAAATATAGGTCAAAGGTTCCACTTTATGGACATATGAATCATTTTGTGAATATAGGCGTCATTCTACGAACAAAAGATGAAAACAGGGTCAAAAACAGTGAAAAAAGGAAAAAAATGTAATTTTGGGGTTTCAAAGGCCAAAACAAAGGCACTAAAGTATCTGCAAAGGATCCAATACAGGTCATAGGCACCACTTTATGGAAATAGGTGTCATTTTGTGAATATGGGTGCCATCCTGTGAATAAAAGATGAAAATGGGGTCAAAAATAGTGAAAACAAGCAAAAATTTACAATTTTAGGATTTCAAAGGCCAAAACAAAGGCGTTGAAGTATCTGCAAAGGCACCAATATAGGTCATAGGTGCCACTTTATGGAAATGGGCACCATTCTGTAAAAAAATATGAAAAAGGGTCAAAAATAGTGAAAACGGGAAAAAACTTATAATTTCGAGGTTTCAAAGGTCAAAACAAAAGCGTTGAAGTATTTGCAAAGGCGTCTAAGTAGAACATAGGTTTTGACTCAGGTCATAGGTTCCATTTTACATGCATATGTGCCAATACGCATAACATATGAAATATTTTGTGCTGGAAACATAATCTGAGATCGAAATTTTGAATTTTGAGAGGCTAAACGTCAACAAATATTCTTGAAACCTTGATAGCCTATGCAACGAATCAAACAAAATTAGAAATGATAAAAAAAAAAATGGGGGAGTAAGCCCCAGGGTGGGCACAACAATTTAAAGAAAGAAAATATTAGATGAAATTTAACAATAAAAAACAAACCAATAGATTCATAAATCTATCCTTCTCAAACAAAACCACAAATAGTAATAGATGAAAAGGAGAGAGAGAGTATAATACATGTATTTACCTACAAGTTTCAAATATCCTCCTTTGTTGTGTTGCATTTTCTCTCGGATGATTGTTGGTTGCTTCAAATGTTTTTGGAGACACACAAACCGCACCTCCCCTTGATTTCCTTGGATTGCTAGATGTTTGATGAAGGATGAATTGATTGGAGTAGATTGAAGATGGATTGATAGAGTGGATGGATTGATTGAATGATTGAAGATAAAATTGGCAAAGATTGGTTATGGATTTTCCCAAGTTAGCTCTCATGGAGGAGGAGAACTTAATTTATATTTAATGGGTGGAGGATGTAATTGGTAGGATGAATCCATCTTTGGATTGGGATCAAGGGTCGAGAATGCATGAGAAGAGTGGAGAATTCTAGAATTTGAGAGAAGATTCAAAGGATGGTGGAAGGAATATTTGCATTTTTAAATGGAAGGAAATTTAGAGAGGCTTCTAGAAATAGAAACCTCTAGATTTAGAGGTGGAGCATGTGATTAGGATTAGGATTAGATTAGGTTAAATAAATGTGATTAGGAGTGAGATTACATGGAAAGGCTAGGTGTAGGGATGTGTAGAGTAGGTGGTAGGTGAGATGTAGGAATATTAAATTCCTATAAAATGTTAATAAAGGAAAAATAGCATAATAGGATATAATAATGAAATAAAATTGATTAATGATAAGATGAAATATAACAATGATTTAAAAGGATCAATGATGGAATGATAAATAATGATAAGGGGTAAATAAGATAAAATGGATTAATAATAATAATAATAATAATAATTAATCTTTTGATTGATTATTATATGGATGAAGTTAGGATATTTGCAAGACAAATTAATTGTGATTAAGCAAGTCAACAATTTAGATGTCTACAATTTTATAATAGAATGACAAAAGTCCAACATCCCTGTAAAGTTATTAACACTTTTTTACCATTAAATTTTAGGTGTACGATCTAGACTCAAATATCTATTATGTGGATTAGTTTTGTATTTTTCAATATATATATAATTCATTTTGTAGTGAAAATATTTCTGATTTAGGAATGTACGAGATGTTTATGGTGATATATCTTCATATTTATATCGAAGTTGATTTTTTTATGAGTACAAAGAAGACATCAAAACATAGTAAAATTATTGTTTCATTTTTTGGAAATGCTTTACTTTTTCATAGTGTGTTGAATGGGTAATACTAAATTTCTTAAAATACCATATTTTAGCAATAATTTAAAAAAATAGTAAAACTTATTTTCAAAAAAACAAAAATTATATTTTTAGAAAGCTAGTAAAAAACTGAATTTAAGTATAAATTTTCATAATTTTATTTATCAATTATACCTAAATATGTGGCATTTATGTGGCACATTTAGGCCTATAATTGTCCTCCAAATAGATTAAAGGTAAAAATATGCCATATAGATGCCACCTAGGCTCCACATAAGGGGGTTCACCCGAAGAGAGTTCAAGAGAATCCCTTTGCGTGAACCTACCTTGAGCGAACCCCCTTTATTTACATGCGGTGGCCATGTTCGCCACCCAAACACCACCAAATATATTTATTTTAAAATACGGTTTCAAAGCTATATTTTTAATATCTTTTATAATTAATTTTTTATATTTTCTTGTATTTAATTAATAGTTTACATATATTTTAATATATTAAAATAAAAAACAATATTTTTCTAAAATATTTGTTATAATATTAAAATATGTATATATTACATAAAATTTAAAGCAATGTATAGTTATAAATGACTATATATCTAAATATATGAAAAGATGTTATAATTATTTAATTAATATATAAAAAAGAAAGATTATTTTAAAAGTTGAAAAAAAAGTTTTGAAATTAGAAAAACCAATAATTGAATAAAAATAATCTATTAAGATTTTGTTTATAGTGCGGTTTTAACACTATTTTTAGTTTTAGATAGCAATTTTTATGCAATTAAATTTGACAAAGTGGAGGAATCATAATAAATAAGAAAAATAAAAAGAGAAATATAGTGTGGAAGAACTACAAGAGCAACGTCTTAAAAGATCAATTCACAAGAAAAAGAAAAAAAGGTGGAGAAAACAATGCAAGAGGCAACGAAAGAAATTGTTGAACAATCAAACATTAGTATATACGGTAAGTGCACGAATTGGGGGCCCAAAAAGTGGACAAAATGTGATTTTAAGAAAAATGTGTACGTGGTTTGTAAAAGCACATTTGCGCTTTAGAAATATAGGTTTGGTAATTGATGAACCAAAAGTGTGTACGCATATTATATAAGCGTTTAAGTATAAGTTTTTCATTTATTATTCTTTATACTTTATTATTTCTCATACTTTAAATTTATTGTATTAAATATAAGAAATTAGGGTCACTCTACACTTTATGGAACTAGTCTCACACCTCCATGAGTCAATATAGTTTAGGAGGTAGTTTTTCATAATCTAATCTAATCAATACATAGGTATTTTTCAGATTTCAACATTCAAAGCCTAAATTTTTTAGGGTTTAAATTATACAATATATGTCTAATTTGGGAAAGAATATAGTCATTTTTCAAGTTTTTAGGCCTTTTGGATTGTTTATTGACATTTGTAGGAGTGTTAGATATGTCAAAATTATAATTTACAAACCTTGCAACTCTAAAAGGTAACAACAATTGATCGAATATATGGACTCATGAATTTTTCCATGAGCGTGGAGTTGAATCCCTAATTTTGTTGTAGAATATGGTAGCATCATGCTATGGATGAGTACCTACTTTACAAGCTTAGGGCATGCATATTTAATAGGATCACTCGAGTGATCCTCACAATCAACAATACAAGGGAGTGACCTTGGTTCCCATGTTGACATGTAAATAATCCTTTGAGCCTTATAGTATAGATTAGCAATAGTAAGGCTTGGGCAAGAAGATGATCTATCTAAGGACCCCATAATATTTTTGTAAATGTTCAATAAAATAATAAGAGATAACTTGAAGAGTTGGAAGCTAAAAGAGTGCATCACATCAATATATTTATATCACTCAACAAAAATTATGTAGGAGTAGGTGAAAATGTGCAAAATCTTCCGAACATTCATATACTTTCCATGGAGAAAGAAACTCAGGACTTTCATCAAGATTTATGTTAAGAAAATTAGTTGCATTCTCCCTTTAATGTAGAAGTAAAAAGGTTGATTAAAGTGACACATAATTCATAAACAATAAAATCTACATCAAAATTAAGAGAAATCATTTTCAAATATCCTTTTGTGTTGTTGTCAAGGCACCATTGAAATAAATTCATATATGACCAAGACAACATTGAAATAATTCGTGCATTACAAAAACGGACTTTGGTGAAAGTGATGAGAGGGAGATAGTAAATGAGAGTTTAATATAAAATTATCATCATCACTTTCAAGAAGAATAAAATCCAAGCCTCATGGGAACTTTCCGTTTAGAAGAAAATAAGAAAGACTCGATTATGAATAGGAAAATAATATATTGGACATATGATCGTGAATACTCCCACACTAATATTGATTGCACTCAATCTAGTGACCGTAAACTATTCTAATGATTTTTATGATGGTCTACATATAAACTCCCAACTAATAGTGATTTCACTCAATTCAACATAAACAGAGTCTTACACACGACTATACAAGATGTCAGAGATATCCTATTAGGATACTTTTAAACACATAAAAACGTTAGTTTATTTATTCATCTCTACTAAATTTTAAAAACCATTCTCATCATTAAAAATCCCTTTCTACATGGGAACACCAAAACTTCTCACAATACATTTCTAGGACTAAGCCTTATGGTAGAACATAGATTCATAACAAGGTTTTAAAAAAATATGAGTCTTGGAGTATTCTAAATTAATGTATACATGTTTCAAACCTTCTTAAACATCATCCACACATTGGCTCAAGGAGGGAGGTAGTTTACCCTATTTGAGGCATATGAAATTAATTATGATGATGTGATGAGATTTAGGGATTAGTGGGTCTCGGTCCCATCATCCACAATAAATCAAATGTCATTGTATGATGTGTTTGTGGGTTTTATGAACCCTAACTACATCATTATCTAAAGTAAATCAAATTTCATTTTTATAATAATTCACAAGTAATCATGTTAACTAAGTAAATTTGAGATGGAAAGAATAACATAATACAAGGAGATAAAAGAATTATAGTTTATTTCTTGTAGTAAGACAATAGGAGCTATCAACTAAGAAATTCTAACCCTTTGGAATGGAGAAGTCATTCCAATTTATATCTCCCACAATGAGACTCATCATCCACCCCCCACATGACCTCTCAAAAGTCTTATCACTTATGACTATTCACATTCCAAAAGGAGATAAAAATAACCCCATTTCTTATTAATGGAAAGGAAATTTTTACAATGCAAATATTACATAATCACTTAAGTGAATAGGAAGAAATAGTCATAAAGTACATTTACTATGGAGAATTAGAAAGTGGAAAGAGATAGAATGGAGAAAGAGTGAAGAAAGATAAGAGAAGCTCCAAGCTCAAATGAATAAAGATGAAGAAGTTCCGATCATGAAGAAGATCCACTCCTATGATGAACCGGTGAACCGGTGAAATACTCCAATGCAGTGATGAACTCCGATCCTTGACCTCTTATGCACTATGATAAGCCTCCTAGAATGATGAATTTTTATAGCCTTATAAGGTACATTGAGAGAATAAATGAGAAGCACTTGATGAATGGACCACAAAGATCAATGAATAATTCCCTCTTTCACTTAAATCAATCCTTCGATTCATGAAGCACTTATGTGCCTTTTTGGCCCTCTTGTATTTGATGAGAACTTGAAACAATTTCCCTTACAATACGAGACATGATGATCTTTCCACTTGGGAAACATAGTGACTAATGAAATGTGAGAACGATACCCTTCCAATCCTAAGATGGGTGAAGGTGGGAGATTGAACAAAGAATGCTTCAGTATTTTGATCAACCCATCCGATGAGATGAGAAATAAAAAAACACCAAATATATTTTTAGACCAAAATTGGGAGCGGGAGGGCTTCCCATCTGCCTAGGTTATAATTCAACTTCCAATCCTTTGTAAGCATGAATTTGTCCTTACCATTCGTATGAGGAAATCTCTAAAGAGATGGTCACCACATAGTGAAAGGTGGGATATTTGCAAATGTTGAAAATAGCTCTTAGAATGGGGACCTGTCATAAATAAACAGTTGATTATTTACTAGGGGTGATGATCTTGTGATGATGGGGCAAAATTTCATGAGTTGAAAACACCTTCCTAACACCCCGAGTTGTGTTTTTGAGTAAAAAAACTTATCCTTCATCACTTAAAACGTGACTTAAGGTGCTTGGGAAGAGTGTATGGAGGAGTTGAGTTGCAAGGCCCACTTTTCATGATACATAGACCCCATGGCGCATTCTTGAGCACATGTTTTCCCCTTGGATTGTCACCAAGTTTTAAGGGGAAAAGGGGACACCAAAGTGCGACCCCCCATCTTGGAAAACTTCTCACAAATTTCTCATCACATCCTTTACACCTAGGAAAGATCCAAACTTGAAAATCACTTATCTTCATGCCCCCATCTCATGATAATACCCTCCATGGTGAATTTTCAAGTTGGTGGTATCCCTTGTTACACCAAGGTGCAAAGGGGATAAGGGGGACATAAAATTTTGACCCTCATCCAACCATTCAACCTTGGTCGCATAAAAACAATTTGCAAGATCCCGATTACCATTTTCATCTCCTTGAATCTCATTCTCACAAAATCAAAACCTTCCAATTGTCACCATCTGGTGCAAAGCACACTTCTATGTCCCTTATGTCCCCATTACACCTCTTGCATCGATGTAACTCCATGCCAACCATGTTTAAGTTGTCGGTTTAAGCCATGAGTTAGAAGTTGCAATGGAAAATGAATAACTCCTCTTCATTAACACTTATTAATTTAAAAAAAATTGGTGTTATTATTATCCCTCCAAATCTCCATTTTCATTAGTTATGTTGTTGAAATTCTTCCAAATATTCATACTCTCAAAACTAAGAATTGTTCATAAATCATTATTCGTGCACCCAATTTTCATCAAACTTTGCCAATGCATTCCTTCCAAAACTCCTTTAAGCTGGTTATAAGAGCATTTCCATTGATTTTCTATGTAATTTGCAGCATCCATTTGAAATTTTTTGCCTTTTCATTTCTATAGAGTTCTATTGAAATAAAAACCTCAAAAACTGGAGTAGAAGGTCTGAAGTAAAACCTAAACTTTTGAGACCAATTTTATTGCAATCCAACATCTAGAAAACCTCCATCAAAAACTAGTTCAATTATGTGAGGATTCATGTGTCCAAATATAATAAGTTTCCAAAAATGGTAAACTCTCAGCATCCATGTTACTTCAAAAAATAAAAAAACCATCAAAAAGTGAAAATTGGGAAAACATACTAAAAATGGGCATCCTCCTAGTCATGACTTGCTAAAAATATTAAGTCTTGCAACCGAGCTCATATCACTTATATTAACTCGCATTATGTCTATCTCATTTATTTTTGCCATAATTGCAAGGTTAGGAAATGGTCTTATGGTTCAAACAATAAAGAAATACTTTGGAGGATCCCAAAACATGAGTCTCCGAGTGAATTTTACATGGCATACTTTGATGCAAGAAGTTGGATGATTCAAATCACCCTAATTGTCACATAAAGGAATCATCATGGTTGAATCATTCGGGCAGTTATCAAGGAGGTGAATTGTGAGGTTCAAAGGGGTCATGAGGAGGAATGTGATGATCACCATATTCCAACTCCGACCTTTGTGTTCAATTCTCTTTCCAAGAGGAGGAACAACATGTGAATCACGTCATGGAAAAGAACGTGCCATAATTAATTTTTGTGTGTGTGAAAGAGTGTCACTTGAACCGCATGTTACCGAGGTGCTCAATACCATCATGTTTGTAAGATCAAGAAGGCATCACAGTCCACTCGGTGTAAATCTCACAAAGTGTTTCTAAACACGTGTTCAATACTTTCAAGTGCGCCCACATCTCACAAAAGAATGAGATTGTAACCACAATGTTTCTATCCAACGGGATGTCAAACACGGAGTTTCATCCAAGGAGTAATTCTTATATCTAGAAAAGGACCGATTTCAATGAGGAGCATGTGAGCAAGAACATGTTTGAGCATCTTGAGGTTGATTGCATTCAGAAAGAAGACATCTTTGTCACGGAGGTGAATTTCAAGGCCAAGAGGAGTAACGCAGTTATCTCATGTCCGAACTCATATCTTGTTCAATACCTTATCCAAGGTCTTTATGTCTCATAGGAGAAGCAGATTTGCAATCTCGGTGTTCCAATTCAATGGGTGGTCAAGGGAAAAGAACTTCACCAATAGTCCATCATAAGCAAATTCTTCATTAGCAAGAGTTTCCTCATCTCCAATTCACCACTTCTCTCTCTCCTTCTCTCTCCTCCCACTCTCTCTAACATTATTTTCCTTTACTGAGAGTGTATTTTTTCACTCTTTCATCTAATTCACTTAAGTTACCTAATGTTGCATTGTAAAAGGACTTATTTTCATTCCTAAGGAGTTTGAAAGTCACACGGTGGTGAGATGAAAATTCACATGGGGACAGAGGAAAAGATAATTTGTAAGCTATAAATTGAAATGGGTTCTTTATTCCAAAGGGTTAGCAAATGTAGATTTTTGTTAGTTGTTGGGCTTTGTATCACTACTATTGTAAGCAATAAAGCTACATTTCTTCTATTTCCTTGCCTATGTTCTTCTACTTTCTCTCTCTCTACTTTCTAACTTTACAAGCAATGTAATCTTGTATAACTAAGGACTAACTTTGGGTCTACAATTTTTAGTCTTATTGTTGATTTGATGGTTGAATTCTTTTAATTAAATGTGGACCTACTATGGCTGATACATATGAATTTTGTAATTTCACTCACAGGATTAACCCACTATCCCTATTTCTCCTACTCCCCTTTACCTCTTTCCCAAAAACACTCCTCCTTTGTATATTGTAAAAGCATTTTTCCATAGGTATAGTGGAGTATTCATGTGTGATCCCTAGCCTAACGACCACCCCAAAGTTTTAGTTAGTTCACATTTAATAATGGGAGTCTCTCCAAAGTCAAGAAGGAAGGGCTTAGAGCATGGTCCCATCTTTGGGGCTCTGCTTCTATTTATTTGGGAAATATGGTCCCATGCGAAAAAAATTATAAATCTTGCCAAAACCCAACAAAATCCCCTGAAATTTCTCAAAGACTATAACTTAGGGAGAGGATTTCCAACCCCATAAAGTAGCTAGGGGCACAAAAATAAATTAGTTGCTTAAAATTTTTAGGGAGCTTTTTTGACACTTGGCATTTAGTTTAAGCTTCCCTCTCAATTTTCCATCCAAAAGTTTATTTTGGATTCATGGGACCCTATTTTTGCTAGTGCTAAAGCTTCCTATTTTATCTCTGCACAAGAAATAAAAATCATGGGACCCTATTAATGCTAAAATATCCTATTTTTTCTCTCCCGCATCTGCTCAAAATTTTTAGCTTTCCCTTTGCATGGGACCATGCTCTTAGCCCCGTGATTGTTGATGAAAACCAATAATTTGTTATTTTACCAACACAACTATGTAAATAAATGAACTTCCACAAAAAAATATTGAACATAATCACTCAAACCAATGTCTTTCTTGAATCATTATACCACTTGCCCAAATGTTATTTCACAATTTTAGTGTCATCCAAACACTAAAGAAAAATGAAAATGTTGGGAACCTTACTTATAGGTCAAAATAGATCTTCATTTTACTATGGGACAGAATGAATTCTGCAAAACGTTTCTACAATATTATCTAACTATATCTTAGCACGGTAAATCGGAGCATACTTTAAAGACAATTAAAAACCAAGATTATGGCCCATGTTATTGAAATATAAATAGCTCTTATTCAAATAAATGGAGTCGAACTCCCAAAAGTTCAAACACAATCACCAAATGAATCCTCTTTCTCAAAAATTCATGCTATCAATTTGACAAGAAAATCATTTTAGAACAAAATAAAGATTCCAAACTTCCTTCAAGGTAGACCAAAGATTATAATTCCGAGCTAAAACTACATTGCAACCATTTATTCATTCATAGTTCCTTACGAACAATGAGAACTATTAAAACCTTCACATTTAAGCACCAAAAGAGAGCAAAAAACAAAATATTGTACTTTATATAGAAGGAAAAACTCGAAGATTGTGAAAATCTCATAATAATCACCACATAAATTTGAGTGACCAATCTTACAAAAATCCAACTTAAAAAACATACCTTGACGTTCGCAAACACAACAAACCTCCAACAGTCTTCTTCCACACTCAACGAGTTCGGATTTACTCGGAAACTCCAAATGCCAAAGGTTGAAAACCAAGAGCTCTCGAACACTCCAAAATAAAACCAGCCAAAACATACCAAACAATAATTAATGCATATCAAATGTGCCTCAAGCTCAACAATCTATAAAAAGGTAACGTTTGTTTATAAGGAAAAAAAAAAAGTGCCAATATAACCAAACTAAACAAAAATGTTGAACGTAAAGGAATGCCTCTAAAATCACTGCCAAAACTAACAAACCAAACTCTTGCTCACTTCCTATTAGTCATCAAAATGGGATTGAAATCATGGATCAAATTTGAAGGATCTGAATTTTATTGTCAAGGGTAAATATTGGACCAATCTTTTGATGATGGAAAGCAATATGAATATTTTACACTTCATATGACAAGAATAAATCAAGTATACATGTCATAAAAATTAAGAATGTTTTTTTAAATTAGAATTGGTTTTTAAAATAATCACCATTTGATTGGCACCTTAAATAAACAAGGGAAAATCATAATCCAAACAAATTGACCCCTAAATCAGAATGGTGTAAAATTAAGATGCATTTGAACTAGTAAAATAATCAAATTATGATGTAAAGAAAACCCAAATTTGTAATATTCCAATTTTCTAAAAATCATCATAACTAAAATAAGCATTAAATAAATACATAAACAAACAATTGAAATGAGACAAGCAAACACACATATTATTAAATACATAAATACCATCAAACTATGTGTGCGACACTAGGATATCTTATCAAAATATTTAAGAAAACTTGTAAATAACAAAATAAATAACTTTAACTTCTACTTGGATTTTAGTGCTAAAATTAAAACCCATTTGGATTCTTACCACTTCAATAAAAAAATCCATTAACCACTAAAATTAAAACCCATGTAAATTTTAACTAGTAAAATGCATTGAATTAGATTTTTTCCAACTAAATTAAAGAAAATGTGCATCCATACATTGAAACACCCATCTTGGCTATCTCTTTGAAAAATCCAAGAGCTTCACCTCATGCATAATATGCATTCAGATCTACTACACATAAATGATGTATTTACCAAATTAGACTACTCCAGTAAACACACACACACACACACACACACACACACACACACACACACACACACACACACACACACACACACACTTCATAATTCTCCCTAAATATGTTCACAACCATCTTCCTCAACTCCTTAGGCATATAGTTGAGTAGCATTGTCTTGAGCACAACTGCAAATATAAAATTCTTGTTGGCCTCCACATCACTATCATTGAACAAAGGTTAGAGAGAAGATACCAATGATGACTTGGAGGGTGCTTTCAATGGACGAAGAAGATTATCTCTACATGTTCTCCCCCTCTGCAACGAGCTCCTCTCCTCTTCCCTGCATTCTGCCATCTTAGATAGGTCTAATCAACCTTTGCATTAGGAAGTAGCTCGACACTTAGCTCGATTCTTCTTTGGAAGGGTCATAATGGGTGAGCTCCTCAAGTGACTCAAACTTTTTTTTTTCCTGAAAGCAAGCCCCAATGATATTTTCCCCGAGCTCCCCCATTAGATACAAATAGATCTAATCCAATCATCTTGGATCGTTTCTTTTCTACACACTAAGCTCAAATTGATCTGGGTCAACAGTCTTGATTCAAGATCATTGCGAGCTCATCCCCCATGGTTTGGCACCAACGTGGTTCCCATATAGCCTTCTCGACACCCTACATTACAAGTCACAAATTGAAGTCACTCTTTGAGATTATTTCAAAACTTTTCTATAATCTCTTCCCCAACCTTCGATATCCATCTCAACCCATATCCAAGCTAGTGGCCACTCTACATGCTCGATTTATTCCAAATCATGTTGTGCAAGCTCCCAAGTGGACAAATATTTGTGTGCAAGTTGATCCTTTGTTCTCTACCTCTCAAGGTGGCTCCTGCAACAAAGAAGTGGAAACAAGTACAAGGTGGTAGATAAAACATTTGAATGAATCCCAAGCAAAGGCCAGAACCCTAAACGGTAATATTAAATCTTTGGTTTTTAGGTATTTGTGCTCAAGTATTTGTTGAGCTAACATCACCAACTTGCTAGAAACTTGGGATTTGACCTTAATAGTATTATAGTAGTAGTATATTTATTATATTAAAACTTTTGGTAAATGTAAATAATATGCTTTGTCTAATGTATCTACAAATCACGCATAGATCCTAGGAAGCTGGAGGTGATTGTTGTTTATAGAAGTCATAAATTTTTATTAAGATTTAAAAGTTTCATTCAAATTGTTGACATGTGTTTTTCACCATAGCCATTCTTTTGACTGATTTAAAAGTAAAGTTGCATTTTTGTATTGTCAAATGATTTTTACACTATTGATTTTTTTACATACAATTTTTACCCGCGCTTTTCTCGACAAGTTTGAAGCCTTGGGAAGGTTTGTGAAGGGTTCAATGTTGAACCCTAATTGAAATCAGTATGATGAACCTTGCCTAAATGTGGGATATAACGATAGTTGAAATTTGAAAGCCACGTGACTATCACATGATTAATCGAAAGCAATAGTGGTATAATTTATAAACATGAGAAAGCATTCGTATAGCTCCAAGTTCACAAAATAACCATAACCACCTTCAATCCCACAATGTGACATTTTAAAAATTGAATAGGTTTAATACTTTAATATTAATGCTAATGTTTATGCATAAATCCAATGACCACAACAAACACCGAATCGCATGAAAATGATCAAATAGAAAGCGCTCTATAACAAATTGAGCTCATGTTGACATTAAAAAAATTGGTATAACATTTATATTGAAACTCTAGTGGTGTTTATTATGAATGTTGTTTGCGATAAAAAGATTAAATTACACTTAAATGAGGCAAATCAAAAAATATAATGAGCAAGATAAGTGGTCCCTACCACATATTAAATGATGATGGTTCAAAATGATTCGAGATATAATAGATTTGATTGAGAAGGTGGAAAAAAAAATTGATGAAAAAAATCTTATATTACATTAATGCAATAAGATACAAGATAACTTTCAACGAAAAATCGGGTGGTATGAGAGCATGCCCCAAAGCCATGAACAAACTAGGTCGAGCCTAGAAACCAAAAGTCAACATAGGCCGAGTCTAGGGAGATACAACAAAAAATTGATCCTGTAATGCCCCTCCTGGGACACCAAAAGAACACCAAACGTGACTGAAAAATTACAGGGTAAATTTTTATTTTATTTTTTTTAAAAGGTGTTTAGTTAATACCATTACATCTTTTAGAAACTTCCCTGATAATCACAAATTTTATACTGTTTTAATTTATCCAATTAAGTGAAGTATTAGCCTAAACCCGATTTTAATTATTTACTTATATTTTAGATTTACTAGGGCCCCTAAAAAAAAAAAAAGTCCACACCCCCCTTAATTTAATTTACCGTTTCCACCAATATTCCCATGACTAAAAGTGAGCAGAGTTTTATTTGAGCCCTCGGATTAGATAAATCTTGGCCCTAGATCTCCTTTTACCCTAGGATTGCCCTAACTTCTCTATGTTTCTCTTTTTCTTTCTCTTTCTCTTATTTCTCTCTTCTCATTTGTTTTGTTTGGTCTTTGTTTCTTCATACATGTTGATGGAAAGATCTAAGGAGAAAATCACAAGGAAATCTGGTTGATTGTTTGTTGTTGTATTTTATTTATTTTTTTGTATGAAGAATATGTATTTATATATATATTTATACTTATTTATTTTATTTTGGAGAAGATGAAGAAGGGGGCGGATTTATTGTTGTTACACGCAGGTGGAAGGGGGAGGAGGAATGGCTGGGAGGAGGATGGAAGTGGAGCGGCGGACGGCATGGTGTGGAGGTTTGTGCGCATCGGAGGCGCGGGGAGGGGACGATTACGCAGTGGCGGCGCGTGTGGGGAGAGGAGGCGAGGGGCGGTGTGGCGTTGGGTGCTACGGGTGCGGCGGCGAAGGGGGAACAGTGTTGTGCGGGGGTGGGGACACGGCCGGGACAGGCCGAGGTTCTTTGCACAGTGTGGGGCGGGACAGGCCCGCAGGACTAGCGATGGGGGGAGGTGTTTGGGGGCGGTGCCCCGTGAAGCAAGCTTGGGGGGGGGAGCGGTCGGGTTGGGGGAGGGGGCCGACCCTCCCCCAATACTATATTTTTTTTTAATTTATTTATATATATAATATATATATATATATATATATATATATATTCTGATTTAGTTTTTACAAAATATATATATATTCATATATATATCGAATATACAATATATATATACCTCTTTTTTTGTTTTTCTATATATATACTGATTATAAAATCTATTAATATATGCCTATATATATATATATATATATATATATATATATATATATATATATATATATATATATATATATATTATAAAACAATTTCTACTACATTTCAATGATTATTAAATGAGAAATTCTTTGTGCATCTTACGAAAGTTGTGTTTTAAGATAAAACAAAAAGGAAAAGTGTAATATATCCATTTCACAAGCTATGATAAAACAAAAGGAAAACATTGTTGTAAGTTGTAAAATAATGAGTTTAAAGTATATGTTTATTTTATTTTATCAAATCTATGCTCAAACAATTTATTTCTTTATTGCAAAACTCAACTAAGAGAAGAAGCTTGAAAATATATCAAAAGAAGATGCTACAATAAATACATATTTTGAAATTGGTTTTCTAATACAAGTATTCATTAAGATTTTACAAACAAGAAAGTGCAAGAAAATAACAGATTCCTTTTCTTGACATAATCTTATCAATGTTGGCAAGGAAACAAAGACTATGGCAAACAACACCTTCAACACACTATGTTTCTTTTGTACAAGAGTTACATCAAGATTCAAGTAGATAGATCATTTGCTTCAATACTTCACCTCCACAAGCTTGGGCTACAAGGATGTTAAATCCCAAGTGACAACTAATCAAAATTTTCTAAGACAAGTTTACAAGTGATACAAAATGTACAAAATGGAGGATTTACAAGGAGATGTAAACTCTCACATACTATATTCGAAAGAGGGTTACATTACAAGAAAGTATCACAAGGAAGGATAAGAACAATGAGAGCCCAAAATGCCACCAATTCCAATTGAGAGCCAACTTCCATGTCTTCCAAAAACCATGCAAGGAGAAAAGAGCTTGTTTGCCACCCAACCATAGGCATCATCACATGCCTTTCCCAAGGTTGGGATGCATGCTAGCCTCCCCCAAGCCCATGGGAAAGAGGATAACTAATCAAAACTTGCACAAGGAGGGTAAACTAACAATGCTACAAGCACACAAAAATAGTTCACAACAACACAAGACTCTAAATTTACAAGGAGGAGAACCCATGTTCATCCTCAAAAATGGGGAAGAGAGGAGAAAGTTCTCCAAAGATATATATCAAATTGCTTGCACAAAGTAATAAACATCCATGCCCTCCTTATTGCTCCTAAATTCAATCAACACCCTCCTTATTCCTCCCCCTTTCTCTAAGTCCTCCTTGGAAGGATTTTCAAACCCCAAAGGGGTTTCCTTACCAAGAATGGGGAAGGAGATTCAAGCCAAATGAATCAACTTCCCCACCTCAACCATTGAGGGGAAATACTAAGACCCTACAAGGCTTGTCCATCAAGCCTTGAGGATTGAGAGGAAAATTCCCCTCTCTTCCCCACACTCCAAAACTCCATCAATCCATATGATGGAGGAGTAAAAACAAACAAACAACAACTAAAAACCACATACAACAATAACAACTTTCAACACCCAAACTAGCATCAAAAGGAAAACAACAACACAACAAAGACATAAGAGCCTACCTCAAGGAAAGCTCTCCAAAAATCTCTCCAATCTTCAAATGTCTTCACACCTTGACTTAAGCCAAACTCCAAGCTCCAAAATCCACAAGCATCCCAAGCAAGAAGCTCCTCCCAAAAAAAAAGTCCCTCTCTTTTCTCATGCATGGGAATTTGAAGAGGTGCAAGAAAGCATCCTCACAAATGAGGGGGTGACATGTGTCACCCCTCTCCCTCATCAAAGTCAAAGATGCCAAAACAAAAGAGAGAAAGGGTAAAATTAATTTTTTCCCTCTTCTCCCAAATTCCCCTAAATGTTAGCAAGACAAAACTAGTGGAACTTTTGATAAACACACAAATCCACATCCCTTACATGGATGTGACTAAACAAGAGGTAAAAAGGGAGGGAAAACTCCCTCTAGCCTTGAAAATAAGCCCCCTACCCATTAGGTAGGGTCCAAGGGCTCATTTTTATGTTAGGGGGACTCCCAAGCTACAAAGGGGTCCCCAAAAATGCCCAAAATACCCTAATTTCGGGTTTTGCATTTTTGGCACAAGGGTAGAGGGTGTGGGGACCACCCAAGGGTCTCACATGTGACCCTAAACCCTTGTGATTAAGTGACACATTAAACATAATCAACAATTTAAATGAAAGAGGAGTTATTAACTCCCAAAACAAGTTTACATCATAACCAACTACCCTAACCAAAATTAATAATTCAAAGCACAATACATTACATACATTGGGGTCACTCATAGTGCCCAAAATAATAATCACCTATACTAAGGCTTCACACAAAGAACATGGCTAGGGCTCAGCCCGTAGGCTGCTTGTGCAAGATTGAGTAGCTGGCCTGAATCCCACGTTCTCCTGTAAACCTGTCACCTGCACACTCATTGCACACATTAACCGCACCTGTCCGATACAATATAATTCAATGACATAGTAAGATATCAATGCGTTCTAAACTAACCTAACATCCTACTGAAATCAAGATGCGACAACGTGCACAATTATATTCCATATTCCAAAAGTTAGACAAGATGATAAAGTGACATATAATCCCACCATGCAACAACTATCCATCAATATAATTAGGTTCCAAACACATCATCATATTCATTAGTTTCCATTACATAACAAGAAAATGCGACAATCTAGAAATTAAGCTAAATTGGCGCTATACGCCTAAATGTCCACACCTGTCTAATAAGATCAAATATCTAAATATAAAGTCCAAGATATAACCAATCGCTGTCAAAACATGTCTATGAGCAAAGAAACAACAAACTACTGAGCTATAAAAAAGTGTGTGCACTACATCCCCCTCTACTAAAATTAGACTTCCTCCTAGAAGTCACTGAAAGAGATAGGGATATCTAGCCCTCAAAGGAATCGCATCCTCCCAGGTAGCTATGTCTCGTCGTCTTGGTCCCTTTGTACTCTAACTTGGTTCAAGTCTCGACCCCAAAGGGCCAACCTCTAGTGCTCAAAGTATGCATACTGGGCTCCAACCTCCACTATCCTCCGTCCTCCACCTGTAATGCCAACCAATCCAAAACATGAGAAGCATCAGTACATATCTACGTAGTACGAAACATGAAACACATCGTGGGCCCGTGCAAGACGTGGTGGCAAAGCTAGGCGATAGGCAACTGGACCGATGACCTCTAAAATATCAAAAGGCCCCACAAAACGAGGCGATAGCTTAGAACCCTTTCCATAACGGATCGGACTCTTATGCGGACAAACTCTTAAGAAGACTTTGTCACCCACTGAGAAGTGATGATCTATCCTCTTGGTGTCTGCATATGCCTTTTGGCGTGCTCTGGCCTGCTCAAGACGTTGTCTAATCAACACAACCTGCTGCTCTAAATCCTGAAGGTAGGCTGGTCCCAGAATAATCCTGTCATCTAGTCTATCCCAACTCAAAGGTGTCCTGCAAGGTCGTCCATACAGAGCTTGGTAAGGAGCCATACCAATGGAACTATGATAGTTGTTGTTGTAGGAAAACTCAACTAGATGCAAATAATCTTCCCATTTCCTCTGCTGATCCATGACATACATTCTCAACATGTCCTCTAACACCTGATTAACCCTCTCTATCTGCCCATCTGTCTCTGGATGATAAGTTGAACTGAAATTGATCTGAGTACCCAGAGCGGCCTGAAAAGAAGTCCAGAAAACTGAAGTGTAGATAGTATCCCTGTCATTGATGATGGTCTTCGGAATCCCATGCAACCTAACAATGTCCTCCATAAATACTTTGGCAATGGCCTGTGCATTATAGGTGACCTTGGTTGGTGAAAAGTGCGCAACCTTAGTCAACTTATCCACGGTGACCATAATGGCGTCATGACGATAAGATGACATAGGAAGTCCGACTATGAAGTCCATGGAGATCACATCCCATTTCCACTCGGGAATATCATGGGGATGTAAAAGTCCTGCGGGATGGGAATGTTCTGCCTTGACCCTCTGACACTCAAGGCATCGTGCAACAAAATCTGCTATGTCCCGTCGAAGACCTGGCCAATAATATAACTCTCTCAGATCGGCATGCATTTTCTTCACTCCTGGATGTGCTGCATATGGGGCTCGATGAGTCTTTGTGAGGATGAAGCTATGCAGATCACTTGACTTAGGCACGTAAATGCACCTGTGGAACCGAAGCAAACCATCTGCCTCTAAAACACACCTAGAATATCTGCCCTCTAATGAACCCTGAGACTCTAACATCTGTCTAGCTCCCTCATAAAATCTGTCCTCTGGAAGGTGCTCAAGAATCCTACCTCTCAAATCCAAGCTGCATGGTATCAAAGAAGCAAGCACATGACGTCGTCTACTAAGAGCATCTGCAACCACATTTTTCTTCCCTTTGATGTACTGAACCTCCATGTCATATTCACATAGGAACTCCATCCAATGCCATTGTCGAGCGTTGAGGTTCGGCTGTGAGAAGATATCTGCAAACTCCAGTGGTTCTGTCCTCAAAATGAAAGGTCTACCCAAAAGGAAATGTCGCGATGCACTAGAGCATGTACAACTGACAACTTCTGCAAGCTCCAAGTCATGAGTAGGGTAATTAAGCTCATAGTCCTTGAGCTTACGAGACTCAAAAGCAATAACCCGACGCTCTGCATAAGAACTGCTCCCAAACCCTCTAGTGATGCATCAAGTACAAACAACAAAATCCTCTCGTAGGGTCAGAACTGCCAAGATGGGCGCCGTGGTTAATATTTCCTTAAACAGCTGAAAGGCTGTTCACATTTATCTCGACCAATCAAACTTCTTCCCTTTCCTACGAAGAGAAGTAATAGGGTGAGCAATCCTAGAAAAGTCCTATACGAACTGCGGTAATACCCCGCCAAACCCATGAAACTCATTACCTCGAAGAATCGATGTGGGTGTTGGCACCCAAGATACTTTGTATCTTAGAGGGATCTACTGAGAGATACCCTCACCGAAATGATATGACCCAATCTTGAATCTCTCTGTGAAGAAAGAAGCTGCACTTTTCCAAGTTCCCATACAACTTCGCTCTCTCAAAACCACGAGGTACTGTCTCAAATGCTCCTCGTGTTCCTCCTGGAGCGAGAATAAAACAATATGTCATCAAGGAACACTAAGACAAAGTGATCCAAAATGTCCTCGAATACTCCATTCATGAGGCTCATGAAGACAGTGGGGCATTAGTCAAACCAAATGGAACCACTTTGTGAACTCATAATGCCCATAACGTGTGCGGAAAGTTGTCTTATGAATGTACGCATCACGAAATGCGTAGTGATGATACCACGACTTGAGATCGATTTTGGAGAATACTCTCACTCCCGCATCTGATCAAACAAGTCATCAATCCTAGGGAGCGGATAACGGTTCTTTATTGTGACTTTGTTGAGCTGTCTGAAGTCTACACAAAGCCTGAGAGAACCATCCTTCTTCTTCACAAATATGACTGGCGCTCCCCAAGGAGATACACTAGGGCGAATGAGACCCTTATCCAACAACTCCTCTAACTAAATCTTGAGCTCATGAAGCTCTAGGGTCGTCATCCGATAAGGTGCCCTAGAAACTGGTGCTGATCCAGGTACTAAATCAATGGTGAAATCCACCTCTCTGCGGGGTGGTAACCCTGGAAGCTCGCCTAGAAACACATCTGTATACTCCCTCAAAACTACATGATCATCTAAGGGTGAATGCTCTGGAATTCTCTCAGATCGATCACTGATGGTAATAGAAAACAAGCTGGAACCCCTTACGCATACTCCGCTTGAGTTGCTTAGCCGAAATCATGCGCGAGGATATAGGTCTCTGCATCACGATATCACTGTTGCACTCCCAAGATCATCCCGACACTCAATGACCTTATTTCGCAATCCACCTTAGCTCGATGAGCCTCGAGCCAATCCATACCCAAAACTACCTGATAGGAACCTAGAGGGATAACTCGGAGGTCAAGAGTAGTGGAGAAGGCTCCTAAATCAAGTACGCAACTCTCCACATACGAGTCCACGGCAAGTTTGGCCCCAAAGGCCAACTCAACCTGCCAACTATCTGGTTACCTAGCCACCACTAGCCCACACTGGTCCACTATAGAAGGTGATATAAAGGAATCTGAAGCACCTGAATCAAAAAGTACTGAGACAGAAATACCCCTGATAGTACCTGTCGTCTCAATGACTGTGGCCTGATGCTCGGCCTAGCGGTTGTCAACCGTCTGCATATACACGATGAGCGCATCCTACATCACCCACCGTCTGCTCGGATCTAGCAGCTCTCTGTGCATCCATGGTATTGGGTTTGTGCGGGCACATGCACACATAGTGATCTGGAGATCCACAAATAAAACAACCTCCTGTACCCCTCTGAGATGGGGTCCCTCATGCTACGGGTGTGCGATCCTGCTTTGGTCCAACCCTAACAGACTCACCGAGTGCAAGTTGGCTGTGTCTGTGCCGAGTGCCTTGCCTCCTATCTCTGGCTCCACCAAAACCTCCTCTATAAACGCCTCTCTGAAATCCCTGTGTGCTGCCAGCCCCTGCTGCGGGTGGCCCCGCCGCTTGTGTGTCTCGTCGCATTGCGGTTGCGGTGGAGCCCTCGTGGCTGCTGGCAGAGGCCAAAATCCTCCTCTAGGAGAAGGTGCAGTACCCCATGACCTCGACTCACGAAAGGCTGTATCCTTTCCTGAAACTTGCTCTTGTTTCTATCACGGTGCTCCTGTGCCTTGGTCCTGTTCTCCTCAGCTAAGTAGGCCTTCTCAACGGCCTTCTCAAGTGTGGGAGGAGATAGCATCCTAACTGCTCCTGCTATATCTGCATTAAGCCCTCGAATAAACCTGTTAACCTACAATTTCTCATCTTGTAGGTAGTCCACATACTGTAAAAGATCCAAGAACCTGCTCTCATACTACACTACTGTACCGGATCCCTGTCGTAAGTCGTGAAACTCATCGATCCTCTTCTGCACAAAATGCTCTGACATATAACGAGCCCTGAAATGCTCCTCGAACATCTCCCAAGTCACTGTCTCTCGAGTCAAATGGAGCTTCCGCTCCTCATTCCTCCACCAAATGCCTGTTGCGTCTCGAAGGAGGTGTATGGCAAACCTTGCCTTGACGTTGCTCTCGTAAGAGTGCAAGCCAAAGCAACTATCCAAACTAAAAAGCCATGACTCAGCCCCAAAACCATCTGTAGAGCCATTGTAGGTGGGCGGCTAAACGAAGAAGATCCCTGATCACACTACCTGTATCTCGATCCTGACGATGAAGCCCAACAGGCGAAGGGGGTCGCCTATCCTCGAATGGTCCCTCGAGACTGTGTGAGCGGCTACAACGGAATGAGCCTACCCTCTCGTGATGAACGGAAGGGCTAAGTGACCTCTCCTGCCTCGGTGTATCGTGCTCTGGGGGCTCCGAATGCGCGTCCTTGCCTATCGGCTCCTCGTCTCCCAATGGTGCCTCCACTCTCGTCTCCTGTAGTTGTGGTAGGCGCTGCTCCACAACGCCTATCAGCTGGTGCAAGGCCTCTAATATCCGAGGCCCAAAGTCAAGTGTTGGCAGCTCCTACGTAGATGCACTACGCCCCACACCTCTAGCTGATCGTCCTCGCTTGGGCGCCATCCTGCGCACGAGGTGACCGAACAATCTATTAATTTAAAATTTAATGGTTGTGGATGATCTATTTTAACTGTTTATTTGTATTCATTTTGTTATTTTTGTGTTGTTAAAATTACCATTAACTATTTTAATTAGTTACCCGGGGTCCGCGTGTGTGAGCCTCACTCTGATACCAACTGTAATGCCCCTTCCGGGATACCAAAAGAACACAAACGTATTTGAAAAATTACGAGGGTAAATTTTTATTTTTATTTTTTTTTAAAGGTGTTTAGTTAATACCATTACATCTTTTAGAACCTTCCCTGATAATCACTAATTTTATATTGTTTTAATTTACCCAATTAAGTGAAATATTAGCCTAAACCCGATTTTAATTATTTACTTATATTTTAGATTTACTAGGGCCCCTAAAAAAAAATAAGTCCACACCC
Organism: Taxus wallichiana var. yunnanensis; assembly: GCA_018340775.1. Classification (NCBI taxonomy): domain Eukaryota; kingdom Viridiplantae; phylum Streptophyta; class Pinopsida; order Cupressales; family Taxaceae; genus Taxus; species Taxus wallichiana. The sequence goes on along the minus strand of CM031242.1, from coordinate 852,529,609 downwards.
CTCTTAATTTAATTTACCATTTCCACCAATATTCCCATGACTAAAAGTGAGCAGAGTTTTATTTGAGCCCTCGGATTAGATAAATCTTGGCCCTAGATCTCCTTTTACCCTAGGATTGCCCTAACTTCTCTATGTTTCTCTTTTTCTTTCTCTTTCTCTTATTTCTCTCTTCTCATTTGTTTTGTTTGGTCTTTGTTTCTTCATACATGTTGATGGAAAGATCTAAGGAGAAAATCACAAGGAAATCTGGTTGATTGTTTGTTGTTGTATTTTATTTATTTTTTTGTATGAAGAATATGTATTTATATATATATTATACTTATTTATTTTATTTTGGAGAAGATGAAGGAGGGGGAAGATTTGTTGTTGTTACACGCAAGTGGAAAGGGGAGGAGGAATGGTCAGGCGGGAGGATGGAAGTGGAGCGGCGGACGGCATGGTGTGGAGGTTTTTGTGCGCATCGAGAGGGCGGGGAGGGAGATCAGCTGCGTAGGCGGCGGGTGTGGGGAGAGGAGGCGAGGGCGGTGTGGCGTGGGGTGTTGCGGGGTGCTACGGCCGGCAAGGGGGAGCAGCATGTCTTGTGGTGGGGATGCGACGGGACAGGCCGAGGTTGATGTACAGTGTGGGGGGGACAGGCCCGCAGGGGACAGTGGGGAGGTGTTTGTGGGGGCGCGCCCGTGAATAGTGCGGGGTGGGAAGCGATCGGGGGGGGGGCCGACCCTCCCCAATACTATATATTTTATTTTATTTTATTTATTTATTTTATATATATATATATATATATATTCTGATTTAGTTTTTACAATATATATATATATATATATATATATATATATATATATATATATATATATTCATATATATATTTTATACTATATATATATATGATTATAAAATGTTTATTATATATATGCCTATATTATAAAATCTATTAATATATATATATATATATATATATTATAAAACAATTTCTACTACATTTCAATGATTATTAAATGGGAAATTCTTTGTGCATCTTACGAAAGTCGTGTTTAAGATAAAACAAAAAGGAAAATAATATATTCATTTCACAAGCTATGCTAAAACAAAAGGAAAACATTGTTGTAAGTTGTAAAAAAATGAGTTTAAAGTATATGTTTATTTCATTTTATCAAATCTATGCTCAAACAATTTATTTCTTTATTGCAAAACTCAACTAAGAGAAGAAGCTTGAAAATATATCAAAAGAAGATGCTACAATAAATACATATTTTGAAATTGGTTTTCTAATACAAGTATTCATTAAGATTTTACAAACAAGAAAGTGCAAGAAAATAACATTTCCTTTTCTTGACATAATCCTATCAATGTTGGCAAGGAAACAAAGACTATGGCAAACAACACCTTCAACACACTATGTTTCTTTTGTACAAGAGTTACATCAAGATTCAAGTAGATAGATCATTTACTTCAATACTTCACCTCCACAAGCTTGGGCTACAAGGATGTTAAATCCCAAGTGACAACTAATCAAAATTTTCTAAGACAAGTGATACAAAACGGAGGATTTACAAGGAGATGTAAACTCTCACATACTATATTCGAAAGAGGGTTACATTACAAGAAAGTATCACAAGGAAGGATAAGAACAATGAGAGCCCAAAATGCCACCAATTCCAACTGAGAGCCAACTTCCATGTCTTCCAAAACCATGCAAGGAGAAAAGAGCTTGTTTGCCACCCAACCATAGGCATCATTACATGCCTCTCCCAAGGTTGGGATGCATGCTAGCCTCCCCCAAGCCCATGGGAAAGAGGATAACTAATCAAAACTTACACAAGAAGGAGGGTAAACTAACAATGCTACAAGCACACAAAAATAGTTCACAACAACACAAGACTCAAATTTACAAGGAGGAGAACCCATGTTCATCCTCAAAATGGGGAAGAGAGGAGAAAGTTCTCCAAAGATATATATCAAATTGCTTGCACAAAGTAAGAAATCTCCATGCCCTCCTTATTGCTCCTAAATTCAATCAACACCATCCTTATTCCTCCCCCTTTCTCCAAGTCCTCCTTGGAAGGATTTTCAAACCCCAAAGGGGTTTCCTTACCAAGAATGGGGAAGGAGATTCAAGCCAAATGAATCAACTTCCCCACCTCAACCATTGAGGGAAATACTAAGACCCTACAAGGCTTGGCCATCAAGCCTTGAGGATTGAGAGGGAAAATTCCCTCTCTCTTCCCCCACACTCCAAAACTCCATCAAGCCATATGATGGAGGGAGTAAAAACAAACAACTAAAAACCACATACAACAATAACAACTTTCAACACCCAAACTAGCATCAAAAGGAAAACAACACAACAAAGACATAAGAGCCTACCTCAAGGAAAGCTCTCCAACTTCAAATGTCTTCACACCTTGACTCAAGCCAAACTCCAAGCTCCAAAATCCACAAGCATCCCAAGCAAGAAGCTCCCAAAAACAAAGTCCCTCTCTTTTCTCATGCATGGGAATTTGAAGAGGTGCAAGAAAGCATCCTCACAAATGAGGGGGTGACATGTGTCACCCCTCTCCCTCATCAAGGTCAAAGATGCCAAAACAAAAGAGAGAAAGGGTAAAATTAACTTTTTGCCCTCTTCTCCCAAATTCCCCTGAATGTTAGCAAGACAAAACTAGTGGAACTTTTAATAAACACACAAATCCACATCCCTTACAAGGATGTGACTAAACAAGAGGTAAAAAGGGAGGGAAAACTCCCTCTAGCCTTGAAAATAAGCCCCCCTACCCATTAGGTAGGGTCCAAGGGCTCATTTTTATGCTAGGGGGACTCCCAAGCTACAAAGGGGTCCCCAAAATGCCCAAAATACCCTAATTTCGGGTTTTGCATTTTTGGCACAAGGGTAGAGGGTGTGGGGACCACCCAAGGGTCTCACATGTGACCCTAAACCCTTGTGATTAAGTGACACATTAAACATAATCAACAATTTAAATGAAAGAGGAGTTATTAACTCCCAAAACAAGTTTATATCATAACTAACTACCCTAACCAAAATTAATAATTCAAAGCACAATACATTACATACATTGGGGTCACTCATAGTGCCCAAAATAATAATCACCTATACTAAGGCTTCACACAAAGAACATGGCTAGGGCTCGGCCCAGGTGGGACTCGCTTGTGCAAGATTGAGTAGCTGGCCTGAATCCCACGTTCTCCTGTAAACCTGTCACCTGCACACTCATTGCACACATTAACCGCACATGTCCGATACAATATAATTAAATGACATAGTAAGATATCAATGCGTTCTAAACTAACCTAACATCCTACTGAAATCAAGATGCGACAACGTGCACAATTATATTCCATATTCCAAAAGTTAGACAAGATGATAAAGTGACATATAATCCCACCATGCAACAACTATCCATCAATATAATTAGGTTCCAAACACATCATCATATTCATTAGTTTCCATGACATAACAAGAAAATGCGACAATATAGAAATTAAGCTAAATTGGCGCTATACGCCTAAATGTCCACACCTGTCTAATAAGATCAAATATCTAAATATAAAGTCCAAGATATAACCAATCACTGTCAAAACATGTATATGAGTAAAGAAACAACAAAACCGAGCTATAAAAAGTGTGGGCACTACTGATCCTCGCAAAAGACAAAGACAAAATCGGGATGCAACAACAAACATGCCCGAGGCGGCAGAGATCCCGATTATCCGGCCACCCCTAACCAGGTAAATCCTTGCTAGTGTCAGGAATCTCCCAACCATCTACATGCTCTTCCTCAGGATCTACTTCCCCACACATAGGAATGGCTAAGCTAAGCTTGGGGAATTTGTCAAGAGAAGGTAAGGGTGGCGGTGGATGTCAAGCGGCCTGTTGAGAAGTGGTGGAGGGAGATCCCCAACCCTGTTGGTGAGCCGATGATCGAGACGGAGAACCCCGCCCCAAGTTGTCGAGGTGGGGAGCCCCGGCCCGCGCAAGAAGAAGCCGAGGACTGCAGCAGCGAGCCCTGATCGTGGCGGTGCCCCGACCACGCAGCTTCCAAGTGAATGACTATGTAAGTGGCTCGGTCCAGAGAATGGCGAGAGCGACCAACGCTCAATGTTGGGATCTATTACGTTTGCCGCCACAAGCCGAGGGTGAGGAGCGCCTCATGGGAGAGGGAGGCAACCTAGGAAACATTACGCGAGGCTTCCCCAATGTCGCAATAAATTCTAGAGGTGGTCCACCTCCAAAGCACCACCTTATTTTCTTGAACTTGAATCTGCAGAAGCACATTAGAGATCACCATAAATTTATTATAAATCGAGAAGGGTGATCAACTGCAAAATTACCAAAGGAAAAAGCATTTCTTTCTTTCCATATCCAAAATAAAATCTCCTCTCTGAAAACATGCCAAATCTAGGTGAACAAAGGAAGAAGTTTGGGATTGTCTCCCAAGAGTATATGTTTCCAAGTGAAACAGTGGGGTCGTAAAGGAAAGAAAAAGTATGGATCCAGTTCCAGCTTGATTTGAGATTTGGGACAGAACAAGAATACATGTATAATCATTTCTAGATGGCCACAGAAGGGCATTTGGGATCCAGAATCCCAATTTGAACAAGAGGGCCCCGATAAGAAGGCCTTGGTGAAAAACACACCACAAAAATGAACAATTTTGGGCTCAACACGTATAGTCCAAACAGTCTCAAACTGTCTTTCCCGGACATATGGGGTAGCGTTAATTCCTAGTGAGTATTAAGCTTGTCCACCATGGGAAAATGGGGTGAGAACCACTGATAGCATTTGTTTGCTTTATAGTTACATAAAGGAGTATCAGCATACCACTTAGTTTGTCCACCAAGCGCGAGAAGAGTGTACAACAATCTTATGTAGCATGTGATTAGGAATATAATCAATCAAAGTATTAAAAGTATCTTGATCCTAGTTGGAGAGCTGAAATAGACTTTTAAACTCTAGCCAAGCAAGCTAGGATTGTTTGTCCTTGCAGAAAAAATCCTCGATGGTATGAATTCCACGTTTGAAGAATTTGAGTGATGATGAGAAAATTGACAAACCCTAAACCTTTCCATGCGGGCGGCCATAGGAGAGCCTTCTAAAATGCCATGTCGTATGAGTACTTTCAAAGCTTCTTGGCCAGTGATGTTTCTGATAATCCACTTAGCACAGAGAGCTTGCCCTTGGCACTTAATGTGGATAAGCTCAAGGCCTCTAGAATTGTGAGGTAAGCAACATATATCCCAAGTGATATAATCAAAACCTTTCCCAAAGTAGAAGCATTAGCCCATATGAAAGCTTTGCTTGCGGATTTTCCAAATTTTATATGGAGGCTTTGGAAGGCACCCGAGAATACAAATAGTGAACATGGGTGGCCGCCAAAACTTTGGAACAAATTTGGAATTTGTCAGCTAGAGACAAAGGTCTGGTGAGCCAATATTCCAATTTTTTCGTCACCCATTGAATGACATAATGCCATAGATCAGCCGAGGAGGCTTGAAAATCAAAAGGAATACCAAGGATTTTGATGATCTCACCATGCTGAAGAATTTTCCAATCATATGTGGCAAGCCAGTCCAGTGCAGGAAGGAAGCATTTCCTGTAGCATTGAGTTTTTCACCATTGAATGGAGGAACCAGAAGCCAAGCAGAAAGTATCCAAGCACTGCATTGCATTGTGAATGTTACTTTCATCCTCGATAAGCATAAGGAACGAATCATCCACAAAATGCCAATTGAGGAGTTGAGAGGTGGGCTCAAAGAGCGGCGATATTCCACGAACAAGACCTTGAGTTTTGGCATGGGCGAAGAGATAACAAAAGCCTTTGGTCATCAACACATAAAGTGCAGGGGCTAGAGGATAGTCCTGTTTGATAGACCGGAATAGCCTAAAGGGATCCGAACTAAGGCCATTGATATATATTTGAGTAGAGGCATCTGTAAGCAAAGAGCATATTGACGGATTGAATAAAGATAGGGCCAAAGCTAAGGGCCTAAAGCATGACGAGGATGAAAGGCCATTCAATCCGATCATAGGATTTTTCAAATTCAATCTTGATAAACATAGCGGCCTGGTGATATTTGCGGGACCATTCCATGCCTTCCCAAAAGGCAATGAAATTATCCAAGATGAAGCGTCCCCGTATGAAGCATGTTTTATCGGTTGAATAATAGCAGACAATACAGATTGCGTAATCACAAAGATAACGCTTTGGAAATGATTTTGTGGGATACGTTCAAAGCAAATTAATCGGCCGCCAACAAGTGATTTACTCGGGATCTCCTTGCTTAGGAATAAATTTGATGTTCCCCTTGTTAATGTCGAGGCCACAGGGATTGGTTGTGAAACCCTTCGAGATAGACTGAAAGATTTCTTGCCCGACGGAGTCCCTGGCATAGTAAGTGCACCAAGTTGGGGACAAAAAGGGGTCATAAGTGGACATCATATTGCAAATAACAACATAATATCAATTTGTAAGGATTATTAGCAATGCATACACTCAAAATTAGAAAAATTATATTAATATGAATCGTAGCATCGGAATCTAGTTTCTAAACTACTAATTTTTAAAAAAATGGACAAGTTTAGCTATATTAAACACTCAAAATTCGGTGACTTGGTTTTTTTCTAAAACGCCTATAAGATTGTAGTTCGTTTTCCATGCAATTTAGATGACCAAAAATTGATACATATTTTTTTCCTTTTGTGAGAAGTTATATGCTACTTACTATCTATCTTGGGATAGATTTTATTTGGTATTTTTTAGCAATATTTTATTTTTTATGATTTTTTCCGTGAAAGTGGTCTGAAAACATAAAGAAAACAGAGAACTTTCTATTTGCCCGCCATAACTTCATCAAAAAGTATTGAAATCAAATAACTTATTTTTTTAACATGTATATAATTTCACCACGGTTGGGATGGTATAAGTTTTATCACATTCTGATAAGTGGAACAAAATTTGCAGTCTTAAACGTAGACATAAACATTCACGGAAAAAATGTCTTAAAGACCTACTATTAGTAAAAATTATAAAATGATATTTATCATATTCTATTCACTTTAAAATCAATATTTCTACAAAGCTAACAGTCTCCCCTACACAATGGTACCATTTTTATGAGATATTTTTGACTTTTCGGCATGGTTCAAGTCCATGGAAGACTAAATTTGATGTTTTGTTGTTTTTGATGTAAAATTCAGGATTTGATGTTCACTTGATTGGGAAGAGAGTTTTATAGAATTCACAGGGGAATCCATCGCATCCTTGTGCTTTATCATTAGCCATTTGCATAGTGGCTTCATGAAGGTCTTCAATAGTGAGCATTATTTCTTAGAGCACCTTCTAAGCCTCTGAAAGCTTGCAAGGCACAACCCCAAACATTGGTCAAGAGCAGCCCGGCGAGCTTCAGAGGGTGGTTGAGCTTGGAAAATAAGCTTGTAATGTTGCACAAAAGCTTGCAATATAAGTTATGGGTCATTGATTTGAGTTATGTTATCCATGATAGCTCGGATCTGTTGAGAAGGCTTTCTGGCTCGAAGAGAGAAAAAATTCTTTCGAGACCCGATCTCCAACCTTGAGCCCAGATTTGAGCACCTCTGGCATTATAATTGTTTGTAATTTGGATTTGATGCCAAAGATTTACAACTTGCAATTGCAGAGTGTCAAAGAAGGGATCACCTTGAAGCACCACCGTCTCTGGCTAAGAGCTGAGGTGTTAGCGGTGTATGAGTGGTGCTGAATTTTGGCTAGCTAGAAGCCGTAGATTTTAAGAAATTTGGTAGTCCGAGTCAACACATATTCCCACCAAAGTAACCAACTGGCCTGCATAGGTGGATGAAATCACTGACAGTGACTAGGTCGTGGAATTAAATTCCAAATCTACTTGATATGATTGATGATGGGGCCATGTTGCATCAAGGTAGTATTAAGAAAGAATTGGCCTTTATGACAAAATGGGCGCACATCATGCCAACAAATACGAAATCATATAGGGAGTGGTCCGAAAGGACAAAGTCATGCATAACCTCCACTGGCATGGAATAAATGCTATCAAACTCAAAAACATTTTGAGCTGACAACATGGCCCTGTCAAGTCGTTTAAGGATGTGATCTATCCCTCCATGAAGATTGGACCACGTGTACCAAGCTGCAGAGGTGGGAAAGCAAGATGCGTTGGGATCAAAGAATCTAAATTTTTCACATGAAGTACCACGCTTCCCTTTCACCAAGTGTCCACCTCATAGGCAGGTGGCCACATTTATCATTTGGATTTTCAACCATATTAAAGTCTCCACTTATAACCCAGTATACATCGGGAATGGAGTTAGTTATCCACCACCACAGATCGGTCCTTTCGGCCGCATCATTAGAGGTGTAAATATTAATGAGCCTAAAAGGGTGGCCCTCAATATTAAAGAGGACCCATATAACACGGTTGGTAGGGTCAATTCCATGGTCAATTAATAAGGTCCACCATTTAGGGGCAAAAAATGAAACTAATCCCCCACGCCCTACTTCATGATTGCTATAGAAATCCAAGTTGTCAAGTCAGATTGATTTACAAACCATCTACAACTGAAAACCTGTAATTTTAACTTCCTGCAAAACAAAACATCCAGATTTGCACATTGTTTCCAAGTTTCATGCACTACATACTTATGACAGGATTCTATGAGACCCCTAACATTCCAAGATAAACAATTCATGGGAAACATTGATCAAGAGCCATATCCCTATCCTCCAAGCCCTCAAGGGCATCATATTGATTATGCATGAAACAAGCAACATTATGCTGTAAAAATCCTACAAATCAATTTTTTTGTTCGGCGTACTCAATGTTGTATTCCACTTTAGTGGAGTCCACACTACGTGTTGGGCTATGGTCCCAAGAGATGCGAGGTGGAATTTGGGGTCATTTGGAAGGCCCTTGTGAATTGCTTGGAACCAAAGATAGAACCGAATGCGAGATGGGGACGTGAGAAACAGAATTTGTCTTGTCCATGAGAACCCGGTGCCTCAAGGGGCATGCTTTGGAATCATTTGGCAAAGAGGTAATGATATGGCCGTAGTAAATGGCTCCTTAGCGAGATAGTGATTGGATCCTTAGTAGAATGAGCCGTAGGCTCCTCGCCGAATATCATGATAATGTTCCTTAACAGCTTGGTTCATGATGGCCATGGGAGCTAGAGGCTTTGGATTGTTGGGCTTTGTTCTTATTTATCCAACCTCCACCACTTGCCAACCTTCCTCATGTTGCGCTTTGACTAGCTCGGGCGCTTTTTGCTAAGGCGGTTACGGGGACATAAAGCGGACAATCTCGATCTTTTTCTCGACGCTTGACAACGAAAGCAAGTATTGGGAAGATTTATATACATGACCCGCTGGGAGTAGCATTTATCACCCATTTGAGTATCCACAAATTCCTTGAGGTCCTGCGAGAGGTCAATCTCAAAGCATACACGCTTCCCGGGGATGAGCATGGTAAAACTTACCAAAGATCGGAAGACTACCCACGCAAGCGAAGCGGCAATTTATAGAAGAAATGAATGCATGGCAAAGGGAGACCAGGAAATTTAATCCACACTGGTACTTTAAGGGCGGTATACTCAGATACCACAAACTCCTTATGTCAGGGTGTTAACACAAGCAAAGTGAGTTGCGGACATACCAAGCGGCTTGCTTAGCCAAAATGTTGGCGCGCGTGAAGCAAGGTCGAGAAACGAAAAGAAAGAAACCCTTGGTCATGTTTTGAACACTATCAAGCGGACCCGTGAGGGGTCCAAACCGTGTTAGCCAGGATTTAAGCATGCTTTCAGAGGGGATTCAACCCAAAAAATACCCAATGAGGCAAAACTATTCTAACCATTGACATGCAACATTAAATTTAGGAATGGGCAGAACAACATCCGGAGGAGAGAGATTACCTCATGAAAAACCTTCGGGACAAATTTCCTGGGACGCTTCGCGGAGTGCCATTGCTCACTCCACTATCTCCTACCATGGTTGAAACAACCGAGTTTGAAGATGGCGAGGTCATTTTATAGGGGATGCCCAGAGGGTGAAAAACCCTAGGAGAGACTATAGCAATTAATTCCCATAGTGCCCGCAAAGGCCATGGTATGACGGTTAGATGGGGAAACCCTAGAAGAGTCGACTTGTTTTGCGCGAGTTCCATAGCGTTTTTTCTTCTTCTTTCTGAAAACCTATCAAGGTGGCAATTTTTGAAAAGGGGGTGTGCAAAATTGCAATAATAAATTTTGTGGCCAAAAAGATAGTAAGGAAAAATCAACTTTTCTTCATTTTAAAAAGGGTTATTAGACACCCAAGGCAATATGGTTGAGGCCATTACATCACATAATTTTTAATACTACCTTCTTCACCTGGAAACTAAGGCATTTACACTTCTCGACTTGTCATTTCAATAGTTTCATATCCTAGGGCATGTTCACCCCATGACACTTTCCAATAAAGTTTAATAAGTAACAACTTCATTCTCATGTCATCAAGTGTGTTCAATCCTTAGCTTTTCAATTTCAATATTTTCAATGGTTCAACTTATTCCAATTTTATTATCATGATGGGGCGTTGATTTACACATATTTTCTTGCATATTTCACATTAAGAAAATAGTACATTCCAACTACACATGTCAACACCAACCAAGGTAATTATAGATACCAAATTTATTTATTTTATCCTTGTAATTTAGCATTTTCAATACTATATTAAAAGGGGGCATTTGTAGACAACTAGATTTGGTCTTTGACACTTTAGTAGCTTAAATTTTGACATACTTAGACAATTCACACATCTCTAATTTTTCAACACACTTTTCCTCTATCAATATAGCCATCCATTATCTTCAAATTACCTTTATTTGCTAGTCATTTGTTTAATAAAATCTTAGTCTAAACAGAAGCACCTTTAGAATCCTTAATATACATTTTCCATATTTCAAATGCACACCTTTGCACTCCCAAGGCATTATTGGTATACCTAGACAATGTCAGTTATATTATTGGTCTCCTTTTATCAATAGTTTAGAGGGGCTCTCGATGGCTGTTTTTCAAATTGGGAAGTCTCTAATAAGTTGACCTAGGCATGTTTCATGGGTCAACTACGATGGTAAATTCACGAAGAATCGCCTATATATAAAATAATTCCTAGAGTCGGTTTTCACCTCCTATACTTCAATACCTCACACTCTATTCAAGCACTCTCACTAAATGTATCTCAAATCTTCAAGGAAAAACCCTAGAGCATTCCATCAATCAAATTTGAATACATAGAGGTCAAAATTACATGATGTCAAATGTTAAAGATGAAAGACAAACTACATCTTAGATTGTTCATGATTTTGCACATCCACACACTCTCTTAAGTTGAAGAACAACGTGGCTCTGAGCCCTCTCTTGAGTATTTATACAGAGGAAACGTTGTGTTATTTGACAAGAAGGAATCAATCCAAGCCAAAATGTAAAAAACAAAATTGAGCCAAATTAGGCACAATTAGGGTTCGTACAATGAATCGCAGAACAAACATCATCGCACATGGTTGAAGAGCTCATACACATCCATAAGCACAATGCAAACACAAGATAACGGCTCTCAAAAGTTATAGCCCCCACACAACGCGACAAGAGTATTGCCAATGAACCCCAACTCTTTCAATACTATAGGTGTCTAACCTTGTCAACAACGTCTAAACCGGTTGTCAACACATATTTCATACATGAGCATGTAACAAAGCATTTGAAGAACATTCTCAAATCCTATGAAAACTTTTGTAACTAACAAATATTCAAAATCAACTAACTCGTCCTTTTGTTGCTTTCTCAATTCTAAACCAAGTGTGTGCAATATTTATTATTCGATTTTAATTTAAATTATTGTATTTCTTATTATTTATTCCATATTTGAATTAGGTTTTAATTACATTTATGTATTTAAAATTGTAAAATGGGCAAGACATAACCCATGGGTGTTTAGGGCATGATTTCCCCCATTTTACTCTCTTTTTTAAATGAGTTTTTGTGTCAACTTGAAATAGAAATGTTAAGCTAACCCAAATTGGACTTGGCTAATTGTGTAGAAGAGATTAGAAGTAGGACTTGTCAAGTTGTTACAACAAACAACCACAAGTGGGTTGGGATTTGGGTAGCTCTTTCCCAAACATTCTTTCCTCATCCCTCTATGATGTGGAAATTTATGTATCTTGGGGAAGGTTTGGCCAACTTTCCTCACCCCCATATGTGAGGGTATGAAAAATTATTATATTCGTAGTTGATTGTCTTCTTCCCTCACCTCTTGAGCAAAAGTGGAACTCCCTCTTGCAAACGTGAAAACCTTTTTGTGCTTGGGATTATTTCCCTCATCTTTTTGTGGCATGTTCCATCGTGAAAAACCTTCTTAGTTGTATTGATGGATGTTTGTTTTAGGTTGTGAGTTGAAATGGATTATATTTTGTAGCCAAAGAGAGTAAAACTTGGAGTTGTCTAGTCTTTTATTGCATTTTAGTGGTAACTTTCCCTCTACTTAATTTTGAAATACCTTTTTCTAGAAGTAATATGTTGAAGGTTGGGACACATTCTTGAAGTCAATGATTACCACAAAGGTTGCACTCGATTAATTCATTTTTGTTATTTTCGTCATTGGGTAGCCTTTATATGGCTTGCATTGTTTAAAATTATTTGTTCTCAAAAGAAAATGGAAAAAAATTAATATCCATTAATTGCCAACCGTATGAAAAGGAAATTCCTTTGTTTCCCTAATTGGAAATATGGATTTTATATAAGTTTGAGCTTTATAATTTTACAAAGAACTCGAAAGAAATTAAGTGCTTCTAAATGTTTTTTGTTTTAATTTCTTAAAATTCACTTGAAAGATTGCCGTAACGTCTATTAAGTATGGGCTACTTAACCTTTGTATTTACCATGCTCAAAACAAACAAAGCTTTCCTAAACCACAATCCACATATGCTACATACTTCCAAGAACTTTTAGAAATTTACATCACATTTTTTGGCTTTACAGTTTAAAAGATACCGAGTTTTTAAAATCAAAGCCTCAAATTTTGCCTATTAAAAGGAATCAGTTTGTTATAAGATCCATATGAGATCAGGACTTGGAAAACATTCAGTGTGAAGAGCACGATTTTTGTGCATAACGAGATTTTCTACATTCGTCTGGTGGCCTACATAATTTTCTAAAACTACGAAAGGTGAAGGCTAATTAGGGGCAAATGCTCCGTGGATTTTATAAAATGAAAGTGGAAATTTAATGACTGACGTTATAGTTATAATACAAAAGCATATAAATCGTTATGTACAAACGATTGAGAAAGAAATGTTGGGGGTATTTGGTAAAGTGGATCTCCAACTGGAAGAAGAGGATAATGATGCTTAGTTTTCCAATGAAAAAGTTATAAAGTTTGACAATTCTTTCTTTTGTGTGTGAGTATTGAAGACATTTTTTCTAGTTTCTGAAAAGTAATGGCCCAACTTTTTCCATTGCTCTATTATTATAGTGAGAGCCAGTGTTTTATAATGGCAGTAAGGGTGAAGCATAATGGAGTGAGTTATTTACTTTTATATTCGATTTAAAATACGACATCTATTTGATGGTTGTGAGAAAAAATCTTCTTAAATTTGACATTCATTTAATCGTCACTTAATAGATTCTTTTTTCATTTGGAGAAGTCAACAGAAAAATTGTTCAAACTTTTTTGCTATATGGTGGAGTTTGGTGTCTTTTCTTTGAGAAAAAGTTATTTTGAGCCAGTCACAATGATGTAGCTAAATGGATGTTTAATGAAGAAAATATTAGTGTTATTAATCAATGTGTTATATGAAAAATTACGATAAAAACCTCCAAATTGATATCTCTAAGAGTATTTAACATATCAGTACTAGTATAAATAATTTCAAAATATATGATAACAAATAAACAAACCTTTATTGACAAATGCTTAATAAGTAGGAGTGCATGTGTATGATATTGGCTCTATTGCAGTCTGAACAGGACAAGTAGGAAAACGTAAAAACAGAAACAATTTAATTGATCTAATATTTTAATTTGTTTCAAATTTACAATTTTCATTTCATGCCAAATAGATATGGATGTATTTGGAATGTCTAATGCTGCTAAGTTATGCAAAAGAAAGTATATTTTGAATGTCTAATGATGTTGAGTCATGCAAAAGAAAAGCTATAATAAATTTTAAATAGTCTGTTTTTTTGTGTACGTGCATGGGTGCGCAACATGTGCAAGCGTAAGTGTCTATGATAAAGTGAGTAATCCACTGTTGTCCTCAAAATTTGGGGAAAACTTTTGCCATACCAGAAACTCTGAAAGATAGGATTTGTCAGGATTTTGCAAGAGGTTGGTCACTTGGTGTTGCTAATTTTGCTGCCATTCCGGAAATAAGTCTCTACTCTCGCCTGTCATCTATGAGTTTACAAACTTCAAGATTTCAACAATCAATCCATTGCTTGAATAATAGCTCTTGGATAAAAAAATGGGTGATTTTTTAAACAAAATATTTTAGTTGTGCAAAGCCCATAGTTGTGACTAATTAATCACATGTAGTGCTGGCTACATACAGGATCATGGTGATAATGGCGGACCCTTCGATGTGTGCTCCATTATATGGAAAGCATATTTACTATTTTATATTAATTGAAAAGAATAAGATAGGGAGTAAAATGTATGAAACTTTATGGTCCCAAACCCTTTTACACAGTATAATATATACTAGTATAGATATCTTACATACATTTATCTGAAATATGTGGTCAGATATTAATTTAGAGGTTTTTATCTTAGTTTTTATATATACCACATTTATTAATAATTTCAATATCTTCTCCATTAATTTTTTATTGACCGGAGAAAAATGACATCCATCTAGCTACATTATTGTGATGGGCTCAAAATAACTTTTTCTAAAAAAGGGGCACTAGAGATTAACAATTTTTCAATTGACATCTCCAAGTGAAAAAAAAGAAAATATTAAGTGAAGATTAAATAGGTGTCAAATTTAAAGCCAAATTTTCTGGTAACCGTCAACCTGAACATCAAATTTAAAGTCGAACATAAAAGTCAACTACTCACTCCATTAGACTCCAACCATGTGGTCATTGTAGAATGCCTCTTGGCATAACAATTACAAATTGGTTGCAACTTGCAAGCATAACATTTGTTGATTAAGTTCCTATATTTTGACTTGTAGTTCTAGTGAAAACGACCATGGTTCATCAATGGTGCAAGAACAGTTGTCATGAAGCATGGCTATCATGAAGCTTGAATATTATGGCTATTATTTACAGCTTTCGCTAAACGATGTCACCTGATTTATATGTCATGCCAGATATGTCATCAAAATGTTGTATTTTCATGTTACGAAGCTATGTGGCTGACACTAACATGTTTTTTGTGACTACAAGACCACCTATCACTTCTTGTATAAAATTAATTATGCATAATAAGAACAAGAGTTTTTGAAAAGGAGTTCATCAAGCATTGGCCCGTTCCAAATTTTCGAAAACAACTTTGAATATTTGTTCTTTATGGAAATCTATGGTTTGATGCTACATTACCAAATTCACTTGTACAAACGAGGAGGGGGATACGGATATGCAAGATGTGCAATGGAAATGGTGAAAGGAATCTGTTGGAAATCTAAATTGGAGGGAGTAAAACATCAAGGTAGGGGTAATGTAAAAGGGGTCGAAGGAAGAGAAGTCTCCATCCATTGACCATAGCATCTGCATTCTCCTTTCCCTCGAGAGATTTTAGTGAGTCTCTTTCATCAACGCCTTGTTATGAATACATAAGCCAACATTTCCATTGGAAAGTATTACCATTTTCACAATGCACGAGTTTAGTAGAGGAGAAAACATAATGGAAATGTCTTACCCAATTTCAAGTCTGGCCTCTTTGTAGCTTATCGGGGACTGCGTTGTCCCGTGCGTAAAGGAGCAAGACTCAAACCATTAACCCTAATGCCGATTCATGCGGCCATCGGTGTGAAGATTATAATCTATTGATGATCCAACAAATATGAATTCATGAAATTTGTTGAATGCATGGATGTCGGTCAAGGAGCATTAGATAATTTCCCTCACTCCCACTTTCCCATGATTCGTCATCTTCAAAATGAGCAACAAGGAGCCCAAACTATAAATATTGGGAAAAAAAAATTCTATTAATGGATTTCCCCTGGAATTGTTATCGTCTATTACGGGGTGGGTAAATGTTGTGATAGATTTGGGAGTCGAGGTGTGTACATGTCGCATATAATTGTGAACCCAATACAGAGTGCAATTGAGGGGTCAAATCGAGTTCAAGTGAAAGTAAAATCATCGATGCTAGCATGAATAAATGAGCTAATTAAATATTGAAATAATACCCAAGCAATCTAAGCAATAAAATGTGAAACCCTAATGTGCAAAGAGGGTTAAGAAGGCCTTATTTGATTCGATGATGTTGTGGGACTGTGTCACAGTGGATACCGGATGAACAGGAGGAGGAAACCTTCACACATGAGCACGAAAAGTACATATATGGGGTATCTGGATAGACAGGGGGTGCACTGGAGAGGGATAGGAGTGCCTTTGGGCACCTTGGTCCGTAATCTCAGGAGCCCAGTCCGTGTAAATGCTCCATAAACCTCCTCTCGAGGTGTTGCAAAGTGTTCTCATGCGTTCGCTTCATGTCGCGTGAATGTCGATGTGTGATCGCCGAAGCACTGGTAAACTTGCAATAGAAGAATCACCTACAAAACCCCAGACAAAACATCAAAACCCTAAAAAGAAAGATGCATATGAAGGGGTTAGACTGTCCTCAGCTGCCAAATTGATGGACTTATCATTGAGCGTTGCACTACATCTCAGACCCAATGTAGTTCTAGGTGTGTGTGTGTGTGTGTGTGTGTGTGTGTGTGTGAAGATTGTGACCTAGGTGCTCTTGTGTGTGCGTATTGAAGACAATTCATTCTTTTGTGTGTGCGTATTGAAGACAATTTTTCTAGTTTCGAAAAGTAACGGCCCAACTTCTTCCATTGTTCTATTATTACGAGAGAGAGGCATTCTATAATTACCTCTATTTTAAATATGACATCCATTTGACGATAGCGAGAAAAATTCTCCTTAAATTTGACATCCATTTAATAGTTTCGTTTTTTCATTTGGAGAAGTCAATAAAAAAATTGTTAAAACTTTTTTGCTATATAGTGGAGTTTGGTGTCTTTTCGTTGAGAAAATTTATTTTGAGCGACCACAATCTTTGTAACTAGATAGATGTTTGATGAAGAAAATATTAGTTTTGTTGATCAATGTGGTATATGAAAAATCTAAGATAAAAATCCTCCAAATTGATATCTTTAGGAATATTTAACATATTAGTACTAGTATAAATAAGTTCGGGATATATGGTAACAAACCTTTATTGATAAATGCTTAATAAGTAGGAGTGCATGTGTATGATATTGGCTCTATTGCAGCCCGAAAAGGACAAGTAGGAAAACGTAAAAGCAAAAACAATTTAATTGATCTAATATTTTAATTTGTTTCAAATTTACAATCTTCATTTCATGCCAAATAGACATGGATGTATTTGGAATGTCTAATGCTGCTAAGTTATGCAAAAGAAAGTATATTTGAATGTCTAACGACGTTAAATCATGCAAAAGAAAAGCTATAATAAATTTTAATTTATTATTGTAATTTTGTTGGTGTACGTGTATAAGTGAGTTTACATCTAAGCATGAGTGTCTATGATAAAGTGAGAAATCCCTTGTTGTCCTCAAAATTTGGGCAAAACTTTTGTCGCACTGAAACTCTCAAACATAGGATTTGTCAAGATTTTGTAAGAGGTTGGTCACTTGTTGCTAATTTTGTTGCCATTCCAGAAATATGTCTCTACTATCGCTTGTCATCGTGAGTTTACAAACTTCAAGATTTCAACAATCTATCCATTGCTTGAATAATAGCTCTTGGATGAAAAATGGGTGATTGTTTTTGAGAAAATATTTTAGTTGTGCAAAGCCCAGAGTTGTGACTAGTTAATCACATGTAGTGTTGGCTACATACAAGATCATGCTGATAATGGTGGACCCCTCGATGTGTGCTCTTTTTAATGATGAAATAATGTGGAAAGCATATTTATTATTTTATATCAATTGAAAAGAATAAGATAGGGAGTAAAATGTATGAACATGGTGTGGATTGATGGTCCCAAACCCTTCTACAAAGTATAATATACACTAGTATAGATATCTTACATACATTTATCTAAAATATGCAGTCACATATTAATTTAGAGGTTTTTATCTTTTTTTCGTATATACCACATTTATCAATAATTTCAATATCTTCTCCACCAATTTTTTATTGACTGGAGAAAAATGACATCCATCTACCTACATTATTGTGATGGGCTCAAAATAACTTTTTCCAAAAAAGGGCACTTTGGAGATTAACAATTTTTCAATTGACATCTCCAAGTGAAAAAAAAGGAAATATTAAGTGAAAATTAAATGGATATCAAATTTAAGGCTGAATTTTCTGGTAACCATCAACTGAACATCAAATTTGAAATCGAATATAAAAGTGAACTACTCACTCCATTAAACTCCACCTGTGTGCCCATTGTAGAATGCCTCTTAGCATAACAATTACAAAGTGGTTGCAACTTGCAAGCATAACATTTGTTGATTTAGTTCTTGTATTTTGACTTGTAGTGCTAGTGAAAACGACCATTGTTCAACAATTGTGGAGCATCAAACTATTGTTGTTGCAGGTGCAAGAATAGTTGTCATGAGGCATGGCTGTCATGAAGCATGAATATTATGAAACGATGTCGCCTGATTTATATGTCATGCCGGATATGTCATCAAAATGTTGCATTTTCATGTTCTGAAGCTCTGTCGCTGACATTAACATGTTTTTTTATGACTACAATACCTTCTATCACTGCCTGAATAAAATTAATTATGCATAATAAGAACAAGAGTTTGTGAAAAGGAGTTCATATAACATTGGCCCATTCCAAATTTTCAGAAACAGCTTTGAATATTTGTTCTTTATGGAATCCTATGGTTTGATGCTACATTACCAGATTCACTTGTACAAATGAAGAGGGGGATACTGAGATATGCAAGATGTGTAATGGAAACACCAAAAGGAATGTGTTGGAGAAGTTAAATTGGAGGGAGTGAAACATCAAGGGAGGGGCAATGTAGAAGGGATCGGAGGGAAGAGAAGTCTCCAACCATTCACCATAGCATCCACATTCTCCTTTTCCTCGAGATTTTAGTGAGTCTCTTTCATCAATGCATTGTTATGAATACATAAGCCAACAATCCCGTCGAAAAGCATTGTCGTTTGCACAATGCACGGGTTTAGTAGAGGAGAAAACACAATGGAAAAGTCTTGCCCGGTTTCAAGTTTGACCTCTTTGTAGCTTACTAGGGGACCGTGATGTCCCGTGGGTAAAGGAGCAAGACTCGAACCATTAACCCTAATGGCCAAATTATGTCTAGCCATCGGTGTGAAGATTATAATCTATTGATGAGCCAACAAATATGAATGCATGGATGTTGGTCAAGGAGCATTAGATAATTTCCTCGCTCCCATTTCCCATGATTTGTCATCTTCAAAATGAGCAACGAGGGAACCCAAACCTGCAAATCTTGGGAAGAAAAAAATATATATTAATGGATTTCCCTCTGGAAATGTTATCATGTATTACGGGGTGGGTGAATGTTGTGGTGGATTTGGGAGTCGAGGTGTGTACATGTCACATATAATTGTGAACCCAATACAAATTGCAATTGAAAATTTGGTTCAATGAAAGTAAAATCATCGATGCTAGCATGAAGCCAAGTGAAGCATGAGGGCATATGAGTCAAAGAAGATAACAAAAGGTGCATTCCAAAGGTAGAACGTGGAACATAGAACCATTCTGTTTAACCTCCTATCCTAAATGATAAGCTTTGTAAAATCGTTTAGGAGAGATAAGGTGACATTTCCATGGTTTACAGAGGGTTAGTTATTTCCAATACTGTACAAAACCATAACACTTAATATACTAACTTTCATATAATGGTCTAGTTTTTAAAAAAGCTGGAGAGGTGAAAAGTTTGAAAGATATTTTGATATATGTCTTGAAGGTCTTATTAAAATGTTTTCCATATCAAGGAGAAAACAAGGAGAGAATATTTTGGGGAAGTGTGCAGTACGATGAAATAAATTTTGAGTAACATCAGTCAACCTAATCAAAAATAGTATCTAGCTTAAGAAGAACATTGTATTGTGTATTTTTAGCCATATGGATGGGTTGCATAATCGAGTGTCGTTCACTTGTCTGTTAGTTCTACGATGCCAACAAGGCCTTACAAAAATAAAAGAAAAATAAATTTTTGAGAAAATATGGATAAAATGGGTTTGGGTTTTTTTAGTGTCCTAGTGTTTTCGATTGGAAAAAATGTAACTTTATAGATAAGTTAAAGACATGAATAGAAATTTGGAAAGGAAAATGTGGGCATTAAATACCTACATGTCCCACACATTGCTCCTTTCGCTCGATTGTTCCCACCCAAATATTATTTGCTATATGTGCTCCACTTTATCGTCTTAATCTTGCTTACATTATTCACATGAGTGCAATTTGTGCTTAAAATATTATGGAACTTAAAAATAATTGTAGAGATAGGGCAACATTTCCATGGTTTACGAGGGTTAGTTATTTTTAACGCAGGTACAAAACCATGACACTTTTTAATATACTAACTTTGATAGAATGGTCTAGTTTTTAAATTTATTTTGAAGACGTGAAAAACTTTTGATTAAACTAAAATTGAATATTCTAGTGTAATCTAATGTTATAGGAGCAGTAAAATAACTGAATAAATGAAGTAATAAAATACTGAAATAGTACCCAAGCAATCTAAGCAATAAAATGTGAAACCCTAATGTGCAAAGAGGGTTAAGAAGGCCTTAGTTGATTCAATGATGTTGCGGGATTGTGTCACAGTGGAGACTAGATGAACAGAAGGAGGAAACATTCACACATGAGGCCGAAAAAGTACAAATCTGGATTGTCTGGCTAGACAAGGGCACCTGGAGAGGGATAGGAGTGCCTTTGGGCACCCTGGTTTGTATTTTAGGAGCCCCTGGTTTGCATAAATGCTCCAGAAACCTCCTCTGAGGTGTTGCGTAAGGTGTTCTCCTGTGTTTGCTTCCTGTCGCGTGAATGTCATTGCGTGATCGCCGAAGCACTAGTAAACTTGCAATAGAAGAATCGCCTACAAAACCCCTAGACAAAACATCAAAACCCTAAAAAAGAAATATGCATATGAAGGGGTCGGATTGTCCTCAGCTACCAAATTGATGGACTTATCACTAAGCGTTGCACTACATCTCAGACCCAATGTAGTTCTAGGTGTGTGTGTGTGTGTGTGAAGATTGTGCCCTAGGTGATCTTGTGTCAGTCACACTTTGTGAAGTAGTGAGCAAGTAACTATATGTAGAATGTAATAAATGTGTGCATGGAAATAATAGACTCCCCTCCTATGAAGTGTGATGTAGATGAACCATCCATGTGTGCTTTGTGACGGAGCTAGATGGATGCAAATGTAGTTATAGATGCCTTTGATGGATGCAAACTTATGTGGATATAGTAGATGATTAGTGTTTGGTCCCTCATTATGGTCACATAACTTTATATTTATATGGTTCTCTTTCTTTAATTTTGTAATTAACTTTGAAAAGGCCGACCACAAAAATATAAAAAGTTCAAATGGCTAGAAAGTGCCCAAAAAGTGAGAGGCAAGTATAAAAATGATTGGGGCACCCAGAGGGGACCAGGCGCCCGGTCGAAATAGGAAAACGCAGTATGAAGGTACGGGGTAGGAAAGTATGGGTACAAAATCGAAAGTAAGAACAGTAAACAATGTAGAATGGCCAAAGACATGGGTTCATTATTACTCTTTTCAATTAAGAACCATATGAATAGTAGTATGAGATCGGGCCTAAATAATTACCCAAAGTGCATGATTTAGTGTCTACATTTGCCCCCACTTTATGTTGGTGAGAAGAATGCTCGGTAACATAAAATAGATAGAGATGTATCCCTGATATCCATGTAGACTGATGTAGAATGCATGCCGAAGAACTAGATAAAAGCATGGAGTGATAAAAACACTAACGTGGAGACTAAAGATGTAAAAGTGTAAAAAGTGATGAGAGTGAACCTAGGACAAAAACGAGTGTAGATGCCAATGTGTGTGGTGTACATACATGGTTAATATCGTGTGTGTGATGTATCCGCTATGTGTGTGATGTTATCTACTTGCTTCCCATACAGACGGACCTACAAAAGAGAAGACGATTAAGTAGTCAAATACGCATGTATATGTGTAATGTGTAAAAACACATGTGTGTGTGTATAAAGTATGTAAAGAAAGTACGAAAATGAAAAAGGAACATGTGCACCTGATCCATGATGAGAAAAGAGGTGTAGAAAGGATCCTGTCAATGTTGTACGAGTTTTTAGGCAATCTCACACCACTGGATGAAGAAGTGTAGGGAGGAAAGTCGATTTATCCTCCAACCTAAAACTGTTTCCCGAGAGTGAAGAGATCTTTGTATTGTCTGGTTTTTGGGTGATCTGAATCCACTGGCTGAAGTAGTGTAGAGAGGAAGGTTTGGTTTATCCTCTAACCTATAACTGCTCCCAGAATGCTAAGGACAATCTACCTGTAAAAGCCATTGTGTATGGATTTTTGTAGACTGGTCTGAACCCACACACTATGTAACCCATTGTGTCATGGACAAAAACTGAAAATTGACTTGTACCAATACCGTGTAAACCCAAATGATGCCCCCTCTTTGGGGGTGCATGCGACGTCGCGGATAGGAGAATGCGGCCCAAAAGAGAACTAACCGTGGATACTAAAATTGTGCCCTGCATGGGGAGGGGATGTGCTTGGTAGAAACCAAGGCACAAACAAACAAGGTAACTGAAAAACAAGTATTAGTACGAACATGCTTGTAGAAAATAAGTGTAAGTGAAACAACGATTGTGTAAGCTAGAATATAAGCAGATAATGTAAACACCCAAGAAGACAATGTAGGCCACACAAAGTGGGTTGCAAACATGGGACACCACTCACGGTGTCGCAAGACACTCAAGGCCGCAGTGGCCAGTAAACAAACAAGTGTGCACACAAGACAAAGAGCAAAGCCCGCAATAGGAACAATCAATAGCAGACAGTATAACAAACAAGTATGGAAACAAGTATCCTTGCATAACAAATGTTGCACATGAAGCACCGGTAGCATGTTATAAAAATAAATTGTATGTCAAAGCGTTTAATGAACAAAAATGAAACAATAGCACTTGTAGCGTACGAATGTGGATGCCCCAAGAGCCGTTGTGGGACTGATAGTCAAGCATCTATGTTGCGTGTAGTATCCTTGTATGGTCTACAATCACAACTAAAAACAAGTGAACGTGCATGTGTGTATGATAAAGATAATGACGTACAAGATATTTGTCTAGAAGTGTAATAACGTGAACATGTAAAATCAAATGCAAACAAAAGTAAATGCAACCATAAAATGCAAGTATGTTGTGGATGGATGGAATGGAATGCAGAGTGAATGATGGGAGCCGCATTCCCCCTTATCGAATGGAATTGTATGCGGTGAGATTCATTTAATATGCCCCCTCAACAATCAAGAATGAACCATAAATGAGAGTGGGTCATCGAAAAATGGTTGAAGTATGTGTTGTGTGTAGCGCATTGTGGTAAACGTGTAGTGAAGATATGCGACCTAAAGATGAGTTGTGTGTGATGATGTAGCCTAAGTGTATATCACTACAAGATGAATAGAAAGGAGTGGTGATTTAGCCTACAATGTATACCACTAAACAATGTTAGTGAAAGTGATGATGTAGCCTATCACGAGATGATACTAGAAGAAATCACCTTGTAGCCTAAAGCGTATATCACTTAATCTATGTATTTCGCATGAGGATGATGAACGTGTAAGGGTGATGAGGTCCATTTGTGATGTATACCCTCAATAGTCTAGTATGGACCGTGAGACTATAGTGCATCATTAGGTAGTGTATGCGGTGCGTAGAAGAGAATATGCAAAATGTGTAATGTGTAATGTGTGTAGTAGGGTGTATGGTATGTAATGCAAGATGCGTAGATGACCTAAGATGTGTAGATGCATAGTAGATGTAAGACACAAGATGTAGGTTGTAAAATGTAAGATGACGTGTATGATGTGTGAAAATGCGCAATATGTAGTGGCTATGGTGTAGTATGTGAGGCATGAGTAAAATGTGACAAGATGTAGGATGCAAAGTGTAGAATGTATGAAGATGTGCAATGTCTATAGTGCAATGTGTGGGGTTCATGTGTATAGAATGCCCTCAACAGTCAAGTGTGAACCAAAAACAAGAGTGTGTCATCGGCAAATGACGATGTAGATGTGCATGTGAGGATGTATGTGTAAGTATGTAGAAGAAGTGATGTGCAATGTTGGGGGGTGGCGGGGGGTATATAGGCGTCGTACCCTCCAAGTGTGTGGTGGTAAAGAAGGCAATCATGTAATGTCATCTAGAAGGTCATCGAGTATAAGGGTCAAAGTCAAATGGGTAAGCATTAGAGACTTGGCAAGCAATAGTGTCGGGTTCACCAAAATTATTAAATTAAAATTGAATATTCTAGTGTAATCTAATGTTATAGGAGCAGTAAAATAACTGAATAAATGAAGTAATAAAATATTGAAATAATACCCAAGCAATCTAAGCAATGAAATGTGAAACCCTAATGTGCAAAGATGGTTAAGAACGTCTTAACCGATTCAATGATGTCACGGGACTGTGTCGCAGTGGAGACCGGATGAACAGGAGGAGGAAACCTTCGCACAGAAGCCTGAAAAAGTATAGATCTAGACTATCTAGCTAGACTAGGATGCCTAGAGAGGGATAGGGGCACCTATATAGGCGCCCGGTCCGTATTCTGGGACGCCCTAGCTGCGTAAATGCTCTAGAAACCGCCTCTTAGGTGTCGCAAGGTGTTCGCTTGTGTTCGCTTCCTGTCATGTGAATATCGTTGTGTGATCGCGAAGCACTTTGGTAAACATGCAATGGAAGAATCATCTACAAAACCCTAGACAAAGTATCAAAACCCTAAAAAAGAAAGATGCATATGAAGGAGTCAGACTATCCTTAGTTGTCAAATTAATGGACTTATCATTGAGCATTGCACTACATCTCGGCCCAATACAGTTCTAAGTGTGTGTGTGTGAGGATTGTGCCCTAGGTGCTCTTGTGTTAGTCGCACTTTGTGAAGTAGCGAGAAAATAACTAGATGTAGAATGTAATAAATGTGTGCATGGAAACAATAGACTCCCCTCCTATGAAGTGTGATGTAGATGAACCAACCTTGTGTGCTTTGTGATGGAGCTAGATATTTTGACATATGCTTGAAGGTCTAATTAAAATGTTTTCCATATCAAGGGGAAAACAAGGGGGCCACTCGATCATCGCCATTAACTTGTCTATCAATTCTATGGCACCAACAATTGGGCCTTACACAACTAAAAGAAACAAAAAAATAGAAAATATGGGGAAAATGGGCTTTGCTTATTTATTTTTGGGCGTAATTATTTGGACAACTTTTGTTACCAATACATTTATGGGTGGCAGGAGATAATACCAAGAAAAGTAGAACCAACATTAGGATAATTTCCCTTGTTTGGTATCGCCATTTCCATGATTCTTCATCTTCAAAATGAGTAGGAGGGGGACTCGAATTACGACTCTTGGGAGCAAAAACTAAGACCAATGGATCCCCCTCCAAAAAATTTGTCGTGTATTAGGAGGCAGGGGAATTTTACATGGTGGATTTGGGATCCTAAGTGCGTACATGTTGCAAGTTTTGAATCCTAGCTAGGGTTGTGCCCTTCATTGTCAAATTAAGTCATTCTAAATACTTGTCTTTGTCCAATGACACGACATCCGTGTTGACAAATTTGAAGAGATTGGACAGTCTTGTTTTAGATGCCCGCCAAAATTGTAAAAGCAATGAAGATGACAAAAAACAATGTCATTAATACAAATTCTAACTCATTTGGAAAGTTCACTCAAATTTAACCACACATTAATTTGTTAAAGTTTTCTTCATTGTGGGATTCAAGCGAGGCTATGTGATGAACTAGTCTAATTCAAACAAACATGACATGTTGAAACCGTGGGTTAGAGGTGGTTTTGAGTTGGAGAGTGGTTTTGGTGATGTGTAATGGAGATTAGAATGTAATGTTTGGGGACTAACGTATGTTGAGGGCCAAACTCATTGTCGAGCCTACAAAGAATTCAATGTCCGAAGGAGAGGTGTGTTAGATGAAGCTACCACTTTGTTGTTTGTAGGTTCGAGAGCCATGTGAGCAGATCATAACTATGGTTGCGTTGAAGATTTTGTCGGGTCTACCAATTCCATGAAGCTATAGTCATATGTTGCCTCGTGTAGCTTTGTGGACGGGTTAAATTGTGATCACCTATGCTTGTCAAACAATTTTTGGGTGACGGTAATTTTTCAACATTACCCTTAAAAACACAAAACAATGTTATTTTTATTAATTATTCGTATTTATTATATCTTTTTAATATATATTTGCATATATTTTAATAATTTATATATAAGTTCACAAATCACATTTTAAATATGCAAGTCGCGTATGACGATTATATCAAATATTTACAAGTATTTTACGTCTAAAATCACAAAAATGTCTAAATGGTCGTCGATTTAACCCATGTTTGTGGGTATGAATGGATGCTCAATTTGTTTGTTTGTTATGAGTTGGAAATTGGAGCATGATGTGGATGTAATACTTGGCACGGATCCCACAAATGACTCGACATCCTTGTTTTGATCACAATTTATAAGGAAATGACATGGAGTTTTGGGGACCCACCGAAACAAACTTACCAAAATGTGGATGGTGTGTAATGTGTCGTAATGTCAAACCCCGTCAAGATTCGATCGCAATCGTCTAATTCATTGTCCTTCGGCACAAAATTTCTTGAGACCTCACAAAACGGAACTTGTCCTATAACATCTCTAAGCGTAAAAGAGGAGGAACCCCATAATGTTTAGTCATATTGTTTTGCATTGCATTTAGTCTTAATGTGATTTAAACTTAATTGTCTAAAGAGATTCATTGTTGTTTACGTACGAGGTGGACTTGTTACTAAGGTTAAAGTTGAAAATAGAAGAGAACGAAATTGAGGTTAAACATTTACTACTAAAAAGATGTGTGTGGATGTAATGCAACGAGGATATCATAAAAAATTTGTTTGTTTTATGCTTGTGAAATGTAGGTTGGAAACACCGAAGGGGATGCATTGAAGGAGTTAAAATGAAGGGAGTAAATTAGCTAAACATGAAGATGGACGATGGCTTTATAACTATTTTTGAGTTTTAAAGCTTCTTTTTCGCTCCCAAGCTCTCTTCCGTGTTTTTATATTGTTGAAAATATGCCAAAGACCTCGTATACTAAAAATGAAAATTTGTTCATATCTCCCAAACCCCTTGTTCGATTTCTATGAGATTTTAACAACTCCTCAAAAACGTTTTTCAAATGATTCCAACCTTGCATCTAATGGTGGTCTACATTATTTTTAATGGCCAGATAAAGTTTCTCATTATAAAAATTCATTTTTCAGATCTACATAGTTTTGGAGATTTAAATCCTCTAAAATTAGAGCAAAGCATCTTTGCGAAATAACAAAACTTTTGAGACCACTCTTGTTCCATTCGAAACTAAAAGACCCACTTCTAAAAATAGTAAGTCTTACTAAGCTTCACAGTCTATAAATAGTAAGTATTGCAAACAGTTCATTCTCTAAGTTGTCATTGCTCCTTGCACATCAAGAATACTCAAAAGTGCCAAATTGAGCAACTGGTAACTAAAAATAGACTTCTCAAACTAAGACTTACTAAAAATAGTAAGTATCGAGATATTGGTCAAGGAACAAGGATGCTGAGTTGCCTATGCTGATGGAAGAACACCTGGATGTGTTTTTGACAAACTCAGAATTTGACAATATACACTTTCAGTTGAGTACACGAATAGTTTCTCTATTTTTGAGAAGACCTTTTTCAATGAAGAACGGATAGACAAGGTTGTTGAGTCTCCCAAGCTCTATTCCATTCAAGGAAGGAGGTATCTTTGTCACAGAGGTGAATTTTGAAGTCACAAGGAGTAAGGTGATGATCTCCATATTCCAACTCCAACCTTGTGTTCAACTCTCTTTCCTAGTGGTGGCGAAAAGGACCATCATGTTTGCAAGATCAAGAAGTCATCACAGAGTCCACTCGATGCAAGTCTCACAACAATGTTTTTGAACACTTATTCAATGCTTTGGAGTGTGTCCACATCTCACTAGAAGAGGAAGTTGCAATCATAGTGTTTCAAGGTTAACATGAGGTCAAAGGCAAAGAGCTTCATTCTCAGAGCATTCTCCCAAGATTCATCAGAAGCAAGCTCTTCATCAACGGAAGCTTCCTCATCTCTGGATTTTCACTTCTCTTTCCCTCCCTCTCTCTCTAACATTCTATTTCTTTATTGGGAATGTACTTTTTCACTCTTTCGTCTTATTCACTTAAGTGGCCTCATTTTGCATTGTAAAAGTGTCATTTCAAAAATAAGAAAATAACTTAATTCACATTCTTAGGAAATGTGAAAGGTCACAAGTGGTGGTGAGATGAAAAGTCGCCTGGTGGGGAGAGGAAAAGACATCTTTGTAAGCTATAAATTGGGATGGCTTCTCTATTCAAAAAGGGGTCGTAATTGTTGGTTGTCGATTGTTGGCCTTGGTTTCAATGCTACCGCAAGCAATAAGCTATATTCTTCTATCTCCTTGCCTATGTTCTTCTATTCTCTCTACTTTCCAACTTTGCAAGCATTGTAATCTTATACAACTAAGAAGGAACTTTGTGTCTTTGATTAATGAATCCATAGAGCTGTCTTTGATTAATGAATACATAGAACTTTGTCTCTGATTTATTAGTCTTGTTATTGCTTACACGGTTGATTTCTTCCTATTGAATGTGGACCTACTCGACTAATGTGTGTGAAATATGTAAGTCTACTCACAACATTAAGCCCCTCTCTCAATTCCCTTATCTCCTCTTTACCTCTCTTCAGAGCAAATTCCTCCCTTGTACATTGTATAAACAATTTGCCACAGGTTTAGTGGAGTATTCATGTGTTTATTTAGTCCTTGGATTCAATAAATAGGAGTCTCCCCATGCCCAAAAAGAAGGGGCCTAGCCCCGTGATTGTTGGTGAAAACCACTAATCTGTCTTGTAACAAATTATTTCACCAATAGACCCCAAGAATATTATCATACTGACTATCATACTGTCGTATCCAATACTTCATACCCGTGCAATGGGTCTCACATTTATACATGATTGGCTCTTGTTCAAAGAAAGCACATCATTAACATGCTTAAAGGTTTGTTCACCATTGCTTTTGAAGGTCTCTAAGGCTCTCCTCAAGTTTGTTAAAACTTTTACATGAAACCATTACTATAATTATGGTTTTGAATACCAATTACTTGCAAATTTATAAAAATCAAAACAAAATGCCTCAATTATAATGTTAAAACACAAGCCCAAGTAGAAAATAGGTGAGCATCTTAGCACAAGATACTTTTGATCACATCACCGTAGTTTCATTTGCCCTAAATGTTCTAGATAGAAACATTATAACATTAATAAACATACAGTAAAGAGTTAAAACTACACTGAAATAGAAACATCAAAGGTTAAAAAAACATTTGACAGATTTTATAAGGTTACAATTGCCCCAAAGAAGCACAAGGTTCATAAAAGGTGATCTATCGTCGTGGAGCAACCAACAAACCTTGCATATAATAGGCCCAAATAAAGGGCCATTTAGTCAAAAGTATTTGTCAAACTATATAAAACTTGATAAACTTGAACAGATGGTACAGTGATAACAAAGCATGTACCATCATCATAACAAGTGGCATGTCCCAATCTTCCTAACAAAGACCAAAATAAGAAAAAAGTTTAGACATGTCGATGGTCACATTATAATCTTCAAGTATGATGGCAGACATTAATGCACCACAAAAAAGTTATTTTTTCAGATTGTTGTAATTGCAACAAAAACATGGTAAAGATTTAGAGTACAACCTTTCATAGATGGGAGTGTATCACTATTACGTCACCTTGTAGGGATCATATCTCCTAGACTGTTGATCGGCATCGCAAACAGTAATATGCGTCAGAAAGCTCATCAAGCGAGCTAGGATAGATGCCCCACATACATGTTGACCCCAGGATTTGCATGCACGATTATCATCCTGGATTTTGGCTAAGTGTGAGAGTGCAGGCATAAGGAAGTTGTGCAAAAGACCATGCATTATGAGGAGACAGTGCATAAAGAGGAGACCATGCATGAAGCAAAGTATACACAGAAGGAAGTCCCAAACGTAGAAAAAGAGGAAGACAGAAGAGGCGTGCATGTCGTGCGCACAAACGATGATCAGCTCTATTCTTAATTTCTTATCCAATTAGGATGAACATTCTAGATCTAAGAATCATGGCAATAAACCCAACGATAGATGCTGCATGTTTAATGATTGAAGACATGTGTGGATGCCAATGAGCTCCACCTTGCTTAGATGGATAAGATGTCAACCGAGTGAAGAATAGTGACATGAATAGTGATTATGCTATTTGTGAGTTTAAAAACTTCAAGGTTTCGCAATTTATCAACTGCTTGAATGATAGCTTCTGGATGAAAACTGGGTGAGAAAAAATAACAAATTCTTTTAGTTGTGCAGAGCCCAGAGTTGGGCATGGTAAATCACAGAGAGCTGCCTACATCCAGGATCGTGCTAATAATAGTGGACCCTGAATGTGTGCTCTATTGAATACATTAACATGTGATGATGAAATACTTAAAGATATGACAGACGTCTGGCTAGCATATGTAAAGCATATTTGTATTAATTGAATTTCTCTGAAAGCATAAGATAGAGAGTAAGATTTATGACTGCCTCCACAATAAGAGATGGTCAGACAGTAATGTTGTGTGCAGAGCCGGGTATGGTCCCAACCCTCCATCACATTACAAAATACAATATACATACGTACATGTTGGTTGCAACTTGCAGGCATGATGTTTGCTGATTTAGTTCTTGTATTTTGACTTGGAGTGCTGGTGAAAACGGCCAAGGTTTAACAATTGTGGGGCATCACAACTGTTGCTGCTGCAGGTGCAAGAACGGTTGTCGTAAGACACAGCTGTCATGATGGATGTGAATATTACGAACATCATATACAGATTTCGCTAAACAATGTCACCTGATTTGTATTTCAGGCTGGATATGTCATCAGCATGTTGCATTTTGGTGTTCTGAAGCTCTGCAGCTAACATTAACATGTTTTTGTGACTACAAGACCACCTTTCACTGCAATTATAAGAACAAGAACAAGAGTTAATGAAGAGGAGTTCATCAAACATTGGCCCATTCCATATTTTCAAAAACAGCTTTGGATATGCATTGTTTATGAAATCCTATGGTTTGATACAATGGGTCACACATTTATACATGATTGGACCTTGTTCAAAGAACGCATCATTAACATGTTTAAAGGTTTGTTCGCCATTGCATTTGGAGAGTCTTTGTGGCTCTCCTTGAGTAGGTTTGTGGGAACTTTTGCATGAAGCCATTACTATATTTACAGTTTTGAATACCAACGACTCGAAAGTTTATAAATTTCAAAACAAAATACCTCAATTATAATGTTAAACATGAGAATGTTAAAACTTCCAAGTAGAAAATAGATTACCATCTTAGCAAAAGATACTTCTGATCGTATCACCCTAGCTTCATTTGCCCTGAATATTCTAGATCGGAACATTTAAACATTAATGAGCATAAAGTAAAAAGTTGAAACTACACTCAGATAGAAACATCAAAGGAAACAAAACATTTGACAGATTTTATAAGGCATGCAATTGCTCTAAACAGGCGGAAGGTACATAAAAGGTGATCTATCGTAGTGGGGTAGCCAAAAGCCTTACATATACAACTAACAATGGCACAGGCCCAAATTAAGAGCCATTTAGTCAAAGTATTTGTCAAATTATATAAAACTTGATGATAAACTTGCACCGCTTGTATAGTGATGGGGTAACTTGAATATTTATGTCAAAGCATGTACCATCATCATAACAAGTGGCATGTCCCCATCTTCCGAACAAAGACCTAAATAAGAAACAAGTTTAGACACGTCAATGGCAACATTATAATTTTCAAGTATGATTAGACATTAATGCACAATTAAAAACATTTTTTCATGTTATTGTAACTGCAAAAAAAAACATGGGAAAAACTTTGAGTGAAACCTTTCATGGATCACCTTGTCGAGGTCACATCTCCTGATTTGTTGATAATCACAAGCAGTAATATGCATTGAAAAGCTCATCAAACAAGCCAATTTAGATGCCCTACATACATGTTGAGCTCAGGGTTTGCATGCAGGATTGACATCCTTGATTTTGGGGGTGTATGCGTGTGGGCACAAGAAAGTTGCAGAGAAAACCATGCATAAAGAGGAGATCGCGCATAAAGAGAAGTTTGCACAGAAGGAAGTCCCTAGCATAGAAAAAGATGAAAACGGAGGAGAGATGCATGCATGGCATGCACGCAGAAGAAGATCAACTCTATTCTTATCCAATCAGCACGGATATTCTAGATCCAAGAATCGTTGGGATAACCCCGGCTATACATGTCGCATGCTCGGTGATCAAAGACACGTGTGCATGCCAATGAGTTCCAGATTGCTTAGATGGATAAGACCGACCTAGTGGATAAGGATTCCATGTGTCATGTAAAGCATGGAGGTGGGGTGCCTATAAAAACCCTCTTGCTAGTGTAAAAGATGTCTAGCAAAATAAATAGATACACAGAAAAGAGCAGAGGTTAGAGACTTGCTGCTGAAATGCTCTCACGAATCTAGACTCTATGATGTATTTGAGTAATGATGAACAGAAGAAATAGCAATATAGATCTGATTCTATGGTATCTTGAGTAGTAATGTTCCATCTTATATCCATGGTTTTTTGGTTAAATCAATGATGTTGTAGCTTAGTTCATGTTATGTTTCTGATTATGCTCATAAAATGGTGATTTATAGTGGTGGTGCTAATAAGCACTATGAATCACATGGTTAAATTACCATTAGGGTTCCCCTTTTCCATAATCCAACAAGGGCTCAGTAATCTCTCTCACGTCTTGAGTGAGCACCTAAGTGTTCCACTTGGGTGATATGCCAGCATTAGTGTCTTATTTGTTGAGCATGCACAATCAACATAGAACTAGTAGGATACCCATAAAATTTACCAACAATACGTGTCTTTGGCAACTATGCAGGGCATTTGACTAAAGATCAGGGTCCAAAACCACTCCAAAGGGACTCAAAAACATATTAAAATACCTTAAAACAGTAGAATTGTATTTTTGTGAGTTTTGGGTCGTGACAAAACCACTCAGCTTCTTGGGGGAATGCTTGTCACATGACACTTCACATTGCCGGTTGAAACACTTCATCCTCTATTTTTGGACTGTTCATTTTCTAATAAAAATAGTTTAAGGAGTAGGCATTCAAATGTAAAAAAACAGAATATTATATCCCCGCATCTCTTCTCAAAGATTGCTACCCATCATAGCTTCGAATCTCTTTTGGGAAGATGATAGAGGAGTAAGTAGATGATTGTGATAAACATAAAAGAGTTGCCTAAAATTGTTTACAGAAATTAGGATGATGCATTGGCATCTTATACCACTCCATCTGACCTTGTTCAATAAGTTAAGGCTCTTGCATAACCTTTGACTTATAAGACTAAAATGATCACACGTTTATTGTGATACTGAATAGAGACAATTCAGCAAGAGTTATTAGCTTGGCAAAGACACCAAGAAAGAGGACATTTATCTAATAATAAAAGATGAATTTGAAGTTTCTTTGAAAATAAAACAAAGCAGACTTTCTTAGAAAATGAACAGTATATTTTCATGTGAGGGAATACCTGACAAGGAATATGCCACAGTTCAAGTCAACAGTCTCATAAAAAAGGCATTACAAACATTAAAGAGAAGGGAATAGGATCCACCAATCATCCATTGAGAAACACTTATAGATGTTAATGCTGGAGAAGACGAGGTCACTACCATGAAAACCTAGGGACTTGCACCACAATGCTTGATTCAAAATTGACATAATCTTGAGTGTGGAGAATTTCTGGTAAACCTTCTTCAACTTATTAATTACAATTGCTACCAAATTGAGCTTATACCAAGGAAGACAAACAGATGATTTTGGGTTCAAGCGAAATTGAGCTTGGTAAATGTGAGAACAATGTAAAAACCAAACTGATCGTTGGACTGGCTAACATCGAGGGAGATATACTTTAAAGTGGAGGAGAAATTGCTTGCATGCTAAATTTATCATAAGTCATAACAAGACTAAAGAAGCATAGAAAAGTATGGTACGACACATTCAAGGAGGAGGATAGAACATAGGCAAAAAAAAGCTAAGGTCAAATCAAGGAATGCTTCCTTACCAAATTGAAGAAATAATTATTTCAAGTGATTGCAAATCATGCTCAAATAATCCCAAGATTCGTATAGAAAAAGAAAACAATAATAAGCCCGACATATGAAGGTGCTCAAGTGCGATGTCTAGAGTGAGCTCCATCTAGACACCTTGACCACTATAGACTTTGGTTTTCAAATGAGGGAAAAAAACTACTAGGAGAAAAGGCATAATAGGAGGCATTAGTCATCATATCAAGGATGACCCAAACAAATGCAGGATTGAGCGTCAAGATTGGCAAGTTGTGGGGCTCCCACAGAACACTCAATGGCAGCAGTCCTCGAGATAGCCGAGACATTGATAGGAAATCTACTATGACCATGTCATGACAAACAAGGAACTGTTAGCTGCCTATACACTGACTAATGAGAAGATGGTGATAGTGGCGGTCGTGTCTCGTGCCAGATTGGAGGAGGAGAGAAGGAAGATGAAGCTGCATGCGGAAGGTATTGTGGGAGGAAAGTTTTGGACCATCGAATGGAGCAACTGCTGCAACCAGTTTGAACTCGGGACCAACTTGGTGTGCAGTTCATGGAGCTCAAGGACTGAAAAGTGTAAGGATGGGATGCTGGACCCCACCTGTCGGATAATCCTTGGTTGTTTGATGAATGAGATTGTATCAGTGTTATGCAGGGACACGTCCCTAGATTTTGGTGACGTCTTGGACGTCCCAAACGTTTTGGGGACTTGGGGACTTGGAGGGGACGTCCCCAATTTTTTTAAATCTTTCAAAAGTTTTCTGATGTGTTTACTTTTAAAAAGCTGTTATTTTTACCAAGAACATCAAATTATAATCTTGAAAGTACCTAAAATACATTAAATACAGTTTAAATCCCTAAATGTCATTGAAAAAAGTTAAAATATTGAAATATTAATTTTTATGTATTATTTTAAAAGCTGTCCCCAAAATTGGGAAATTTTTGCCGTCTCGAAACCCCGTCCCCAAGGCTTGGGTAACTATGGATTGTATAGGTGACTTCATTTTGTAAACGTGGAAGCTTTCGATTAGTGTAGATACTCTGAGGCCAGGAGGAGAGATGGTTAGAAGAGCTAAGATTTAGTTGAGTTCTTTTATCTTTCATTTAAATTCTGTATAAACTGTTAACACATGTAATATATTTGATCATTGTCCCATTTTAAAGTTAACACATGGTTCAGTATGGTTTCATTGTTTAAGGGTGAGGGGCACATAACAACCCTCACTTTATCAATTAAAACTCAACTAGGAGAACAAAGAAAAATGAAAAATAGGTCCAGTAGAATTTATTCACAAAGATGAACATTCATATATAAAGGTACAAATAAGACGGACTTTATTATTTGAGCATGTCACCGTATAAATTTTCAACTAGAATTTTGCTAGGACATACGAGTACCAATCTGGAGAAAAATGAAGGAAAGAAAAAAACAAAGAAATAATATTCATGTCTGCGAGAGACCAAAGTAGGTCACCAAAGTGCATCCAATTACTATTGAGCATACTATAGGGTAAAAGGAACCCTAGGATCTGAAAAGAAACTAAGAACTGGAACATTAAAACAATGAAACAATAAAAAAAACTGAAGGATCTGCCAAAGGTTTGGCTAAGGAAGAGGCTTTATTGGGTGTTATAGATGCAGTCGTAGGGTTTATAAAGCCAACAATATTAGACAGTGCAGAAGACACTAAATCTGGTTATCCATAACAAGAGGCTAAAAATATTTAAATCATGAATTATATGACCAAGGATAGCTAAAATCTAGGTCTTGCAATGTCAAATACGAGCACTGAACAACTCAAGTCAAGCTAACCGCCATTTGACTTCTAACCAAAACATGTCACACCTCATACTAAGCTTTCTCTTCACAAACCAGATTCAATGGATATAGAAAGCACTGGTGCCACAAGTTCTTGCAATAGTGATATCTATTTTGCAACATAAATAAAGAGATCATAAAACCTTCACACATGTCAGATAACAAGTTAGCAATATTAATAATAAATATTACACCAAATTAAAAGAAATATGCATAAAGAATAAACAAAAAAATTGTGTGTTAATAATAAATATTACACCTAACTAAAAGGAATATCCATAAGAATAAACAACAAAATTATGTGCCAATCACTTCATAATTGTTAGCTTACTTTTAAATTAAGTGATGAAGCAATTTCTCATTTCCAACTAGGTGGCTGATCAAGAGCAACCGATGAAATGCCTGCATTTTGAAACAAACCGATGTCATATATGAATAACTTTGCAAGACCAATGAAAATATTTAATCAATTCTCCTATTCAAAATACGGTATTCAAACATAACATTACTTCAATTATACATTTGCTCACTTCTTTACATCAAATTATTTCAATTATGATTTTCCTCACTTCATTAAGACATTGCTAAAATAATCACTCAAGGTGGCAAATTGCTTGACAAGAGAAGCCGAATAAAAAATGGATATCAGTATTTGGCAGGTACTAAATGAGATCTATTAGGATTTCGGAGTTTATTGCTAGTGTTTGAGTTTATGTGTCCATTCTTGTCTTCCATGACCCTTTTATTGACCCATAGGGAATGTCGCCTTTAATGGCCTCCCACAACAAGTCGCAACTATCATTGCAAATGCTAGCATAAAGAACAATAGCAAAGAGAGCTCAATAGATTGTCCCGGGGTATCAAAAAGTAAGGAAATTCCACCTCCAATGTATGTTATTACGGGTCCAAATGTTGTGGGATCCACTTGTTAGTGGTATTAAAAAATTATTTTAATAGCTTACTATGTTGGTCACATCCCCTCAACATCTATTCTAAAAATTGGATCTTGTACAGTTGTAAAGTTGGAAATTCTATGATATCAAACTAGATATTGTCTAGATTTTGACAAAAGGGTTTTTCTATTTATGATTGTTGACCTACAACATATTCAATAAATGTGTGCCATGTAGCTGGAATCTATGAGAGTACCATATTTGTTGTCTTGTTGGCTATAAATTTTGCCACTTATGAAAATGCCTCTTTAAAGGCGTTGATTTGTATAGAATTTCCCAAGCCACTCCTCCCTTTCTAAACATTTATTAACTAGTTGATAAAGCAATTGGGTCATCTCATATGGCACAAACAAGATAAGTTTTATTCGGCTCAGCCACATAAATGGTATATCCATTGAGGTCAAATTATCTCACAACCAACACAACTCCAAAGTGAAATTCACATTGGAAATCATCATACTATGCAAAAGCTTGTCCACAACAACTTATTGAATAATTTTTCAAGAGTTAGTCACCAAATTATAAGATTAATGATTACAAGTGTCGGCCACACCTGGAGGCCAAGCCCACTATGAAAGATTCGCATGAGATGGAGAGTGAAGAAGGATGGACCATGATTGTTGGT
Source organism: Taxus wallichiana var. yunnanensis (assembly GCA_018340775.1). Taxonomy (NCBI): domain Eukaryota; kingdom Viridiplantae; phylum Streptophyta; class Pinopsida; order Cupressales; family Taxaceae; genus Taxus; species Taxus wallichiana. The sequence continues at coordinate 852,491,501 of CM031242.1, read as the reverse complement.
AAAAAGTAAAACCAAGTCATCCATTAAAAATAAATAAACAGGTTGCCCATAAAAGACAAAAGGTCCCTATGGGGTTGTCATGGCTAGACCCACCTATCTATTGTTTATAGTCAAATGTCACAAACCAAGTCAAGCCCTTGCAAAGCTCTCAAATTCTAGCAGAAAATTCCATTTCACTACCCAATACTCCATCTTTGCCACTCTCATAGCCAAACTCATGATTTGTGGTAATGCCCCGCATATACGTCCTTGTGTCAATCTCACAACACAACCCACTTTGGATCCTCATGCAGAGATAAAACTCCACACATTGGTATGGAAGCAAATGACAATCTTTTCAATAATCAATTTTTTCTCCAAGAATCAAAATGTTGTTTTGAACAATATTTTTGGATTTATTACAAATAGCAAAAAAGGAATGCACGACTCTTGACAAAATTCTTGAAAAAATTATCTATGACCTTGCAAATCCTTCTAAAAATTCAGCATCATGGCCATATGTGAACGACTTGGTGCCTTTGGAACAGTTTTGCATGAGACTTGTCTCCTACCAAAAAAAAGTCTCGGAGATTGGTACTTGTTTCAAAGACTTGTGTTTCAATGTTTTTTGAATATATTTTGTACTCTTAACCCTAGATTAATGAGATTCAAATATATATATATATATATATAAGTATCCCCATCTTTGGTCAACGTCTATTATAGTTACTTTAAAAAGTTGTTTTTGTTTTTCTTAGGTTGTATAATATTATTTTCTCCGAAATGTGCCCATCTCCTATTTTTACGAAAAATGGCGTATCCTCGACACCTCATAATGGTACCCTTGCTCGTCTCTTGGTAACCATGCTTTGGAATTATTTTCCTTGAAGAAGTTAGAATATCTAGGATTTTACTTGAAATAATGTTGAATTACATTTGGCCTTGTTGCCCCCATTTGCCATTTCTCATCACAAGGGTAATGGTGGAGTCGATATTCTTGTGGTATCCTCTTTCGCCATGACCATTATGGACTAGTGCAAGGACCCATCTCTTATGTAGATTGTCTTCAATTTATATGACTTCTCACCCTAGTCTAGTCACCTTTGGAAATGGCTTATTGATTTGAGCTCGCATAATCAAATTTATGTTGATAGGCATTCCCTTCTATGAGAGGGGCTCACATGCCACTATAGCGCACAAAGTGAGCAATCAAAGAATGGCATTTTGTTTAGTGTGTAGAACGACAATACGTTCAATCTGTCACATCCTCTTTGCAGTATCAAACTTATGATGTAATAATTGGCATATGTGATTGATTGTGTGGAACTTTAGATTATTATTATATTGGAGTGTTTAATTCTGCTTTTATAAGTGTAGTTGAAAGTAAAATATTGTCAAGTTGGCATCAACATGTTTAGCATTATTTATATTATACCATGTGGATTTTATATCATGATTTGGTTAACTACTTGTGTGATGTTGTTATGAGTTGGTTGCAGGATAAAATTCCCTCAAATTGGAGGGAGAACATGTAATGTCCCTCTTTTCGAATAGATCTCATCGAAGACCTTTGGCCCTTTTTGTCTACCCGACGGCCAAAGGAGGTATCTAGGGTGACTAAGTTTTTATTATTTTATTATATTGTGCAAATATTTTTAAAATAACATTATAAGTTGCACATATAATAAATAATAAAGCTTATTAATAAAATAAAAATGTCAATGTCAAAATACAATTAAATTTAATTGTATTATGGGGGAAAATGCGACTTGCTCTTGGGAGTCATAAATAGGGAAATGTGCCATATGGCCCATAGGGAAAAATGCGACCAGCCTAGGGGAAAGAAAGAATATTATTGGCTGAGTTTAGAGGTGCTTTTTGGGCTGTTTTCCCTTTATATGAGCAAGTCGACTTGCTTAGGAGTATCCAGAATTTTATTATCAGATTTTTCATTGTTAAGAGCTCCCAACTTTTATCAAAAATTCCAAGGACGAAAACCCTTGTGGATTTCATCTCTCATGCGGACGAAAACCCCAAGGGATTGAGAGGGGATTTCATTCAGAAATTTCCAGCGTTCATAATCAGATTTCCAGGTCAATTTCAGCAGTGTTTTGTGGAGGTATTTTCAGTGGTTTATGGCAGCAGTTGGGTCGACTTATTGTGGACTGTTTTGGCATCATTTCTAGAGGTATTTCCTTCAAAAATAATTGTCAAATATTCTCTATATTATTATAAACCAAATCGCTGCAATTTTATATTTTTCTGAAGTGATATTTAGAGGGTTTCAGGCAGATTAATAATCAGATTTCAGATCTGATTTCTGGGTTGTTTTGGCTGCAATAAATTCTGATTTTTGCATGATTTGGCTTCTAAAAATACTAGTAATCATTTGGGATTGACAAAGATAATTTTTGAGTGATATTTGCATTGAGATCTATCTCAAACCCTAGTCGCAATTCTTCAAATAAATTCAGATCTGCATTAGTGTGATTGCCATAACATTCATAAATCAGCCTTTGGTGTTTTTAATTGTTCTAAATTTGTTGGAGAGAAAAGAGACCCATTTGGGGATCTTTCAGTGGTATCAGAGCAACGATCCTCCCACCTAGAGGGTTTTGTTTGATGCAGCCTAGAGAAGTTGGGCCTCAGGTATTATACAAGGAGTCAGGCACGTATTCTAGCAAATTTGGATACAAAGAGTAGTGTTGAAACCATGGCCAGGAGAGAGGGATCACACACTCCTCCACGGCAAGAGCGAGTTGACCCAGATCTACTTTTCAGAGGTATGATCGATTCCCATCATGAGATGATACAGACCATGAGGCAGATGATGGAGAGTATGGCCATGGGTAGGCCAAGAGATAGGCATGACAGAAGGGAAAGATCTACATCGATGGCCAGAATCACATAAGGCGAGTAGGCGCCTACCTAGGTGGGTAGCATAAGAGATTCCCCTCCACATGAGCGGAGATATACGAGAGGAGAGGAGATCTACTAGGACTATGGATAGACCTATGCAGCCTAGCTTCCTACCGAGAGATGATCCACCAGAGTTGAGGACCCACTTGAGGGCACAGTATTTCAGGATAATGTGATGGCAGCTCATGATGAATGGAGAGCATTACCGGAGGTACGAAATGTCTTTCCCCTTCACCAGTACTGTGTTCAGAGGAGAGAGAGCTTGAGAGCTAGACAGGTGCAGAGGCCTAGGGCTCAGTGAGAACAGAATGAAGCGGGTTACCAACAAGATGACCCTTTCCACTTTTGATGGCAGTGGAAAGATTAGTGCCAGGGCATGGATTCACAAGCTAGATACATACCTCACTCTCAAACCTATGCAGGAGCAGGAGGCTATTCGGTTTGCTATTTTGTACCTTGAGGGAGTAGAGCATACGATTGGTGGCACCATGGGCTAGTCATGCGAATCATAATCTTCTGCGGTCATACAGGGAGTTTAGTGAGAGGTTGATTGCGAGATTTGATCGCAAGGATGTAGAGATTTACTATAGAGACTTGGCACAACTTCGACAAAGAGGGACATTGCGAACATCATCAAAAAGAAAGGAGTAGAAGAGAAGTTCGTACGAAAAGAAAGAGGGAAATGTGTACACCTAAAACCTTAGCAATGGCATAGTTACACCACCTAAGTACAGGCATAGGATGTTTTTGTTGTATTACGGAAAAAAATTATTACGTCAAGACACTTTAGGATTTCATAGAATGTGAAATATTGTTGAGTGTTAGATAACCTCCTTAGAATTTGAGTCTCCATCTTGATTCGGGTCTAGTTATATGGTGGAGGCTATTCTCCCCACAAAATGCACCTATGGGCATGAAAACACCATCCTTACATGCCATGCATACGTGGAAAATATTCAAACAGTTAGTTTTTTTGGATTTTTCGGTTGAAAAACACATTATGCTACCATTGCGCCCAACAGATTCGACCTTTGCAACCTCTACATTACCAAAGGTGCAGTTGTTACCAACCAAGCTGCTGCTTTCGGCATGCACTAATGGTTTGTCGAAAATATATATTTAAAAAACAAAAAGATGTTGAGGTGAACCCTACCCAAGGGACCCGCCCATGCATGGTGCATTCTATGTTAAGCGGTGCATTCTATGGGGAGAATAGTCGCTGCCCTAGTTATATGTCCACTCAAATTTAAGATTTAAGAATTATAGGACCGGTTACACGTTTCATGTTTTTAGCCATAAAATACTTGCTACAATTTTAACCAACCATATCCTCTAGATAGCATGTTAAAAATATGATTGTCATTGTTATATATGTGTGTGTGTGTGTGTGTGTGTGTGTGTGTGTGTGTGTGTGTGTGTGTGTGTGTGAGTATTTTGTCATTGATGTCAAAGGTACAACATTAGTGTTGATGGAAATATTGAGGTTTGAATATTTGTTTAATATTCAACATTACAACATTAGTGTTTGTAAAATATTTATCCATGTCAAAATTAGTGTGATGTCAAAATTTGAATATTTTAATATTCAACATCACCAAGGAATCTTACGACACATGGCGGGATGTGTAAGAGATTTTATGACGTGTAAGAGATTCTATGGCAGCTTATGACGCGTAAGAGATTTTATGACAACTTATGATGCGTAAGAGATTCTATGACAGCTTATGACGCGTAAAATATTTTATGGCAGTTTATGACGCGTAATAGGAGTTACTCTTACATGTGTAAGAGAATATTGCTATTTGGAGCAAATATTTAATATTTGGAGCAAATTGGCCCATGGTATGGGCACATGGTTTTAGGGAAACCACAAGTGGTTTTTCCTCTCCTTTCTATATAAGCAAGTGTTGTGTGCACATTTTGAGTAGAGCGAGAAAGAGAGCATTTTGCATGAGTGTGATATGTATGTGAGCTGATATTATAAATCTCTTAAGTGAGTATGAGTATGTGAGAGAGAGAATATAGAAGGAGAAATTATCATTGATTTGTATTGCAGATTTTCTGGAGTGGGTGCTTCGGATTGGGGATTGGCTTCTCCAGAAGTTGGTGCTTCGAATCAGAGATTGCACAGTCATGGTGTTTGCATTCAAGGGCTGAATTGGTGTTCGGCTTGGAGATTGGTGTCTTCTGTGAGTGGGTGCTCACACTTTGTAAACACTATTTTTTCGGCTGGATTTGGACAATAGATCCAAGCAGTCTCTTTTGGTGGATGTAGCCCACACTGGGTGAACCACGGTATATCTGGTGTTATGTGCATTTGATTTTTGTGTGTGCTCTCATTTTACTTTCAAATTTGAATATCTTGTTAAGTGTGAAAAAGAAAATTAATAAGTTGGAGAAAAAGTTTTTTATTGTCGAATATTGATTCACCCCCCCTCTCAGTATTCTCGTGCTTCTAACAATTGGTATCAGAGCGGGTTCCTTCTGTGTAGCTTAACAACTAGAAGGTAGATCAGAAAGCACGATGGCAGCTCAAGAAGGATTCTCCACAAATAAAGCTCCGTTGTTCGATGGATCAAACTATGCCTTTTGGAGCATAAGGATGCAAACCTATTTGAATTCTCTTGGACATGATATTGTGCATTCGATTGAGAATGGCTATACGGCACCGGCAATGCCACCGATAGATCCGGCTGGTAAGAGAGCATGTGAAAATAATGCTAAAGCTATGAATGCTATTTTGTGTGGTGTAGCAAATTCGGAGTTTGTAAAGATTATGCTTTGCAAAACTGCCAAGGAGATGTGGGATAAGCTCAACAGTGTTTATGAAGGAGATTCGAAAGTAAAGATGGCAAAGCTTCAAACACACAGAAGAAAGTTTGAAAGTCTAAAGATGAAAGAGGAAGAGAACATTGCAGCATATCTACTCCGTGTGGATGAGACCATAAACATGATCAAAGGCTTGGGTGAAAAGATGGAAGACCCAGTGATAGTACAAAAGGTATTAAGATCTCTACTTCCTAGATTTGATGCTAAAGTTTCAGCTATTGGAGAACTCAAGGAGCTAGATAAAATGAAAATGGATGAGTTACATGAAATACTCACGGCTTATGAGATGAAAATAGAACTAGATAAGCCAAGAAAAAGAGAATTTGCTTTCAAAGCTTCAAAAGGAAAGGAGAAGAAGAAGGTTGGATCAGATGATGAATCCGATGAGGAAGAAGAAGCCCTATTGGTGAAAAAACTGCAAAGAGGATCTGGCAAGTACAAAGGTAAACTTCCTTTTAAATGTTTTAAATGTGGTGAGATTGGACATTGTAATGTCCCCTTTCCTACGCCAAAGACCTAAGGGCCAATTCGAGTCCCAGCCTTGGTCATACCCAAGGGGCTAGGGACGCTGGGAGCTATTGGGTGTGAATATCTAGTTCATTTGTTATAATTTTTCGTTGACATGAGCATAAAGTGATTTGGAGGGACTAGATGTTATGTTTTGTCGTTGGGGGACCCCATAACACTTTATTATTCTATTTCTTCGTTGGGGTCACTTATGGTACTTTATTATTCTATTTCTTCGTTGGGGTCACTTAAGTCATTTTTTAGTCCCACATGGAGCGCCCAACTTGGAAAAAGGTAATGAGATGTTATAAAAGGAGGTTTGGGGGAGTGATGGAGAACATTCTTGCATACATAATTATTTTCCTTCATGTGCAACTGCTGCTTGCAAATTTATAGCTTGTGGAGTGAAATCCCACAGGGACCCTAGCTTCGGTGGTGAGAGATCTATCCCTAGCTAGCAGGGCATTCTTCGGTAGTGAGAGATCTATCCTAGCTTGTCATTTTGGAGCTGTTTTCAGGGCTGTTTTACAGAGGTATTTTCAGAGGTTTCAGAGGAAGGGTTTGAGGGTTTCGGTGACATTTTGTGGAGATAATCCAAGGGTTTTCAGATCTAATTTGTGGCAGCAATTAGAGCAGATTTTGGCGCCATATTTATGAGGATTTTTGGCCTCTTCCCAAGGGGAGCAACCCACTTTGGGATTTTACAACAATTTTTGGAAGGGTTTCGGTGTGCCGTTTCCAGATCTAGAGGATGGGATCTCTTCTATATCAGTGGTAGATATTATTTCCAGAAATTCATATTTTTATCTATTTTCTAGGGTTTTATCTACTCAGTTCTAGATTTGCAGCAATGTTTTTTAGGGCTTCCAAAGTGTCCATTTTCAAATCGAAGAATTTGGGTTTGCTGCAATTTCTTATTTTTTTGGTGCATTTTTAAGTGGTATCCCACAAGGGATATTTCAGTGGTATCAGAGCAGTTGTTTCTCCAGCCTGTTGGGGTTGAAAGATGGGAGACAAAGACAGTGAGGATATGGGTGTAGATCTGATGAAACAATTGTTCACCAACATGGTAAAGCAGCAGGAGACTACCAATCTCTATTTAAGCCAGCTCACGGAGAGATTAGCACAGGGTAGGATTGATGCTCATACGGAGAGAGGAGAAAATAGCAATATGGGACAACATGATCAAAGAGGTGAGGGTGGACATTCAGGGCAACGGTCTCCCCATTCTTCTACCAGGCCTTTGGGGATTCACGAACCTTCTTTCGTGAAGGATCCGGAAGTTTCACAGGTACGGCAGCCAGTGGATATTTTAGATGAGGAGTCTTGTTGGGAAAGGTACCAGACCTTGAGTGATGGCTTTCGTGACAACATGCCATTCCAGGAATATTGCAAAATGAAGATTGGCAATGAGCCAGAGAGAGATCATCAGATACAGGTACCAGAGTTGCAAAGGAGATTGGGACAGATTTCCATTCCACACTTCGATGGTTCTAAGAAGTGTACTGCACAATCTTGGGTTCAAAAGTTGAAGACATACTTGACTTGAATCCTATGCGTGAGGAAGATGCAATTAAGTTTGCAATCTTACATCTTGAGGGAGACGCTCATGATTGGTGGCATCATGGATTGATTACACAGGGACACATACACATTACTACTTATGCAGAGTTCACGCAGAGGCTAGTGAGCAGATTTGATAGGAGGGACCCTGACAGGTATTTTAGGGAGTTGACTCATTTGAGACAAACTGGTTCCCTAGATCAGTATATCGCAGATTTTCAGAGATTATCAGTCATGGTACCTGATGTTACGGAGATGAGGTTGATTTCACTGTTCACAGCAGGTTTGACAGATGCTCTTGTTGGGTTTGTGAAGGCATTTGAGCCTTCTTTGCATGAGGCTATTAGGAGATCTCGAGACTTGGAGTTATCCACTCCAAAGTCAAGGGTTCCACCTCACGTTCAGCAAAGGGAACCTCCATCTGGATCGGGCGAACTTCAAGAGAGGAGCCTCCACCGAGGCGGGGAGGTGGCTAAGACCCTGTCATTTCCCGAGAGGACAGAGATGAGTTAAGGCGAAAGAAACTATGTTTCGATTGCCACACACCTTGGGTTCCAGGACATGATTGCAGAGGTAGAGGGAAGGCCCAATTCATTGAGGTCTTCGAGGAGAGTGAGGGTGACAGAGGTGAGGAGTTAGAGACTCGCGAGATGGATGATGGAGATGGAGTTGCGTTGGATAGTGTTGATGCGGTGCAGGAGGAGGAGACTTTTCCTCGGAGATTATAGCCACATTGTCTAGTACTCTGATGTATAAGGCATTTAGGATTAGAGGAGTTATGCAGGGTCAACGAGTTGTGGTACTCATTGACAGTGGGGCTACCCACAACTTTATTGATGCATCATTGGTTGAGAGACGAGGTTTGCAGACGAAGGACTTTGAGGGCTTCAACATTGTTGTAGCCAATGGGGAGTATATGAGATGCACACAGGAAAGTTCCACAATTGAGCATCACCATGGGTAACTACACAATTACCGATGATTTCCACATTGTTGGTATGGGAGTGACCAACATAGTGCTGGGAGTGCAGTGGCTTCACTCTCTTGGTGAGTTTCGGACTAACTTTCAGACGATGGAGCTGAAGTTTAAGTCCAGGACAGGAATGTGATTTTGAGGGGATTATCTACAGGGGCACCTAGGGTGGTTGCAGCTGAGGGGATGGAGAGGACTTTCCGACATGATGAGGGGCTTTATTATTGTGGATCGATGTGGAATATGATGGATGTGGGTGTGACCAGTAGTGTTGCACATGAGACAGTCACAGAGATTGGGGTTACAGGTTCAAATCATCTAAGTTTATCATTATGTTGGTTATCTGAGGTTTCGGTAGACTGGAGATCTCATTTGCTTGTTGAGTACTCCAAGAACCGACACACTTGTGAGATTCTGGATGGTCACATACAAGATGACACCTACAGATTGGAGGATGAGATGATATTCTATCAGGGCAGATTATACCTTGTGTCAGATTCATGGTTGAGGATGGAGATATTGCGACATGTGCATTGTTCTTTCGTGACTGGACACTTGAGCTTTGATGCGACCTACAGGCTCATATCAGAGAGATTCAGATGGCATGGGTTGAGGGAGGATATCCTCAACTTCATACAGGGATGTACGGTTTGTCGTTATAACAAATCGGAGCTTACAAGTTCATCATGTTCTGAGTCGACATGGGATAGCACTCCTATGTATTTTACTGCTTCTAGGCACAGTGGGCATTTCACCCATGTGCTAGTCAGTGGAGGGATGGAGTTGACTCAGTTTCCTGGTTATTCAGTAGGTTCACACTCATCACAGGAGGTGAACTATGTAGAGTTGACATTGTCGGTTGACCATTTACTGGAGTCTTGGGATTTTTCCCCAGGACACATTGAGATACATTATGAGTTGTACTCTCACACTAATGTGGGTCATGTGGGAGGGTTAGCACGCTTTGTGCGTATACAGGTTATTTCACAGGTTGATCCAGGGGATTCTACAGGATTCAAAGTGGACTTGCGTACCCAAGAGTTGATCGAAGAGATAGTGACGGGTCCCATGATGATGGCATCAGATTGGCACAACATTGTTCTCTATACAACATGGAGGTCATGATGACTACATGGGGTTTCTTGGTTACTTCGGATTACACCGATCTTTGGTTGACTGCAGGGTGAGATGGAGAAACTTACTTTGTGGTATTCAACTTCTGCAACATGACAGGATAATGCTTGGGGTCAAGCATTTCTCGGGAAGGGAGGATTGTAATGTCCCCTTTCCTACGCCAAAGGCCTAAGGGCCAATTCGAGTCCCAACCTTGGTCATACCCAAGGGGCTAGGGACGCTGGGAGCTATTGGGTGTGAATATCTAGTTCATTTGTTATAATTTTTCGTTGACATGAGCATAAAGTGATTTGGAGGGACTAGATGTTATGTTTTGTCGTTAGGGGGGGACCCCATAACACTTTATTATTCTATTTCTTCGTTGGGGTCACTTATGGTACTTTATTATTCTATTTCTTCGTTGGGGTCACTTATGGTACTTTATTATTCTATTTCTTCGTTGGGGTCACTTAAGTCATTTTTTAGTCCCACATGGAGCGCCCAACTTGGAAAAAGGTAATGAGATGTTATAAAAGGAGGTTTGGGGGAGTGATGGAGAACATTCTTGCATACATAATTATTTTCCTTCATGTGCAACTGCTGCTTGCAAATTTACAGCTTGTGGAGTGAAATCCCACAAGGACCCTAGCTTCGGTGGTGAGAGATCTATCCCTAGCTAGCAGGGCATTCTTCGGTAGTGAGAGATCTACCCTAGCTTGTCATTTTGGAGCTGTTTTCAAGGCTGTTTTACAGAGGTATTTTCAGAGGTTTCAGAGGAAGGGTTTGAGGGTTTCGGTGACATTTTGTGGAGATAATCCAAGGGTTTTCAGATCTGATTTGTGGCAGCGATTAGAGCAGATTTTGGCGCCATATTTAGAGACACTTTGAGGGTTTTTGGCCTCTTCCCAAGGGGAGCGACCCACTTTGGGATTTTGCAACAATTTTTGGAAGGGTTTCAGTGTGCCGTTTCCAGATCTGGAGGATGGGATCTCTTCTATATCAGTGGTAGATATTATTTCCAGAAATTCAGATTTTTATCTATTTTCTAGGGTTTTATCTACTCAGTTCCAGATTTGTCAGTGTTTTTTAGGGCTTCCCGGTGTCCATTTTCAGATCGGAGAATTTGGGTTTGCTGCAATTTCTTTTTTTTTGGTGCATCTTTAAGTGGTATCCACTGAGGATATTTCAGACATTTGCAGCCAAGTGTCCGCATGCAAAAAGTGAAAGTGATGATGAAGAGTCTGTCAAAGCAAAGAAAGGAAAGCCTTTCTACAAAAAGAATTTCAAGCAAAGGAAGTTTGAAAAGAAGAAGAACTGGAACCAAAACAAGAAGAGCCTATACACCAGAGAAGATGATAGCTCAGAGGAAGATTGTTCAGAAGGTGACATTGAAGAACTTTTGTTTATGGCCCTTGAAGATGGAAAAGTGGAAGTTGAAGATGCAGTTGATGAAGAAGGTGAGGTAAACTTAGAAGAATAACTCATTTGTGCCTTGGGTGAGATCAAGAGACTCAAAAAGAAGACCCTGAAGCAAAAAGTGCAACTTCAAGAGTATGAAGAAGCAAAGAAAAATCTGCATGCTGACAAAGAACATGAGAATACTATTGTTGATCTAAAGACCCAAGTTGAAGAGGCAAAAGAATAGAGGAAGTGATTAGAGAACAACTGAAATCAAAAGAAAAAGAATGCGAGAGATTGGAGGCAGAGATTGTCACACTAAGACAGGAAACTGAAAAGTTGAACAAGAGACTCAAGTTTGAAAAAAGTTTTGAGGTGTTGAGCAACATTCTGAGAGAACAGAAACCAAAATCATCCAAAGGTGGTATTGGATTCAATGAAGCAGAAAAGAAAGAGACCAAAGAACCAGAGAAGAAAGCCAACTATGCAGATATCCTAAAAGGCTCCAGTAAAGGAGAAAGCAACAAGAAACAAGAAGATCATTCTCCACAGAACAAAAACAAAGAAGAGAGCAAGTGGAATAAGATACCAATAAGAAGTTTGAAGCTTCTCTTATCGAGGCAACCCTACATGACCAGGTATTCTTTTTACGCTTATTGTTTTTTCTGTCACAATTTTGGTCATAAGATGATGGACTGTCAATCGAGGTTTCAGAGTTGGAATCAGAATTTTCATGCTAGAAATTACAATTCTTTTGCTACATTGTCAAATTTGAATGAGCGTGCAATTAGATGTTATGAATGCAACCAAGTAGGCCACATAGCAAGATTTTGCAAGCGTAAGATTACTGAGAAAATCCAAAGCAAGAGAAAGAGGGAAAACAAATCATTCGAGAAAGCCAACAATAAGAAAGTGTGGCAAAAGATAAAGGAGGGAGAAAAGGAAGAAGCTATGTTGGTACAAACCGCGCTCCATGCACAAGATGAAGAACAACCTTGGTACATTGATAATGGATGTTCGGCCATATGACAGTGTGAAGCAAATTCCTAAAGCTAAAAAAGGCTAGTAGAGGTACAATAAAGTTTGGAGATAGCACTACAACCAAGATCACAGGAAGAGGTAACATAAAATTAAATGGTCAAGCTAAAGTTGAAAATGTTTTACTCGTTGAAGGACTGAAACATAATCTTTTGATTGTTAGTCAAATGTGTGATCAAGGTTATACAATCACGTTTTATGCTGAGGGTTGTGAAATTAGAAAGAAGGATACAGGTAATTGGGTTGCAGATGCAATTAGAACGAGGAACAACTTTGTACATGCTAAGTGATGTGAAGGGAGAAAAGTGTTACATGAGTCAAATTGATGAAAGCTGGTTATGGCACAAGAGATTGGGTCACATTAATTTTGGCATGGTAAAAATCCGCTCAAAACAAGCGGTGAGAGATTTACCCAAGATCACAAAACCGCAAAGTACTATCTACGAGATTAAAGTGTCAACATGGGAAAGCAGACAAGGGTCATATTCGGGACAAAGGAGTACTCTACAACGCAGCCATTAGAGCTAATCCATCTGCCCGATCTCTCGTGGGCCAACAAAAACACAAAGCTTACAAGGTGATTCTTATTTTATGTTATTAATTGATGACTTTACTAGAATGACATGGGTTGCATTTCTAAAAGAAAAATCAGAAGCTTTTGATCAATTCAAAAATTTTAAAGCTTTGATTGAGAATGAGACAAACTCTAGGATCAAGTGTTTGAGATCAGACAGAGGAGGTGAATTTATGTCTAACGAATTTGATGAGTTTTGTGAAGAGCATGGAATCAGAAGACAATTTTCTGCAGCAAGAACACCACAACAGAATGGTGTAGTTGAACAGAAAAATAGAACAGTGCAGGAAATGGCAAGAACAATGCTAAATGAGTCCAAGTTACCAGATGCTTTTTGGAGAGAAGCAATGTACACAGCGGTGTATATTCTGAACAGAGCACAAATTCGAGTAAACACAGAAAAGACACCATACGAACTATGGAAGGGAAGACCAGCTTCCGTGAAACACTTCAAAGTGTTCGGAAGTAAGTGCTACATTAAGAGAGACGATGAAGATGAGCTCGGTAAATTTGATTCTAGAGTAGATGAGGGCATATTCCTTGGTTATTCATCGAGAAACAAGGCTTATAGGTGCTATAACAAGAGACTACAGAAAGTAGTGGAAAGTATAAATGTGAAAGTTGACGATTGGAAGCCGAAGAAGAAAATAGGACACTCAGTGGTGCAAAAAGAGGATGAAGAAATCAAATCTGAGAAAGAGGAAGAAGAAGAAGAAGAATCGAGGCGAGAAAACACAAAAGCACCATCTAGATTTGTTCAAAAAGAATCATACAGCAAATCAAATCATTGGAAACAAAGATACTGGACTGCAGACAAGGAGGAGACTAGCAAGTGCACCACACGAGGTAAACTTTTCCTTATTGTCAAAAGTTGAACCGAGCAATTTTAATGAAGCTAGTAAGGATAAGTTTTGGATAAAAGCCATGGAAAAAGAACTTAATCGAGATAGAAAAGAATGACACATGGGAGTTAGTACCAAGGCCAAAAGACAAGAATATCATTGGTACCAAGTGGGTCTTTAGAAACAAGATGAACGAAGAAGGAGAAGTTGTCAGAAACAAGACCAGATTAGTGTGCAAAGGGTACTCACAAGTTGAAGGCATTGATTTCGAGGAGACATTTGCACCTGTTGCTCGTATGGAGGCGGTAAGAATGTTTTTAGCATTTGTTTGTTTCAAAAATTTAAAGTCTATCAAATGGATGTAAAATCAGCATTCTTGAATGGAAACTTCGAGGAAGAAGTTTATATAGAGCAACCAGAAGGTTTTATTCTATCAGAAAATTCAGATTTTGTGTGCAAGTTAAAAAAGGCTCTTTATGGTTTGAAACAAGCTCCTAGAGCTTGGTACTCTAGACTGGACAAGTACTTATAGGAACAAAGCCTCAAAAAGGGAATTGCGGATAGCAATTTGTACATCAAGACAAAAGGAGAACATCAAGTGATAGTTGTGGTTTATGTGGATGACATTATTTTTGGAAGCGGTTGCAGGAGACTATGTAAAGAATTTGCAGAGAGATGCAAAAGGAGTTTGAGATGTCTATGCTTGGTGAGTTGTCTTATTTTCTTGGTTTGCAAATTCAATAGTCTAGTCAAGGCATTTTTATTTCACAAACCAAGTATATAAAGGAGATGTTGAAAAAGTTTAGAATGGAAGATTGCAATCCTGTTAGTACACCCATGATTATAGGTTGCAAGTTGAGTAAGAATGATGAGTCTCCCGATGCTAATCATACCTTGTATAGGTCCATGATAGGTAGTTTGCTATATACCACAACATCTAGACCAGATATTATGCAGGTTGTTGGATTAGTTGCACAGCCAGCGGCACCAAAGTAAACTCATGTGGCAGCGGAAGAAAAGAATTTTCAAATATTTGAAAGGTACATTGGATTATGGTTTATGGCATCCAAAGAGTGATGATTTCACTCTTATAGCATTCTGAGATGCAGATTGGGCGGGAAATGTTGATGACGGAAAAGTACAAGTGGGGAGCTTTTTATCTTGGTGATGATTAGTGTCATGGTTCAGCAAAAAACAAGGCTCGGTTTCATTGTCTACAACAGGCGAGTATATTGCAGCAGTGGCATGTTGTACACAGGTGCTTTGGATGAAGCAAACATTGAAGGACATGAAGGTAGAGTATGAGCATCCTATTTCCATTTTCTGTGACAATACTAGTGTTATTAACATCTCGAAAAATCCAATCATGCATTCCAGGACAAAGCACATTCCCATTAAGTATCACTTTTTGAGAGAGAAAGTTGCAAATCAGCAAGTGAAATTAGAATATGTTGGGACTAAGGATCAGATTGCCGATATATTTACAAAACCCCTACCAAAGGAATCTTTTGAGTCACTCAAACAAAAGTTATGAGTGATCCTGTCACTCTTACTCATTGACTATCTCAGGGGGAGTATGGACATCGGGGGAGCTACACATTGCAGTATCTTCAGCTCCGAGTACAAGTTCAGGTGACAAGTTCAGTTATCCCCTTGCCATTGATGTCAAAGGGGGAGAATTGTAGAATGGGGGAGAGTTGCATAGAACAGGTACAATGCAGCAGTATAGAAAGAGCTCAGAGGCAAAAAGTTGGATTTCAAAGCAAACAAGTTTTCATGTCTATTTTTAGCAGGGGTTTGCCATCAATGACAAAGGGGGAGTTTGTTGAGTATTTTGTCATTGATGTCAAAGGTACAACATTAGTGTTGATGGAAATATTGAGGTTTGAATATTTGTTTAATATTCAACATTACAACATTAGTGTTTGTAAAATATTTATCCATGTCAAAATTAGTGTGATGTCAAAATTTGAATATTTTAATATTCAACATCACCAAGGAATCTTACGACACATGGCGGGATGTGTAAGAGATTTTATGACGCGTAAGAGATTCTATGGCAGCTTATGACGCGTAAGAGATTCTCTGATTGACTTATGACGCATAAAATATTTTATGACAGTTTATGACGTGTAAGAGATTCTATGATGCGTAAGAGGAGTTACTCTTACATGTGTAAGAGAATATTGCTATTTGGAGAAAATATTTAATATTTGGAGCAAATTGGCCCATGGTATGGGCACATGGTTTTAGGGAAACCACAAGTGGTTTTTCCTCTCCTTCTTTCTATATAAGCAAGAGTTGTGTTCACATTTTGAGTAGAGCGAGAAAGAGATCATTTTGCATGTGTGATATGTATGTGAGCTGATATTATAAATCTCTTAAGTGAGTATGAGTATGTGAGAGAGAGAATATAGAAAGAAAAATTATCATTGATTTGTATTGCAGATTTTCTGGAGTGGGTGCTTCGGATTGGAGATTGGTGTCTCGAGAAGTTGGTGCTTGAATCGAGATTCCACAATCGAAGTGGTGTTTGCATTCAAGAGCTGAATTGGTGTTTGGCTTGGAGATTGGTGTCTTCTATGAGTGGGTGCTTACACTTTGTAAACACTATTTTTTCGGTTGGATTTGAGCAGAGATCCAAGCGGTCTCTTTTGGTGGATATAGCCCACATTGGGTGAACCATGGTATATCTGGTGTTATGTACATTTGATTTTTGTGTGCTCTCATTTTACTTTCATATTTGAATATCTTGGTAAGTGTAAAAAGAAAATTAATAAGTTGGGAAAAAGTTTTTATTGTCGAATACTTATTCACCCCCTCTCAAGTATTCCCGTGCTTCTAACATATATACATAAAAATAAACTAATATGTGTATATACTTATTAAAAAGAATCATTATTGGTATTTTCCATATTATGAAGGGCAGTATTGAAATATTACCACCACTTAAAAATTGTTTTTAAGAGAAACCAAAAATAAATAAAATAAAAGAAAGAAATACCGGAATTGGGAATTATTTTATTGCTTCTTGAATTCATAGTAGTGAATTATTGGAAGGGAATAAATTGAAAGATGTGCCTTGCAATTCAAAGTCTGAAAAGAGCTAATGCCTCTTGCCATCTTCATTATGGAAGGATGGACTCCCATAAGGTACTAGATAAGATGCTACATTCTCAGATCTATAGGAAGGGAAGGAAACAAATTTTTAAAGAAAGTTATGTTAGAAATATTTTGGGAGTAGAGAGGAGAGCTGGAGATAAGAAGAGTTGGTTGATTGCTGAAAGTTGGGTTGTAGACCGACATTTGCAATAGACTCTCCTAGCTTTGTTGTCACAGGCAATTTATTTTATTCCCTCTATTTGTTTGAATTCTCTCTCTTTAATCTTCAAGCGTTAATTGTCTTTTCATCTGGTAACAAAAAAAAGGTTTAAAATCCTCTAACAAACTAATTTTTTTCCTCAAGTATGGTTAATCATATTTTATTTCCCCTTGTCACAGTGCTGGAAATTAATAGCATGTAACATGTTCTAGAATTTTGTACAATATAATCAATCAACACATTTTTAGAATTTTATACAATTGACTCATTCAACAAAACACGGCAGGCTGTAAATTGATTTTTTAGCGAAAAGAAAATTAAAAACCTGTCAATTATATAAACAACGAATCAAGACATATAATGATTTAGTTTAAAACTGTTGTTGTTTTGAATTAGATTAAAACATAACTTTCATCCTCAATTATACTCTATGTGCTTTTGCCTGGCTTTATGTTTAAAAAATTAATCCCACGTTTGTTGGATTGAATTTGTATCCTGTAATTATTCAAAAATGCAGCCAAGTCTTTTGTTAATTGGGGGACAATATTATAAGGACGGCTACTCCCATGAAATGGTAAAACCTTAAAAGTTTTTAATATATTCGACTATGAAAATTTTATCTTTTTAATTATAAGGTCATAAAAGTTTCTCACGAAGACTTAGATTTCATAATATCGAGGAGATATTTATACTTTTCAAAATTCTTTCAAAACATAGGTTGAAATATAAGTAAGTTGCATATTAAATCACATGTATGTATTACGTATTTAGATTAATTAATATGCCTTTATTATTAACATTGAGTAATAGATAATGCGCAATATGGATATTTTTACAATTAATGTAATAATAAAGATGAATATTTCTAAAAATAAATAAATAGACATCATAGGTTATTAAGAATGTAAGAAAAATATATTTATCTTTAGGATATTTTACCTTAAATTATTTATACACTTATATTAGACAGACCTCATGCTTATGTGCAAGACCATGAACTATATCATCAAATGTCATAGTACATCTTGAGAATTTCATGTTTACCACCAATTAGCATTTTGTTAGAATAATTAAAAAGGGGGTACCTTATCATTCTTAACGTTGAACTTGAATCAATACGATTAGCTTATCCTTTTTCCTATCACCCTCGCATAGAGAAGAATAAGTAAATATTTTATGACTAGGGGTAAAATTTGACATGCATGTTTATATAGGGACCCTATAATGATTTCCTTACCCAAATATGCATTTGAGTTCCCTTATTTTACTCCTCTTATGTACGTTTGAACCAGTAGTACAACTTGTTACATCCTTTGTTATCATGTAAACTCTAGTTTGATCCTTAGAACCTTCAGGTGTTGGAGTTTACAAATCCCAGTGACATGTGAGGGAAATAATGCTTTGCAATATGGTATGGGACATTGATGTGATGCATCATCACCCACACACCTATCATGGTTTTCTCACTTGTTAAATCCTTGTTTACCTTATGGAGATCACTTGACGTCCAGTATGAGGTTAGGAGGGATGAGAAGAATCGGTAGCTGAGAGTTAATGTATAGTGAACATTAGAAAGTGGGACTAAAATGATAAGGGAATTAGTTTAGTCTTCACCATGACTCAATAGGATTAGGTACGAGGTCCTTCGAGGGGTTACCAAAAATTGAAATCGAAGTATTATGGCCATAAGCAATTAATACTTAGTATTAATAAGAATGTAACTATTCTTGTCTAGTTTTCCATCGTGCAATACGTCATGACTAATTAGGTCATATGATATAGGGATTTGTATGCATGAAACATTTTCCCTTTTGGTATCAATTTATGTAGCTACCTTCCTCATGAAGGGTAGGGCCACTCTCGGGATACGAGAGGTGTGCGGGGAACCAAACTGGCTCTGTGGTTGGAGGAAAAGCGCTATGATGATGTTCTCCCTCTCCTGCTTCAAGATTTACAACCTTGGCATGATCTCTGGTGTTAGCTCGATAGTGATCACATTAAGAATTCAATTCTCCTTATGTTCTTCTATATCGGTGTCTCTCAAAGAAAATATTGTGTTCTTGTTTGTAATTTGTATTATTAAAAGGACAATCATGATGAACATAATGAAAATGTTGTGTACTTAAAGACTCTTATGTACAAAGTCGATAACATAGTGTTTTGTATCATAGATATCTTTATTCAGAAGGAAATGGGTAATGAATTAACTCCTATGTCATTACATTCATATGTCAATATGCTCATGATGCTTAGTGAATTAAATAAGGTGGAATGAATTTATTCCCTTATGTAATTATCTAATTTTGATTACAATAAGATTATTCAATTGATTAAATTGCAAATAGATGATGTCATTTCATTATTGTACTTTCCCTTCAGTAAACAAGCATTAGTTGTTTCCTTCGGTTTCGCATTATGGATAGTTTAAGTTAAGAACTAGGGATGTGATTCTCGTCCTTAGTGGTTATATAGAAACTCGCTCAAGGAATATATATAAAAAAAATTGAGGTGTTTCTCTTGTATTCTACCGAGGGCTCTTACATTTTGGTATCAGAGCGTAGATTCAACGCTCGAGCCTAATGGGACCCGTTACTTTTTGAGTTGTCTCATTGGTCCTTTCAAAGAATGGCTAGGACACGACTAAATGGGGGAGGACCATCAAGGAGATGAACTTCAAATTAAGATTGATCAAATCCCTACCTTGGTATCTAACACCCAAGATAGGATAGGTGTCCTCAAACAGAGGATACATGATCTGACACAAGAAGATGACCAAGGGAATGGACAAGATCAAGACCACCCTCAAGAAAATGGAAATTTGAATGAAGAAAATCCAAATCAGGTGAATCAAAACCGAGAAAATTTGAATGACAAAAATGTACCCCCACCTAAGAGGGCACAAGTTGAGATAGAACTAGCTAGAGACTTGAAGAGGATAACTCCACCAAAGTACAATGGGATGGTACTCGGAGATGGTGCAAAATCTTGGCTCATCGAAATGGAGAAATATTTTGAGCTTTGTAACTTCTCTAAGGAAAGTTGAAACCAAGGCAATTTGGGGCACATGCAAACTCTCTGGAGAAGCCTCAAAATGGTGGGAGAAATTGAAATCAAAAAGAGAATTAACTTCTAAGAACACATGGGAACAATTCATTTCCTTCTTCCGGAAGAGATGGCTACCTTAACTATACTTTGATGAAAAAATGACTAGATTCCAGAACCTCGACGAGGAGATATATCCATTATTACTTACTAGGAGAAGTTCCTACGTCTCCTTAAGTACGTACCACAATATCAAAAGGACGAAAGATGTAGGATCAAAAAGCTCATCTTAGGTTGAACCCTCAAATTGGAATAGATGTTGGCATCCATGGACCCACCTCCATGGATCAAGTTTTGAAGAAGCTATTAAGCAAGAGCAAGAGGAAGAGGACAACAACATCAAAATTCCACTCCATTTAAAAATAAAAATTGGAAGCACACTAAAAGTGGGGGAATAGGAACATAGGCTCTAGGAAAAATTTCAAAGCGGGAATTCCTTCAAGCAAAATGGTGGACCTAAGCATCGGGAACGAAAATGGAAACAACAATGGAGGAAAGCCTCTAGAAAAGAAAGGTCTAGTGGGAGGATGCTTTAATTATGGAGGTGATCAATATGCCAATCATTGTACTCGTAAAACAATTGGTGGAAATCCTAAGGCACCTCTACCAAGCCAACAAATGTTCCAATGAGAAGGTCCATGCGGTGGTAGATAATCACCAAGCTGATTTTCAAGTGACACCGATAGAAGCATTAGGTAAATTTTTTGGCTATCTAGTTTCTATTCTTATTGATACATGAGCATCTGAGTGTTTTGTAGCTCCTGAGATTCTTAGTAAAATTTCTAGAAAGTTGGATATATGGAAAAATCTTGGTCAGTTCAATATGGGAACCGAGCAGAGAGAAAGGTAGAGCAATGTCTTTTTGAGGTTGAGTTAGAACTTCCAAAATTTGTGATTACAGTTAACTTGTATGTTGCACCTTTGGGCTCTTATGATGTTATCCTAAGAGTTAACTGGTTATGGAAACACCGTGCAAAAGTTGATTGTTTTGCCAAGGATATTGCATGTCTTGATGACAAAGGTTTACATGTGCATATCCCTACCGTGAAAAATAAATACCCCTTGCCACGCATAGATGATCTATTTGACCAAATGCAAGAGGAAAAATGTTTTCAAAAATTGATTTGAGATCAAGTTACCATCAACTCAGAATCCGTGAGGAATACATTCCAAAAACACTTTTCGGACTCGTTATGGGCATTATGAGTTCATTGTACTTTCTTTTGGACTCACAAATGCTCCAGCAACATTCATGAATCTGATGAATAGTATCTTCAAGGATTATTTAGATAAGTTTGTGTTAGTTTTTCTGGATGATATTCTGATATATTCAAAGATTGAAAAAGAACGCATTCAAGCTTCAGGGAAAGTTTTCTAAATTTTCTTTCTTCCAAAAAAAAGTACATTATCTAGGCCACATTATTTCAGCTGAAGGTATATCAATTGATCCAGCTAAGGTACAATCTATCATGGACTAGCCTTCCCCAAAGAATGTGCATGAAGTTCAAAGTTTTATGGGCTTAGCAAGGTATTACAAAAAGTTTGTTGAAGGATTCTCTAAGATAGGGAGTCCAATCACATCCTTGCAGAAGAAGGGTAAAAAGTTTGTATGGACCGAAATTTGCGCAAAGGCTTTCCAACTTTTGAAAGAAAAGTTAACATCAGCAACCCTTCCAAAGGTACTTGATCCAAATGGTAATTTCATTATCATCACATATGCATCTAGTGAGGGTTTTGGGGGTGTTTTAATGCAAGATAACCATGTGGTGGCATATGAGTCTCAAAAAATCAAGCAAGGAGAGTTGAATTATGCACCACATGATTTGGAGCTTGCTGCAATTGTCCATGCATTACGAATGTGGAGGAATTTCCTTATTGGAAAGCCATTTGAGCTCAAGACTAATCACTTAGGGCTCAAGTATATCTTTACCTAGCCAAACCGAATGCCCGCCAACGACATTGATTGGAATTTTTGAGTACGATGAAATTAGGTGCATAGAGGGAAAGGAAAATAGAGTTGCAGATGCCCTTGGCCGTCGTCGCTATATACCTACCATAGCCATAGTGAGAACCACTTTTAAACAAGTTTTAGATCAACTACCATCTGATGATTTTTATAAACAAGTCAAGGCTTCCCTTGAGGTTGATAGTCAAGATCATAGGTATGAGGGCTATCAGATTGATGGAGATGGTCTCTTAAGATTCAATGGAAGAATTTATATTCCTAACCATGGTGATTTACAAATCACAATTTTGGAGGAAGCACATTGTGCTCCTACTCAAGTCACCCTGGTGTGACCAAGATGATGGTTGATATAAAATAGTTGTATGTTTGGCATGGGCTCAAGCAATATGTTACTAGTTTTATAACAACGTGTTTGGAGTGTCAACACGTACATCCAAAGTAGGGTTACTTTATCCCCATGATGCACCCGATTGGAAGTGGCAAGTTATTAGTATGGATTTTGTTAAAGGGCTTCCGATGTCCAAGAATAAGCATGATGTGATATTGGTAGTTGTTGACAAACTTACCAAGGTTGCTCATTTTATCTCTCGGGAATTATACTCTACGTGCTTTTTCCTAGCTTTATGTTTAAAAAATCAATCCCACGTTTGTTGGATTGAATTTGTATCTTGTAATTATTCAAACATGGAGCCAAGTCTTTTGTTAATTGGAGGACAATATTATAAGGATGGATACTCCCATGAAATAGTAAAGCCTTAAAGTTTTCATATTTTCAACTTTGAAAGTTTTTATCTTTTTAAGTCTAAAGTCATAAAAGTTTCTCACGAAGACATAGATTTCACAATATTCTAGAGATATTTATACTTTTCAAAATTCTTTTGAAACATGGTTTGAAATATAAGTAAGATGATAATTAAATCACATGTATGTATTAGGTCTTTAGATTAATTAGTACGCCTTTATTATTGAGTAGTAGATAATGAGCAATATGGATACTTTTACAACTAATAAAGATATCTTAAATACATCAGTCAAAAATATGCCGAGAGATATCAATCACAAGGAACCTATCTAACTATACAAGTGTAGTATAAGTATACCAAAAAAGTAACAATTAAAAATAAATATAATATAATAAGTATATTATAATAAATGTATTTATATGAAATACATCAATAGATACCAATTTCAAGGTTCTTAGGTTTGATTTTTGCATACCTCTTTAATCGACAACTTCATTAAATTCTCTATCAATTTCCGTTGATTTGTGGCAAATGGAATCATTTAGTTACGTGATTGTGTCGGTCTCAAAAATATCTATTCAAGAAAAAAGACCCAAACATTACTACATGACCAAGATATTACTATTTTTTGATTGACTTCTCCAAGAAAAAAGAAACAAAATTATTTAAGTGACAGTCTAATAGAAGTCAAATTTATGAATGAATTGTCACATGACGGTCAAATGAACATCAAATTTAATGTCAAGAATAAAAGTGAACAACGCACTCCATTACAACCTTACCTACCATTGTAGAATGCTTCTCGACTTAATTAATGTAATAACAAAGATGAATATTTCTAAAAATAAATAAACAATCTAGTAAATAACCATAGTAAGTTATTAAGAATCTAAGAAAAATATATTTATCTATAGGATATTCTACCTAATTATTTATACACTTATATTAAAATGAGACCTTGTGCTTATGCGCAAGACTATCAGCTTGTGTTATAAAATTTCATAATACATCTTGAAAATTTCATGCTTACCACCAATTGGCATTTCATTAGAATAAATGAAAAGGGGTACCTCATCATTCTTAACGTTGAACTTGAATTAATATGGTTAGCTTCTCCTTTTTCCTATCACCCTTGCATACGTAAGAATAAGTAAACATTTTATGACTAGGGGTAAAATTTGACTTGCACATTTATATAGGAACCCTATGATGATTTCCCTACTCAAATATGTGCTTAAGTTCCCTCATTTTACTCTTCTTATGTACGTTTGAAC
This sequence comes from Taxus wallichiana var. yunnanensis, assembly GCA_018340775.1. Classification (NCBI taxonomy): domain Eukaryota; kingdom Viridiplantae; phylum Streptophyta; class Pinopsida; order Cupressales; family Taxaceae; genus Taxus; species Taxus wallichiana. The sequence continues at coordinate 852,467,359 of CM031242.1, read as the reverse complement.
CAGAATACAACTTGTTACATCCTTTGTTATCGTGTAAACTCTAGTTTGATCCTTAGAACCTTGAGTGTTGAAGTTTACAAATCCCCGGTGACATGTGAGGGAAATAATGTTTTGCAATATGGCATGGGACATTGATGTGATGCATCATCACCCACACACCTATCATCATTTGCTCACTTGTTAAATCCTTGTTTACCTTATGGAGATCACTTGTGTCCAGTATGAGGTTAAGAGGGATGAGAAGAATTGGTAGTTGAGAGTTAATGTATAGTGAACATTTGAAAGTGGGACTAAAAGGATAAGGGAATTAGTTTAGTCTTCACCATGACTTAGTAGGAATGGGTATGGGTCCTTCTGAGGGGTTACCAAAGATTGACTCAATTATCTGGGGTTACCAAACATACCCTGTATATGAGTTAGGATACATTGGGGGTCACCCTTTGAAATCCAAGTCTTATGGCCATAAGCAATTAATACTTAGTATTAATAAGAATGTAATTATTCTTTTCCAATTCACCATCCTATAATACATCATGACTGGTTAGGTCATATGTTATAGGGATTTGTATACATGGAACACTCTCTCTTTTGGTATCAATTTTTGTATCTACCTTCCTCATGAAGGGTAGGGCCACTCTCGAGATACGAGAGTTATGCGGGGGAACCAAACTGGCTCTATGGTTGGAGGAAAAGCGCTATGATGATGCTCCCTCTCCTACTTCATTATTGTGACCTCAACATGATCTCTAGTGTTATCTCGATGGTGCTCACATTGAGAATTCTCCTTATGTTCTTCTATATCAGTGTCTCTCAACAAAATATTGTATTCTTATTTGTAATATGTATTATTAAAAGGACAATCATGATGAACATAATGAAGATGTTGTGTCTTTGAAAACTCTTATGTACAAAGTTGATAACACATAATCTTTTGTATCATTGATATATTTATTGCATAAGGAAATGGGTAATGAATTAGCTCCTATGTCATTACATTCATATGTCAATATGCTCTTGATGCTTAGTGAATTAAATAAGGTGGAATGAATTTATTCCCTTATGTAATTATCTAATTTTGATTATAATAAGATTACTCAATTGATTATATTGCAAATAGATGATGTTATTTCATTACTGTACTTTCCCTTCAGTAAACAAGCATTAGTTATTTCCTTTGGTTTCCGCATCGTGGATAGTTTTAGTTAAGAACTAGGAATGTGATTCTCGTCCTTGGTGTTATTATATGCAAACTCACTCAAGGAATATATATTAAAATCGAGGTGTTTTTCCAATATTCTACTGAGGGGTTCTTACACAATCTCCATTGTTCAAGGGTTTATAATAGTTTTGTCTTAAGTCAAAATGTATTTTATTGTGTTGGGGCTTCCGTCAATTCATGTGTGTCTTGCGAAGGAAAACCCCCACAAAAAGAGATATGTAACAATTGTAAGTTAAAGTACTGCAGCATTCTTGTCTTCTCTCTGTAAATGATTGGCTTCCATTTTGTATCCGTTCCAAACAATTTCCCATTTTGTTGTGTCACCCATTTCTCAATTCTCGCGTTTTTGTAAATCTAAAGCAAACTATTTCAGGCCTGTTACCAAAATTCACTTCCATAACCCAGCACCTGCATTTCCTTTAATATTTTATGCAATGTTTCCATAGCATTTGATTGCATCAATACCCACACAAAAAAATCTAAGTTATTGTTTTTTATCAGTTGCAAAGACCAAATGCCAGTGGAGTGCGGGGTTTTATCTTTTTGTGGAAGGGATGAACTAGCAGGTTGTGACTCTTAAAATTCCACCGGCTGAAACTCATGACCCTTCATTTTATTTTCTCTGAAAACTTATTTACAAAAATGAATACCAGCAATGACAGATGGAAGGAAAGCTCAGATCTGTATCTCGACTCCCACTCTTCACCACGCAGAAGAGAGGTCTGTGAAGTTTGACCTCAACATGAGGTCCCAAGAGAGCTTCAACAGACCTGCCTGAATTTAGGGGTTCTAGGATGGGTGTTGCAGCTCCACTGAAGAGGCATCAGTGGCAGATGTCATTTTTCGAGCTGAGACAAGATGTGTGCTGCATCAAGAACAAGACCCTGCCCTATTTTGGGAGCCCCTGCTCAGAGCACTTAAATCATCAGTTATATCCTCATCCAATATGGTTCACCAGGGATGTCCAATACCCTCTTTGTCCTATGTACATGCTACATACACACTTACCATACAGGCATATACACACAAAAGCCGGAACCTAGTTTGTTCTATATATGCTATATTCACAAACACATAGACAGCACCCACACTGTTCTATATACACTGTACCACATATACACAGGCTGTGTGATTGCTGTGTAAAGTCTATCTTTAAAATATCATTTAGACCACCTTCACAGGCTTTAGAGTGGTAAATAGAGAAGCTTGTGAAGGATTCAAACTGCGAACCAGGGGATTGGGCTAGGCATATTACTCTTGCAGAGAAAGTAAACAATGCCCAATCAGCCTCAAGTGTGTTTTGTTTGAAGGAGCTTCAGCAAATCAGACCTACTGCCACTGTATTCAATTCACTTATTTATGCATATGGGTTTCCTGATAGGCCTGCCAGGACTTTGAGTCTTTTTGAGGTCATGGAATGAATAGAGGACTGCCAACTCACTGTGGTGACATACAATACATTTATGTCTGTGTACTCTTGTTTGGGTGATGCCAATAATTTGCAAGCATGCTATAAGGCCTGCAAAGGGGTAGGGTTTTTGCCAAAAGCAGATGGTTTTGGGGTTCCTTGGAATTGGAGCTAATAAATATGATAGGATAGATTTTGTTTTTGGAGAAATTGATATTGAGCAGTGTGATGCCAAATATGTCCACACCAGAATCTGTAATGGAAGGGTATTGCAAACAAGGTTGTTTGGACAGAATGAAAGAAAGAATTAAATTTATGAAGAAGGATGGGATGTGAATGAAAAAATAGCGACAACTATGTTTGAGGTGTATGCTAAGAAATTGAAGAAATGTTGGTGATAGTAAAAGCATTATGGGAAAGATAAAGTCTGTATTAAAAGTACACAGTAAAATAGTCAAAGCTTATGCTTTATCTTCCCAGTTGGATGATGTGGAATGTTTGTGGGAAAGATGGAAGAAGATGGGGCACGCAGGCAGAGTTCTTTTTAGAAGCCTCTGGTTTCATAAGGACTCCTAAAATCACATTTACAGATGTATGGCTACACAAGAAAAAAATTCCATGTCATGTTTAAATGTTGATCGCAATAGAAGTAAAGAAGTTGTTAATACATTTCAAATAGAAAGAAAGGTGACACCCACAAAAAACTCTAAACCAAAACAGGTAGTGGTTGATGTCAACAAGCTCCAATACAATTGAAGAATGAGGTGACACAATAAGAACCAATGCCAAGTATTTATAGCATGTAATATCCCTAATAGATAATTTCTAACAAATCTGGATATTTTGTCAAACCCTAGGGCAGCAGTATAAAAAATTGAACTTTTATGACAGCAGCAACAATCTGATTTTTTTTATTAAAAAAAGCAAACCCCAATATGACAAAAACAGACTTTTATTTATTTATTTCAAATCAGCTTCAATAAAAAATACCAAAATATCTGAGCACAATTATTTTCTCACAATTGATGATCTAAATGGAAAGATAAGAGCATGCAAACTGATTTGAATAAAATCTGCCCCCAGATATTGAAGCCCTAGTTGTACTTGTTGTTTGGATGTGGAATCAAGCCTAAAAAGTGTGCCCTAGCTGAACTGGATGGATACTTGTACCCTGAATGATCAGTGCAACCCCTGAATGGAATTGTCAAGCTTAGATATGAGAGATTTTGTCCTCAGGTCTGTGTGCAAATGAGGTTTTCATCCTCTATTGCTGATGTAGAAGCAAAAGCTACTTGCAGACAGTGAAGTAGTTGACAAATTTCCAAGATGTTTGTACAATGAACCCCAAATCTGCCTTTATAACTTCCAAACTCTCCAAAGTGGGCGCCCCCTTTTAGAATTACATGCATGATCTTTAGACAATTAAAAATAATAAAATTCCTCCTCCATGTTGGCGCCCCATCCTAAGAATAGGATTAAACACATTTAAAAATACTTTATCCACCTCCTATCCTAAAATTAGGACTTCATGCAGCCTTCCCTAACTTTGGCGCCCCCTTTATTTATTTATTAATTCTAACTCTAGTGCCCAATAATAGAAGTCAACCTTCTATTATTATTTTATTCTATTAATGCTTTTTGGATTAAAATATAATTTAAGTGTCCTTTTCCAATTAAAATATAAAAATATCCTTGGAACACTTAAATTAATTTATTTTCCTCTTTTAATTTCCCTTAGCCTACGGAAAATAATAAAAATAGGCTTCACGCATTTCAATAAAGATGCACGCGGCAGAGACACCGTCTATTGATCAAGGTTCAAAACAATTTTCAGATTTCCATGTACATGGTTGCACACAGCATGAAAATACTAACTCTAATCGAGAAAATTCCTTCTTGTGGAAATATCAGATCTAAAGTCCCCTTTTAATGTTCATTTATGTAGGAGTAGGACTACTAGTAATAATACATGATACATTGCATAAAAAGGAATTATCAAGGAATATGAAAGAATAAGAAACAATAGAAGTCAACATAATGGTTTACATCCTCCCTTCATGGCAGCTTCCTTCACCTGTGAAGCAGCTGAAGAGTTTCCCAGTCATCATAAGTTGATGTAGCATGTGTAAACGGGTAGCAATATCATCATCTACAAATGCATCTGAATAGAGTGTAACACTTGCTTGTCCATCTGTTCGAAGGCTGGATCATCAACTCATTGACTCTCCACAAGCTTTCCAGGAATAAGAACACTGCCCAATATGTTTGTCCACACAATGAAATTTCAGCCAGCAAACTTGGTAGCCTTTTCATCGTCTAATTTATCACTGTTTACAGAGTTTGGACCAACATCCTCCCTAGGTATTTAAGGAATAACAAGGGACAACACACAGCATACGCAAGCCTATAACAACATAATTTTCAAGAGTGATTATGTCTATGATTTTACACACAAGCCTTCTTAAACCAACATAAATCAGAAGAATGATTTCTTTTCTATGTTACCGGAACACCATCCCTAGGGCACCCAGTATGGGTACGAAACGTATGGGTATGCCCTGGAAAAGCCAGGGTACAGCGGCAAGTCCAGGTATGGCTGGATACATCTACAGATGTACCTAGCCGTACCGGACCTACCCAGCCGTAACCTAGCCATTTCCAAGGTGTTTCCAGGCCTAAAACAATTTTTTTCCGCTACTTTAAATGTAATATATCATTACAGCAGAAATTACAGTTTTTGCAGCAGCATTATTCTATGGAAGGTACCAAATACAAGCCATCAAAAACAAGGACAAAAATAGCATGTATGAGATAAATGTAATAAACACCTCGACTAGATGTGGTAGGGATGATGCTTGTGCCCAGGTTCAATGAAATTATGAGTAGTTTGTTGTGGTTATTTAGCTTGTTTTGTTTTTCATATGCATAATATGTGGTTAATTCCTATTTATTAGGCTGGAATTTATATTTTTTTAATATTTATATATATTTTGTATGGCTGTATCCAACACCGTATCCGGGGCCCAAAAACAAAATTGCCATTTCCGTACCCATATCCAAAACGTATCGGCAACTTAGATTTTTTTGCCACAATAGTCACATCCATGTCTGTATCAAGATTCTGCAGACACTTTATTACACATATAACAATTATTACACTTTTATTTATCTGTATCCGTGCCCATATCCAAAGCGTATCAGCAACTTAGATGTTTTTGCCACAATAGTCACATCCATATCTGTATCCAAATTCTGCAAATGCTTTATTACACATATAGCAATGATCACACTTTTATTTATCTGACAACTTTAAACAAGTGTTTCCTAGCAAAAATTATAAACACCTTGATGCCTATCAGGTATCTAATAAAATTGTGACCTTCGTCATCTTGGAGTAGCAATCTCTTGCACAAGTTATCATTCAATATCTTCAAATTATCATTTTTGTATACAATGGTTTCAACTTGATAAGTGTATTCTTCACCACATCCTCCATACTAGCATCTCTCATTCAAGTCTTCATCATCTTGCAACAACTCATGAGAATCATCATTCTCCACTGCCTCAGCAATAAAAGCATAGCATGCATGTCGTCTCCAAGTTAGAGGAAGATTTGTGTCAAAACCTATGGATTGACCCTCTTCCTGATGCATGGTAAATTTCACTACTCATTGGGAGGATTAGGATCAGGATCACAATCATGTGAAGGAGAATAATGTGTGTGTTATGTATCAACTTCAACATTTGCATCATTAGAAGTACTTGCAACACTGCCAATGGCAATGACATAAGGAGTAGGAGGAAAGATGACAGCTCTGACTGAAACATACATTCCTCATATATGATATCCTGCCTAACATCAACCTTCCTGATCTGAAGAATGTATAGGGCTTGTAAACCTTGGATTCCTCTTATAAATAAAACAGATACATTTCTTGATTTTCCTGTCATGATTTCTTCTTGGTATCATCTACGGTGTATCCATATGCTGTACAACTCAAAACTCTGAAATTTTGACAGTAACCTTCTTACCAACCCATCCTTCTTCAAGTGTATCATTCCTAACTACCTTAGTGGAACCTCTACTGAGGAACTCTACTGGCAATATATGCAATAGTATTGAGAGCCTTCATATGTGAAATGCATGTTCATATCATGTAAGTATACATCTGGCCATTTCCATAAGAGTGATTTTCCTTTCGCCTACTTACATTCTGCAAGTGGGCGACCACGCCAAACACTCACCAGGTCCAACACCAACACTACCATCACACAAAACGATAATTTTACGTCTCTGCAAAAACTTTTGTTTAATAACAGTTTATAGTGGCTGGCTGTTTTGTTCTTCACTTTTTTTTGCCGAGGTTATTATCTTATTTTCTTATTATGGTACTCGCCATATATTTTCTTATCGTGTTTTTTATAATCTAACTAAGAGGAGTGACTATCAAGGAGTGTGTCAACATCTACAATAACTCACAAGGATAGGTTGCAGAAATTTGTAGATAAAGTACACTGCAGAACCTTTGAGAACAAGGGAGGAAAGCATTGACCAAATGAATTTGTAAAAATATCTAAAAAATGAAAGTGATCAGGTGAATAATGGGGGATTTAAGACGGGGATAATGCTTTGATTAACCGTGCTCCAACTATCCACAAGCACCCCTTGCTGGCTTTGGAAACATTTGTTCATCCTAGACATACTTCGATAATTAACCCTCTTATATGTGAGTCGCTTGGAGCAGATTTTGACAGTGGCTGCCTTCATGTGTTTTACCACAATCTTTAGAATCCCGAGCTGATATTTATATGCTGTTAAGTTTAGACAATTGTTTAGCTCTCATTGCAGGGAAGAAAATTTTGTTCTAACAGTTGAATCAGCACTTGCTACAAAGTTTCTACCTTGCACTTTCCTTAAAAACAAAACTACCATGTTTCAGTGATAAATGTGGACTTCGGCAACTTTGCCTGAACCGACACTGTTTAAGATGCATGATGAAAGGCCATTTTGGACAGCATATCAAATTTGTTAGATGGCTATACCACCTGATCTCAATTGCATTGGGAAAGAATTTTCCATAAGCAATGGTGAAATACTATCATTCCATAAAAATTAAATGAAATTGCAATGCCCTCTTTCAAAAAAATTCAATACAATTGTTCGATACAAAGGTCCAAAGACAGTTGTAAGCTTAGTCACCGCATTCGAATTCGTGAAAGATAAAATTCGTAAAAAAATTGTTGATAAATAAATCAATGATAAAATTCGTGATTAAATTCGACTATAAGAAAAATCATATATATATAACAAAACATCAAGTACTTGAATTTTTTAAAATCAAAATATGTATATTTTATAAATTATAATATGTAACTATATTTAAAAAACCTAATAAATTATAATATGAACTATATTTTTGCTATTGATACCTAGGGAGAAGGCCCTAGCCTGCAAAAAAATACATGAGGATCCAGTCCTTGATAGCCTCGCTCATCATAGGACTCTCATAAGTTTAAAAAGGCACCTTTTCGTGCATTACATGAAGGAGGGAGCTGAAATTAGCCTCCATCCAGACCCTGGTCATTCTATAAAGATTTGGCTACATCGGGTGACTATATTTTATTAGCCATACTATTTACATCCTAACACAAAGTGCCACTAATTCGCCACCTTTTTCCCTTTGTTGTCCACAGGAGAAACTTCTACAATGATTTCCACATCCGAATCATCCAAACTCTTGGTTGAAGACACTATAGACATGCAACAGCTGGGCATTTCCACCCTTGCCTCCCTCGGGAACATTGCACCTCCCAATAGACAATGACGGATCCAACATTAAGGTCTTCATGCAAATGTCTGCATCCTCTACCTCGTTGAAATCCTCTGCCACTGACCACGCCTTTACCAACCACACCCTCATTGTTGCATTCTTAAATTTCCCATCCATCCACACAGCAAAAGAGTCGCTTGCATCTTCTCCTGTGAATGCACTCTTCCTCTTTTATCTCGAGCCAACATCGACATTGTGTTGCTTCTTCATGGCTTCACAACCAGAAGGCTTTCCACGGAGAAACAGAGACAGAACAACCAACTAACCCTGCTCCAACACCTAAAATAAAGAGCCACACTTCAAGGCAGAAATAAATAACAAAGAGACACACTTCACACAGGGAATCTTTAACAAATATTTCCCATGCTAAACTTTGATCCGCCAACCTAAATCATTAACCCATCCGGCCTTCAGAAAAGAACTATTCAATATCATTATATAGAGCCCTTTTAGCATCAATCGGAGATAGGGAGACGACATTACTAGGAAAATTTCCACTCCAGACAAGACGTGAAGAATGATAATCTTCCCACACCTTAACACATTGGTTAGCCAGAAAATCAGTGTATTGATTTCCAAATCTTTGAATATGAGAGATATAAGTCTCTGAAAAAAATGGGAGAATGGCCTTAATTTGCTGGAAGATAGAATTCAAAACCAGGCCCCACGAGTTTTGTTGTTGAAAGCCTCTATTATAATTTCGGAATCCCCCTCAATCTATAATTTTTGCCAGTCCTGATTTTTAGCTTCCAAAAGCCCAAAGAGAATAGCCATACCTTCCACTGCATTATTTCAGGATATTCCACAATCCACTGCCAAAGCCAGCACCGGTTGACTCCCTGAGTCTCTGAAATTGCACCGACATCCAGCTCTGCCCGGATTACCTTTCGACGCTCCATCAAAATTTAATTTAATCCATGCCTCTCTCGGAGGCCACCGAATAGATTTTTCCTTCCCCTACTCCCATTATCGGGAGAAGCATGACTAAATTTCCAAGGGATTAAGGGCCATTTGCAGCATGTCTCTATCCAGATTAGAACCACATTCCAGATTATTACTCCAGTTCTTGACCGATTCTGAAAGAATTCCTTCAATCCTGTTCCAAGCCTGGCAAAAGGAAAGCTTAGTGTTTTGAAATATTCTTCTATTCCTTTCGAGCCAAATGCACCAAATAAATGCTGCTGGAATGAGATTCCATAGGAGTTGCAATCCTTTATGAGTCACTTTCCTCTGCCACTGGGTAACAAGATCAAAAACCGACCGAGGAGGACCCAATTTAAATGCCATTGCTGTCATACCCTCTCCTAGATTTGAGAGGCAAAAGGACAATGGAGGAACAAATGATTACCAGATTCTTCCCCATCCTCGCATAGAAGACAAGAAGCAGGCCCATAAAAGCCTCTTTTCATCAGATTTTCATAAGTTAGACATTTTCCTAATACAGCGAGCCAGAGGAATATATTGGCCTTTTGAAAGCTTTCCTTTTGCCTAATTATATTCCAGGGAAAGGGTACCACCTTGCCATCTCTATTATATTTTTTTCAATGAGCATTTCATAGACTGTTTTGACCGAAACTTCTCCAGAAATATTCCCACTACAAATCAATCTATCCTCCAAATCACAGCTAGGGATAGGGAGTAACCAAGAATCCTTGCCAAATCCTTAGACTAGCTTGATTACCTATTTCTTCGCCAAAGAAGTTAATCCAGCTTCTAATTTTCCACCAAAGCACCCCACTTATTGATCGCTTCTTTCTTAAAAGACCCTAAAACCTCATCCCTTTCCAAAGGGCCAATCAAATGCCAGGAGTCCTCCCAAAATTTGACCCTATTTCCTTTCTGGAATTGCCAAATCAAACCCGGAACCACCACAGATCTACACCTTTTGATGAAGTTCCAGATTCCGAAACCTGAAGGAAGCGAAATTTGAAAGAAAATAAGTTCCAAGTCATGCAATTCTACATATGTAGACCTGATGATTCTACTCCACAACTGATCCTTGTCCTTATATACACGACAAAGAAGTTTACAGCCCAAAGCCAAGTTCATCATTGCACAGTCTTTGAATCCCAGGCCACCCACTTTTTTGGGGCGACAGACATCTTCCCAAGCTACCAAACAATATTTCTTTTTATCCTCTGATCCACTCCATGAAAAATTTCTTTGCAAGCCAGTAATGATCTTGGCTACAGCTTCAGGAATCTTGAACAGAGACATAAAATAATAAGGAACCGCTTGAAGAGACGAGCGGATTAATTTTTCTCTTCCAACTAAAGTCAGCCCACTTACCTATCCAAGAGGCTAATTTCCTTTGGATTCAATCCACCACTGGTTTCAAGATATCTTTTCCAATCATCCCCAATCAAAGGCATGCCAAGATATGTGCTAGGAAGAGACCCAATTGAAAACCTAAGAGACCTGCTATCATGTGTTGCAATTTGGGATTCACATTTAAGAAATAAATAATAGATTTTGCAAAGCTTACCTTCTGTCCAACAGCCTTTTCTACTTACCAAAATCTCCTACAATTTTCTAGCTTCTGCGACAGAAGGCTCGCCCAGCAGAGCAGTATCATCAACAAATTGCGCATTTGTTACTACCTCAATCCTGGAGCATATTTTTAGCCCATTCAGCTCCTTCAAGTCTACAACCTTCTGGATCGCCCTGCTCAGACCTTCAGCCATAATAATAACTAGAAAAGGAGAAATTATGTCTCCTTGCCTGATACCCCTTGAGGAATTGAAGTGGCCAGCAGGGACTCTGTTTATTAGAACAGAGAATATCGGAGTTGAAAAGCAGTTTCTAATCAACTGAATCCAATCGAGGGAAAGCCAAACTTTACTAAAATTGCCTCTAGAAAATTCCATCTTACCCTGTCCTATGCTTTGATCATATCGAGCTTTATTATCATACTTGGGTTCTTCTTATGGCACGAGGAATGAATGGCTTCATGTATCACAACTATTCCATCCAAAATATGTTTTCCTTCAACAAATCCACTTTGACTGTCCAAGATGATCAATCTAAGAAGAGGTTTCAACCTATTGGCAAAGACTTTGGAGATTATTTTGTAAATTCCATTGCACAAGGCAATGGGGCGGAAAGCATCAAAATACATTGCCTCTTCTTTCTTGGGGATTAATGCAACAAAGGTCGAGTTCCATTCTTTCAAAATAGCCCTCTTTTTCCTGCATTCCTCCACTGCCGCCCAAACCTCCTCCCCTACAATGTGCCAGAATTTTTAAAAGAAGCCAGTCCGAAAAACTGTCTGGCCGAGGGGCCTTCTCCACACCCAGACTAAAAACTGCACATCTTACCTCTTCTATCGAGATGGGCTTCATTAATTCTTCTGCCTCCCTTTCCTTTATAATCTGGGGAATACAATAGAGCATAAAATCTTCTTCTTCATGTCTGTCACCATTCTCAGCAGTAAGCAAATCCTTAAAGAAAGAGACTCCATCAACCCTAATATCCTCCATATCTGAAATCACTCCCCGAGGAGAGAGTCAATAATTGAATTCTATTTACATTCCTTCTGACTGTAGTTGAACGATGGAAGCATTTGGTATTTCTATCTCCCTCTTTCAACCATATAACTCTGGATTTTTGCTTCCAATACACTTCCTCCAAACACACAATCTGATCCAACCAATCAAGCCCTTCCTTTTCTTGAAGAAGCAGCTATTTAGAAGCCCCCTCTATTAATTATTCTTGAATTAATTCCAAATCTGAAGCGAACTCACTCTTTTTATGAAACAAATTTCCAAACGATCGTTTATTCCATTTCCTGGCCTCAACTTTCACATGTTTTAACTTCTTCATCAATTTGTACCTCTTACTCCCTTCCACCTTGATTCCCCACTAGGTCCTCAAATTTTCTTCAAAGGAAGGATCCATAAACCACATAAATTCCATTTTAAAAGGGATTCCTGGCAGTCGGTGCCCAGGAGATAAAACTAAATTGTTGGGGGAATGATCAGACCCTGCCACCTTCAGAATGTTTGAAGAGAATTGAAAATTTTCCAGACCCCATTCTGAATCTATCAAAAATCTATCCAATCTTTCCAAAATCGCCTTCGAGCGTAATCTTCTATTGTTCCAAGTGAAGTTACCATTCTTTGGTTCAATATCTATTAAGGCTAGTTTTGAGCAAAAGTCGTTGAAATCTTCAACACTCTGTGGTAGGAATTTCCTTCCACCCTTCTTTTCTTTAGCCTTCATTATAACATTAAAATCACCGCCTATAATTTTCTTTGGAACAACATTCTCCAACAAACTGTTTAAAACCATCCAACATTCCTTCTTTTCCTCCACACCAATGGGCCCATAAACATTCACAACCATAAACCTATCATTTGTACCTAAAGCTGAAAATTACAAGGCTAGGAACCACTTACATTTGGAAATCAACTGGCCATCCACTCTCCTCGGGATTCCACAAAGTGTCGCTATTCCTACAGAATTACCTTCCACATCCATAGATTCCGCCTCCCCATTGAACCAAATCTTCTTCCTTGCCTCTTCTACCTCCTCTTTTACCATCTTGGTCTCCTGAATCAAAAAAATATCAAGGTTCTCACTTTCTCTGAGCTGCTTGACATAGCGGCTTTGTCAGAGGAAATTAATCCTCTAACATTCTAGCTTAAGATTTTCATGGTTTCGGGTGGAGGGAGAATCCCTTCCACTTGACATGAAAGCCTCTAAGGTGCTCTAATTTCCTATATCAATATTTAGTTTAGCCTCCAATTGAATTTTGAGGGCATTTGGCTTCCTTCCAACCGACTTCAAACACTAGTATCTCGGTTGGGACTTTGGGAGAGATGAAGCCAATCACTCTAATTTCTTACAGGAGTCTACACCACTTTTTTATTTAAGTTTAATTCCTTAAGGACCTCTCTTGAACATTCTTTTTGTGACCTCCTTTCTTTCATTGGAAATAATAGGACCCGGCTTCTATATAATCTCTCCATCTTCCTACTTACTCCTTCCCGAAAAATCTCCCTTTTGACTTTCATCCACATAATTAAAAGCCTCCATTAAAATATCCAAGTCCTCTTGAACCTGGGGCAGATCCTGCACACTCAAATCCTTCTCTTGAACAAAACCTCCTCATCTTGAGGAGAGCTACCAATTTTGAAAGGATCCTCCAAATCAAAATGAGAGGAATCTTGGACTTTCCTTTCTCGCGTCCATAGAAACCCCTAAACCTTCTTTTTTCTCATTACAGGATTCTTCCGATCATGCTTCACTCCTTTTCCTCCCAGAGCCAACAAAATTACCAGATAAAACTTTTTCCTTCCGAAATCTTTGGGGGCTTTCTTCAAAGGCAAGTTCGTTTTCCTTCTTAATAACTTCGGACATTTATTCATTTTGTGCCCAACCTCTTTGCATTTGAAACTTTTGAAAGGTAAGCACTCATAATCAATAGCACCGGAGCCAAACCCCAATAGGAGTATTAAGCATGATTGACTGGATAAGAGGTTTAGTAAGATCAACATTCACACTGATTCTAGCATAAGAGGAGAAAATTCTTGCCTTTGTCTCCTTTCCAATCCCCGCCTTTGTCTCCTTTCCAATCCCCGTCTCCGGGTCGCCTAAAGCTTCCACAATGGATTTTAAAGTTTCATGGCCATGCAAAATTCTAGTGGTAATTTATACAACCTAAGCCAAAGAGCGACCTTTTAACCAATTCTTCTTCTAGGTTAAAAAAGGAGTCCATGGTCTAAGGTAAAGACCGACATTTTGAAAAACCAAGGACCCCAAAGAATGCTTTATCCCTTTCTTCTGAGGATTCAAAACAAACTTGGAAAAAACCTTTGGATAAAAATCGAATCCCTAGTCGATTCTTACAATCCCTATTCTTATCACTCCAATTCCCCAATTCTTCCTTCAAGGGCCAAATGCCAATGAATTTACAGATTAATGCTTTTTGCCCCATTCAATCATGATTTCCTCTAAGGTCAAGAACCAACTTCCACATTCTTGACTTTTTTTGAGACCTTAATCTCTATTTCTCCCGAGCTTAGGGAAGCAAAGGACCGCTTCATGCTCCTTTGCTGCCACTAACCCGTCATTACTTGTTTCATCCTTCGAGTATTGGATTTATCCAAGCGCCATCCTTCGGGAAGAACCACAAACCCACCTTTGTCTCCTCCTTATCCGACATCCCCTCCTTCCCTATAGGAATTTTATTTTCCACAAAATTACTCCCAAAGCCTCTATGCTCCCCAAGGGAATGGCATTCGCTCCCAAAAGAGGAGCCGCCTCCCCCTCTCACCATTGTTCTTGGGCATCTTTGCCAAAACTTAATTGAGCCTTCCTAGTTTTTCTATCTTCGGTCATGCATGTTGGCCACATCCCGACACTTCTTGTTGCCCATTACTTCCGCTTTGGACTTCCCATGCTCAAAATTGAAATCTTCACCCAAAACTCCTTTGCACTTTTGCTTGTCACGTTGAAGGTTTCTTCACCTTTTTCGCCATGAAGAGTCGTTATACTATGAACTATATTATATATATATATATATAACAAAACATGAACTATTTGAATTTTAAAAAATCAAAATATGAATATTTTACAATTTATAATATGCAACTATATTTAAAAACCTACTAAATTATAATATGAATTATATTAAAAACCTAAAATATATTTTAAAAACCTAATAATATGAACTATATTAAAAACGTAATAATATGAACTATATTATAAAAACCTCATATTTAAACATAAACTATAAGAATTTAAAAATAATCAAAATATATATTTTATAAACTCATGTATATAAAAGCAAGCACAACATGGTGATGGAGGTACTCCAATGGGTAATGCGGCAAGGTCTTTGCGGTGCATGGCAACTGGTGCACCCACGAGATGGCTCCAGGGTATGCAAATCTGACTTCAAGCACAAGCTTTCAGGCGCTCACACCCCTCACGACATTGAGTATTTCAACAATGATAATTCAGCTTCGCATTTCTGGCAGATTTCAACGATTTGCAGGAGAAAAACCCAATATGAATTTCTGGCAGGTTTCTATGATTCGCAAGGCAGAAAAACTTAAGCGAGAAATAAGGGAACAAATCGTACAAATATATTTGCAAATCTCAACGAATTTGTTAGAGTTCATTTGATATTCACAAATTTTGATTTTTTCCATTAAATCCGTCGAATGCGGTGACTTAGGTTGTAAGGAATATGGACACGGTTGAATGTTATTATTACTACCGAAGGCACTACATATAGCATTCATTGAATCTAATAATTTCAACCTTTTAACCAATCGCATGTTAGTATTTTCATATGTTATAAGAACTCCAAAATTTGACATTGTAAGTAAATGGAATATTTCATAAGAGTCTTATCCCGGCATATTCCATTTATCTTGTCAAAACTTTATAAAACAAACAAATAGATAAATTAATACCATAGTAAATAACTTGTCCCATACAAACATCTTAATCTTTATTATTATATGTTGGATCTATCAGATCAACCAACATCTTTATATTTATTATTATAATATGTTGGATCCATCACATAAACAACAATTTTATCTTTATTATATGTTAGATCTATCGCCTCAACTAACATTTTCATCTCTATTATACATATTCAATTTATAATGACAAAACTTTATAATATGAAAATTTAAATTAACTAATACTATAGTAATTAATTAGTCCATAAAAATAATTAATAAATACAACATTAATACCATAATATCATGGCAATTAATTAATTTTGTACGAAGGATTTAATAAATACATTAATACACTAATCCCACAATAATTAACTAATTCGATAATTACATCTAGTAAATATAAACATTTATGAATCATTGTTGAAATATTATAATTGTTGATGTATATCATTATCTTTGATCGCATATGATAAAATTGCATCTAGTAACAATAAACATTTATAAATCATTCAAGCATCATCATTGTTCAAGTGTATTATTGTCCTAAAGTCATCAAAATAGAGGAAAAGAATCATAAGTCATATGTCTACTTTATTGGTACAGTCTGTAAGGTCAGACAAGGGCTAATGAAAATATTTGGCCATTATTTTTTTCTAAAGATACTTGCAGATGTTTTTGCATCCTATTCCACAATCACTAGAATTCACAACACTGTCCATTATATCATAATTTTTATATAAAAATTTAAAAATATACACGTAAATACTTCATATTTTCAAAACAAAATCACATTCCTTACTGTCTACTTTGCACCCTTACAAGAATTACTAGTATGACATCTAATAATGCAATTAAATATAATAGTATTTTATACTCAAAACAACCCTTCGTGTATAAAAATAGTTTTACCTTTAAGAAAAAGCACATTCCCTATTGTGCACTTAACACTTTTGCATTCTTTGTTGCGTACTTCACAATTGTATGGCAATTGCTAGTATAAAATCCATTGAATACAATTAAGCATGTTTAATTTCAAGTACAATATCAATATCTTCAGCAGTAATAAGCCAGCATGTGGCACCTGTTTGATTAAGTGGTTATCGCAGGAAGGTTTTACTACGGCCTTGAATGATTTGGTTGTCATCTTTGGTGTATCTCGTAGAAATGAATTTATGAAGGAGATAAAGAGCAGGCTAAATGGAATTTCTCAGCTAATGAAGTACATGAGAGGAGGGTATGAGAATGCCATACTCTCGCAAGTGCAAAAACATTTAGCTGAAGTGCAAGAAACAATTTTCAAGGACATCTCTATGAGTGAAGTGGTTCAACAGCTAGCTTTTGTAAGGCTTCGATTGTTTCCTTGAAGGCGGGCTTTTCCTAGTGAATGACGCTATGGGATTTCTTCACATCTTCCATTCAATGCTTCTTAATCCTTTAACTGTGATGGAAAAAATGATTCATCTGAGATTTATGGTCTGATCAAGTCATCATCTGTTCATGGAGTGAAACACATAAGGCATTTATGCATTCTCTCTCATGCATAAAAGGACTCATGGGCCAGAAAATGAGATGAAACACAGGGACACTTGGGTTAGAAAGACCCAAGGACACTTGATAAATTGTTGCAGTGATGAAACACACTGTGAAGAGAAAACTGCGATAACTCGTGGACATCTAGACAAAATTACATTCAAATATCTTGTTGTGTACATTTCATTGAGTAAGCCTGTTCCATTTAAAAACATGTTTCATATTTCATTTGATGATTCATGGATCAAGAAAACCTTTAACCTCGATATCGTGCAGTTTGCATTCCAGCTGTTTATTTACTTCCATTGTTCCTCTTTCGATCCGATATTAGTGGTCTGCCAAGTAAAAAAATTAACTTAGTAAAAAAATCAAAAGATCAAAAACACTTAAAAGAAGCCATGGAAAAATGATCCTTCGTTACCCATAAAATATTTTCAAAGGATATGCAATGCAACCAATTGCATATACATCCCTCGTGAATTATTTGTTATAAAAGCAGTTTCACAAATTTGATTTAATTAAATTAATGTTCATCCATTTCCTCTGTCTCCCTATTGGCATGGGAATTGCAGCTTGGGGTGCAATTACTAGTGGATAGTTTGCAAGGAATTCCTTTTCAACACAATGGAGTCTAGAGAAGATAAAAAGGCATCCCTTTTGCTTATTACCTTTACGTTGGTGTGCTAGAGAATGTGAGGCCTTGTTCAATGGGGATTCCATAACCCAAACCATAAGATGTGCCTTGATTCTACCTCATCAAGGTTTACATGATCTAATTTTGGGAAGGGTCCCAACCAAGTTTTGAAACATCAGAGTAGAGCCCTTCTATTTGAATAAAATATTTTTAGCTTTGACTTCATCTCAAATTGCTCCATTAAAGTTATACCCAATAAGATTCATTATGATCATTTCCCAGTATCCCTTAAAACATTCGGGTTCTATTCCACCCAAGGTCCCTCGTACACATTTTTATGAATACCTCTTTTTTGCAAAATTGTCTCAAAATTGTTGCTAGAGTTTGGAACCTTGCCTCACATCCCAAGGATTTACCCGAATGGATTATACGGTGGTATGAAGAGATCTCTTGCACCTCCTCCTTCTGTACACAGTATGGAAATCAAATGGTTCGTATATGTAGAAGAGCAGATTCTATTGTTGTTTAGGAGTTTCTCAATTTCCTTAGCTTGAGAATAATACTCTCAATCCCCATATTCAAATCTCAGACTGCCTCCTCCAATGTAAGCTGAAGATTTCAGAAGATTGAGTAGCAGAATGTCCAAAATTGTGAGCTGGAATGCATGGGCTGAAAATTGGGGACAAAGCCTCAAAAGAGTTTTTCAACACTCTTCGAATCAGGCTCATGCTCATGGTCAGCTCACCAAGCCGTATGATATATAGTCAATGCCTTTTAGGGAAAGTTAAAAATGGCTTTTCAATCCGACGCCATTACTCTCGAGCAGGAGCAAGCTTTGCAACAATGTTTGGACGTTGTCCCTCGCAAACTTACTCCTACTCAAAAAGCAATGTATGACAACCCTTTATCTTTGACCAAGCTCCATGTAGCAACTCTGCAAATGGCCAATGCAAGACGCTGAGATCAGATTCATTTCCATGTGAAGTTTATAGGTCCTATTGGCACTTTGTGGATGAGGACCTTGTGCTCATCTATAGGGGAGGCTTGCATGCTTGATTCTTATGTAATACTACTAGAATGGAAATATTATTGCATACAAAAGGCTAATGACATGGAGCTGATAACAAGTTGGCAGCCAATCATGTTGCTTAAAGTCTCACAGAAAATCATAATGAAAGCCCTTGCTTTTTCTCTGGTCAAAAGCATTGTATGACAACTCGTTATCTTTGAACAAGCTCCATGCAATTTTTATGCAAATAGCAAATGCAAGGCACTTGGATTGGATTGATTTCCTTTCGAATTTTACAGGTCCTATTAGCACTTTGTTGGCGAGGACCTTGTGCACGTTGATTAGGAAGCCTTCAGTAATATTACTAAGCAGGGCATTAAATAATGCATACAAAAGGCTGATGACCCGGAGTTGATGACACGTTGGCAGCTGATCATGTTGCTTAATGTCATACAAAACATAGCAAAAGCCCGGTTCTTTGTCTCTGCCACCTTATTCCTATCATTGTTAGAGCTGAACAAAGTGGTTTTATTAAGAGTAGATATATCCTTGATAATATTATTTCTCAATGGGAGGGCATGGAATGAGATAGAGCCTACAGCCAATAAGCCCTCTTCATAAAATTGACTAAGATAAAGCCTATGATAGGATTGAATAGTCATTTATTTTTAGCTATGCTTAGAGATCAATGGTATGGCCCTTTCTTTATCTCTATTGTTTAGGCCTGTTTGACAAAACTTCAGCCTTCGTTACTAATGTTTTTACCTTTACCGTTTTATCTAGCACGCATGCCCTCTTGCCCCTTCCCTCTATGTGCTTGCTTTTGAAGCTTTTGGTTATTTTATAGCCTACAAACCCTCTCAAGAGCTTGATGAAGGCATCATTTCATGATAGACACTCTCATTTGATAGCCAGCGACTTTGCTAATGACTCTTCCACATTCTTGGAAGATGTATGCAATCCATCACTTCAGCCATGTAATGTCTTGACACCCTTTGAAAAGCTTCATGCTCAAACATGCATTGTTAGAAAACTCACTGTTATAGACAGCTTTGTGCCTCTTTCAAATTGGATTTCCAAACAATCTTCGTCATCGACCCCATCTAGGATGATGTGCAGATTCATAGGCATCCCTTATGCTTTCCAAGCCTCCTCATATGAGCTTGGGAATTATGTTTTGCAAAGAAATGAAAAGATATCTTGATGGGTTTCTACATCCATTATTTTGGCAGCTAAAATTAATATTTTCTCTATAGTTTTGGTTGCTGCACACGTCTATTAGTCTTCATGTTAGGCTCCTTCCAGAGCAGTATAGGATAAACTCGTTATACTTTTAAGAGATTTCCATAGGGATAAATCCCATGGCACTCAAGGATTCCACAGTGT
Organism: Taxus wallichiana var. yunnanensis; assembly: GCA_018340775.1. Taxonomy (NCBI): domain Eukaryota; kingdom Viridiplantae; phylum Streptophyta; class Pinopsida; order Cupressales; family Taxaceae; genus Taxus; species Taxus wallichiana. Next base: position 852,446,921 of record CM031242.1, on the reverse strand, counting down.
GGCTTTGGACATTTTTTTGTCTGTCTAGAGTCAAAAGAGGTATGGGAATCAATGATGTTCGACGATAGGGAATTTCCCTTTGTGCCAAATGGATTGTGAAACTTGAAGGCCAATAGGCATGGAAAATACAGTAATACTCATCAAACATTGTATTGAGTAGAGGGCACATTTGCTATGTAGAGCATGGAATTCATAGTAAGTTGTCAAATCACAAGTTAGATGGGTTGGGAATCAATTTAGAATAGAGCTTCCATTCAATTCACGATCTTCATGACAATCCCTTGTTCTTGTACACCATAGGCTTCCCTTTGCAGAAATACCATCACTTAAAAGTCTTGTGGGACTTTCGCTATGGCATAAAACTATCACAGATCATTTGGCTCTCAAAGACTGGATCCTATAGCAAGACTTTCAACAACATTATAATCTTGTAATTTCAAATGTTATACAATTCAGGAGATTCAAGAACTTATCGCTGATGTTATACTTCATAATCTTTGTCTAAAACATCCATCCCAGAGGCAGGACTAGCCCTGGAATAGTGTCACCCATTTTCTCAATATAATCCAAGCCTAATTTACGATTTGCTTTCAGCTCCTACGTGGAATTGACAATCTTCACCCAGAGTTTGGTTTCGTATGTTTTAGAAAATACAGTATGGCTCCATTGAGCCCAAAGATGCCCAGTTTGCTTGGAGTTTTATGATTAAGGTCTCCTCATTCAAAAAAGCTTTAGCATATCTTTGTATGCAAAAGTCTGAAAATCAGAACCACATTCTTACAGTTACAATGTTAATCAGCTAATCTCCACAAGCACAAATGTATTGAGAACAACAATTTTGAAAAAGAGGGAAATTGAAGTGTTTTAGTGACCATGGAAGTAAGTAAAGCAAATAGCATTTAATGTTTGTATCTTTTCTGGTCATTAACATTGTGATTCATTCCACTGTCTTTTCTTTTAACAATAACGCTGTACGTGGGTAGTGTTTTTCCTCCCATATTTGTTTTGGATTATTATAAGTGGGCATCATACCCCACATACAAGTAATGACAATGCTTTTGGAAGAGGCTTGTTCAAATCATTAAAACGTGGATTCGGGCATAGGATACATGAAGTAGTTTCTTAGACACGAAAGTGAAACAAATAGACATGTCTAGTTTACCTCCAATGTGATCCATGCAATTATCACTCCAACGGTAGTTTGTTAAGGCAGACCCAAACTGGTACATGCCTAGGGGTTTCACTCGCCACATCAGAAACACCCTCCCATTGTTTCATGAATAGGCTCAAGTCCCCCACAAAACAGGATCTTCCTCACAGTTTTGTCATCTCTCTTCATCAAAGGCAAAGGTTACATAGCAGTACCCGTTTGGTCCAAGAGGAAATTCAATATTGGAAAGTAGTTCCAAGGCCTTTTTGATCCAGTCCCAAAGGAATTGTTACATGGGACATAGCCTCGTGAATCTACAAATAAGGGTTTGTTTGGAGAGGAGAAATCTTTTCTCCACCCTGTCCTGTTGAAAACCCAGCTCCAGGTCCTCTTTCAAGGCCAGAAAACATGTTTTCCGTAAGACCCCAAAATACGGGTGCATGAGAAGTTAAAGGCTCTGGGTCAGTAATCTTCCCTTGGAAGCCACTGGCTCTGAGTTATTTTAAAGTTTAGAACTATCTACCTATTCTAAAGTTTAGAACTATCTACCTATTCACCGATCTCCTAGCAGTTAGGTTTTATAAGTTTATTTAGATCTTCGAGTGTCCCTTGCTTATTTTGTTCAGTTAAGACTAGGACTTCCTGAATATTTTGTTCAGTTAAGACTGGGACTTCCTGAATATATATCACATTTCCTCTTCATTCTTGTTGTAGATTATTGACTGCAATATCCTGATCCTACTATGTTTGGCCTATATATGTCATGTTTTATTTTCTTTATTTTCGGAGCAGTAGTATTGGCTGGGTTTCCTTCAATTGAAAGTAAGAGTGGGTTTCCTTCAAATTAATTTGTAGAATCTATTCCTATTATAATAGTGCAAATCAGCTGCTCTAAATCTGCTTTACATAAATATGCAATGCATTTTCCTGCAATTCATCAACTACAAATGAATAACATTTTGTTCTGTTGCTCAGCAAATCCACTGAATAGAGACATATCCTGCAAATTCTTGAATCCATAGTAGTTGTGTTTATAGCACTTTACAGCACAAAAACATGATTGGGAATCTAACGTGAAAGTTTGTGGTTTATGTTTTTGGGGATTTGTGAATGTGATTGGTAAGAGGCATTGTCATCAAATTCTCAATACAAATTAAATTAGAAAGCTTCACATTCATGGTTTCCACCACCTATATTTACAAGAAAATAAATGAGTTAACAGATGCTGCTTCTACATCCTACTGTTAGAAGGTAAAAGTTGCTTTTTTATCACTGCCGAGCCAGACTCCATTTTCACATATGAGACACCCGTTGTGGAAGGCCAAAAGGGGACGTTTTCCATCAAACTTATACATTATTCACATTATGTAACCCTGAAACCCAACATTATGACCAAGCTTTGGAGCAAACTGAACATTTCCAATACACCTAGAACCAAAGTAGCATTTCTTCATATGAATCTTTATGATCTACAACAGCAAAGTGTATTGTTGTTTGGATCAATAAAAAATATCATCATATTCTTAACTTTTTGTTGCCCTATACATTGTTCAAATTTTGTACACCCAAATTTACATCCCAGGACAGTGCTCCAGAATAAACCAGTCTTTGCCGATTCACCTACACCATAGTGTATCATTCCTAAATATGTATCTATTTCTGTATAATCAAATACATGGATTTGTATTGTTTGTTAGTATTCATAAACAAACATATCATATTCCTAAATTTTAGCTTTTTAGTGGAGGGGAAAACCCATGTTTTGAGTGAGAGTGTAACCCTGAAACCCAACATTATGACCAAGCTTTGGAGCAAACTGAACATTTCCAATACACCTAGAACCAAAGTAGCATTTCTTCATATGAATCTTTATGATCAACAGCAAAGTGTATTTATTTTTGTTTGGATCAATAAAAAAATATCATCATATTCTTAACTTTTTGTTGCCCTATACATTGTTCAAATTTTGTACACCCAAATTTACATCCCAGGACAGTGCTCCAGAATAAACCAATCTTTGCCAATTCACCTACACCATAGCGTATCATTCCTAAATATGTATCTATTTCTGTATGATCAAATACATGGATTTGTATTGTTTGTTAGTATTCATAAACAAACATATCATATTCCTAAATTTTAGCTTTTTAGTGGAGGGAAAACCCATGTTTTGAGTTAGTGTTGGCTACAGTGTCAGCTGAGCTGGAATCTACATTTAGCATACCCTACCCTGGACAAGGGCGATCTATACCACAAAAACACCAGGTTGCAGGAGAACTATCCTTGGCAGGACTCAAACCCTGTCATTCGTAACATCACTCCATCATCCCCACTACAGCCCTAAATTATATTTACAATAAATAAAAATGAACACTAGCAGGCCTACAAATATCAGTGGGGCATTGCAGAATAAGTGAGATATCATTCTCCTAACCTCAAATTGGTGTTTGGCCTGGATATGTTCCATTACACACTGTGCAATCTTATTCAACACCAATCCATGATCCCTAAAACACACTTTAAATTCAGACATTTAAAATAGAGGCATATAAATTGTACAGGCTGAAAAAAAAGAATATATTTGACAGAACTTTACCCTTGAAATTGAAAGCCGTAGTTACAGGAAACCCTAAGAAGTGTGGCTCTCCATTTTTCAATAGTCTCACTCTCCACTCTTTGACTGTGATTGTCCAAAGCTTTTGAATTAAGTATGTTTTCCATCTGCAAGTCACAAGGTCGAACTCCAGAAAAGATGGGAATAATGGGAAACCCATTTTCCTCCAAGCACAACTCGCACAAACACCATGCGGATTCTGTATAGCTCTATGAAAAAAATGGCTATTTAAACTGAATTCATGCAAATAGCTTGGTGAAGTGTGAGGGGAATAGCTTGACCATGTCGTATTGCTTTGTAGTCCAGAAATATTGCTTTGTAGTCCAGAAATATTGTAAGATTTCTGTTAGTGAGGTTGTGGTAGACAAGATAGTAATATTCCAACGATGGTTTATAAATACACCATATTTGGTACTCTCGCACTCGCCTCCAGCGTCTCTTAACATTGGTGAAAGGCACTCCACATTTATCATGGCACCTCAGGAGAAGAAAGAAGGAATGGCTTAAAGCACATATGAACACATCCGTGTTATATAGACAATACTTGCATCATATTTAAAAGTTAAGATATGACTTAAATAGACCAAAATGAATGGAAGTTTCATTGTCACAAATATGCATTGATGAGCGGGTGATCTGTATGGTGGATGGATGGTCATGGGAGCCTAGAGGAATGATGTTACATGATTAATCAGATGGAAAACTAGGCAAATGACGTGTCACATGATTAATCTATGCTCTTCCTCAACCTCAATTTAAGATATGCAAATGGACCCATTGTTCTACTCGACACTCACAAATTGGCAAGGAAAAGATATGAACAACTTAACTCTTTTTGATGTTTTATCTCCTTTATCTCTTGCAAACTCTAACTTGAAATGTACTTTTCTTGCAGACTTGTTAACATGTTCCAACCCATCCAACTCTTTGCATGAGCCCTTCCCCACAAGTGTGCATGACCCATGTTCCAACCCTCTCGGGCTCTCTCTACCCCGAGTGATCCCACCCCAAGCCTTGTGTAACATCCTGCCCTACATGATCCTAAACCCGTCCCCTCCCGCTCCCATCCCAAGAGTCCCTTGACCCGGAGTTCTCCAAGTCTCACCAACCCAAGCTCCCAATCCCCTTCCCCTCCATGCACCCAACCCTAGACAAACCTCCTCTTCAAGCAATCGGTCTTCTCCTATGGCCAACCTCATTTTTTACAAGGTCACCAGCCTCCAAACAACCATCAACCATTTATTTTGAGGCCACTGATATTGCAAAGGATCATTTCAACACGGCCACACTTACATATAAGGTTGGCCCTTTATGAGCCTAAGTCATCCCAACCCCCTTTGGGATTTTGGGTCTTTTCAAGACACTAAAGAGCACTAATGAAGACCGAAGGGTGGGTGCCTTTGTGACATGCGATCACACTCCCCATAGAGAACTTTTATGTTGGCCTTCCATGTCCTGTTCGGTACTCAAACTTCAACAACACATTTCTCTACACTTCAAGTGTCATTTTTTCAAAGTGCATTGTTTTCAAGAAGAATTAAAATTTTCTGAAAAAATATCTTATCGTACTAAAAGTTGCATTGATCATAAAATGCATCAGTTATCATTGTAATAACTACATCAATTATAAAAATTTGGGGTATCTTTATTTAGGTACAATCATAAAGTGCCAAAAATCTAAATTTTGGGGGCATCTTTATAAGGCACACTTGCAGTTCATGCCTTGATTCTTTTTAAAGACATCTCTAAGGAACATTTGTGGTTTTTGCCTTGCTTTTCTTTTGGGTAATCTCTAAGGCACACTTGTTGGGCATGCCTTATTTTACGTGTAGGCATTTCAATACAGTTTTTAGCGCCATGTTCTTTGTGTGCACAACACCAGGTACACTAGTGTTCTTATTTTTTGTACGAGTCATTAACTTGTGGTTGTATGAACTTCGTCGCTATAGATTAGCAGCCACCTATCCTAACTCTGCATGACTACTTTTAATGATATGAGAACATGGCAGTCTAAATATTAAGGGGTAAAAGATTGATCAAGTCATTATTGGTGCAAAATCTAAGCTTGATTTGGGCAAGCCACCTTTTTGAAACTACAAACAAGGATGAAATCATTTCCATGATTCGACATTTCTTGCAGCTGCTTATAGAACAGAATTTTTTTAACTAGCATTGAGATCAATGTTAGATCTAACAACTTCTTACAAAACATTTGCACCTTTATTGTATGTTCTCTTAGTTGTACTTCAGATTTTCAGACTTGCTTATAGAACATTCTCGTATGTTAGTTATTATTGTTCATGCACTTGGATTTCATGTTGATATCTTGTACTCTGAGTCCTTGTTCTTGGTCTATATGCAGCTTAGCATTTCATTGATGATTCTATGTCCTCACTTGTAAACAGGTAATTCATCTGATGTCAGGCTAGGAATTAAATGATCGGAATGACACAATATTTGGTACAAGCCAAAATTGTATTCTCATTGATCACTTCAAATGAATGAAGAAGATTACAAATAAATAAGCCAAAGAATGGTTGTTCACTTGACATTCCAAGATGACTCTTCAACTACCTACAGGAACTCTTCAAGTTCCAACTACAAGACAAAAGCTCTCCTAAATAACACCTAGGATTATCTAATATTATGTACAATAATATTACATCCCCCCATAATCCACAAGGGTTACAGTGAGACAAAACATGCCTTTGAACTTTTCAATTTTTTCTTTTCCAAGTGCTTTTGTCAAGATGTCTGTTGGTTGCTCTGTAGTAGGACAATGGAGCAATTTGACACTACCTTCTTTCACATGATGTCGAATCAAGTGGAATTTTGTATTGATGTGCTTGGTTCAGTCATGAAAGACTAGATTCTTTGCCATTTGAATTGCAAATGTGTTGTCAACCATCAATGGTGTTGACGAAACCTGTTGTTCCTGCAAGTCTGAAAGAACCCTTATGAGCCACAAAATCTCTCTTGTTGCCTCTGAAGCGGCCATGTATTCTGCTTCCACTACATAAATTGTTGACACAAATTGCTTCTTTGATTTCCAACTAACAACTGTTGTTCCCAAATTCATTAGAAACCCTGATGTAGATTTCCTATCTTCAAAATCACCAGCATTATCGAAAATTTGAGTAGCCAACAAGTTTGAAGTATCTTGCCTTGGAGTAATTAAGCCCAAAATTGTGTGTTGCTTTGAGATATCCAAGGACTCTTTTTGCTGCTACTTAATGACTTTCTTTGGGTTGTTGCATGAAACTAGACAAAACACCAACAACAACAAAAAAATCGGGTCTAGTTGTGATCACATAAATCAGACTTCCAATGAGTTCTTTGTATTTGGTTGCATCAACCAAATCAATGTTATCTTTTGATGTCAATTTCAGATTCTGTTCCATGGGCATACTGAGAGACTACTATATGTCAATCTGAATTTGCTTAGAATTTTACCAATATACTTCTATTGAGTTATGAAGATGTACTTTGATTTCTAAAGCACTTCAATACCCAAATAGTAATGAAGATAGCCCAAATCTATCATTTCAAACCCTTTCATCAACTTTGCTTTGATTTTTGCAGTATATTTCTCATTATTCCTTGTTATGAGCAAATCATCCACATATACCACCAGAAATACAACTATTTTGACAAAAAGAGTTGCATCTTCAAACTCAAATCGCTTGAAATTCATGTTTAGGAGGTGCTCAGTAAGCTTTTCATACCATGCATGTGGGGCTTGTTTCAAACATACAGTGATTTTTCAAGTTTTCACACTTTGTGCTCTTGGTCATTCACTACAAACCCTTCTAGCTAAGTCATGTACATTGTTTCTTTTATATCACCATTGAGAAATGCAGTCTTCACATCCATTTGATGAACTTTCTATAAGTTCTATGTTACCAAAGCCAATAGAGTCCAAATAGTAGTCCACATAGGTGCAAAGGTCTCACTCTAGCTAAGTCATGTACATTGTTTCTTTTAGATCACCATTGAGAAATGCAGTCTTCACGTCCATTTGATGAACTTTCCATCTGTTCTATGTTGCCAAAGCCAACAAAGTCCAAATAGTAGTCCACATAGGTGCAAAGGTCTCATTGTAGTCTATTCCTTCCTTTTGAGCATAACCCTTTGCGACAAGCCTTGCTTTATGTTTGTTAAGCGAGCCATTAGCCTTGTATTTGTTGTGGAAGACCCACTTGTGACTAACTCATTTACAACTGAGTGAAGATCAACCAACTTCCAAGTCCCATTTTTCACCAATGCATCATACTCATCTCTCATGGATTTTCTCCAAGACTCATCCTTTTCAGCTTGTTTGAAAGAGGTTGGTTCTGAATCGAATGCAACATTGAGTTCTTCTAGAGAATCATTCAAGGTGAGCTTTTCAATCTTATTTTGAATTTCTTCTAGGACATTTTCTGTTGGTTGTGCAGCTGCATGTGCACTTTGTGTGCCAGTTTTTCCAACTTCATTAGGACGGACATCTTTCAATGTCTATGTTGCCCATTTAGGCATCTTCTTCTGTGGTTTTGGTGCCTCAATCTCATGATCTAAAGCTCCTTCACTTTTTGTCCTTTGTTCTTGTGCCACTTGTTCATTTTCTAATGAAGTTTCATTTTCTTCTTCAAGAGGAGTTTCAATCTTTGTTATAGGAGATAATATGGAATCAAATGACTCCCAACTACATGTCCCCCCTCATTGTTTGGAATTTCCAAATCACTCTCCTTGTAGACATCAAACTTTGCATATTTGTCAAGTTGACTCAATTGCCAATCAATGTTGGCTTTGTCCTTTGTAGTTTCACAAAAGACCACATCTCTTGCAACAAGAAACTTCTTGTTTTTCTCATCATATAAGTTGTATGCCTCGGACGATTCGGAATATCCCAAGTGAATGCATTTACGACTCTTGTGGTCCAACTTATTCCTTTTCTCCTTAGGAATCAATGTGTAACAAGTGAATCCAAAAACCTTAAGATGACACATTGAAGGAAAATGACAACACCACATTTCATACGGTACATTGTTATTTGTGTTGCTTCTACCCAAAAGTGTAGATTTACCCCCTTGAAATATAACATTGCACAAACCATATTCATCATGGTTCTATTCATCCTCTCAACTACTCCATTTTTTTAGGTGTGAGGAACTGTGAGATGGTGTTTGATCCCGTTTTGCTTGAGATAGGATTGAACCCCTTTGAAGTGTACTCACCATCATTATCAATCTTGAGAGTCCCATGGCTCGAAACCTCTCGAAATAGATCCATGCCATTTTGTTGTAGTGGTCAATGGACAACATGAAGTACTAGTGACCACCGGATGACAAAATTGGGAGAGAACACGAGTCCTGAGTGACCAACTACAACCTTCTGTTGACTTTAGATTTTGACTTTGAAAAGGTCCTATTAAGTGTTTACCCAAAGTGTCAAGCTTCACACTTCTCGATTTTGCGGACATGGTAGGCAATCCTGTTATGCCATTCTAAATTGCAACTCACAAATGCAATCATGATTGAAGTGCCCAAATCTCGCATGCCACAACATACTTGGAAATATTTTGACTTTAACGAGATCAGCAAATCCATGAAATTAATTTGGCTCCACCCAAGAGTTTTATTAATTTTCCTTCCTCACATCCAATCAATACAACTACATTGTCACTTTTTCTTCGATAGTGACTTCCCCATTGTCCAGTAAAATGGAGTGCCCTTGTTGACGAATGAGCACCAAAGACAACATGTTTCTCTTCAATTAAGGAAGGTAGATGACATTTTTAAGAATGAAATCTAGAAGCCCCAGACACTTGAGTTGGATTGTACCATTTCTTTTTGGTTGTAGACTTGATCTATCTGTCAAATATATAAGACCACAACTTTCCTCATGAAACTCCTCAAAGAAGTCCTTTCGAAAAGTCATATGTTGAGTGGCACTGATGTCAAGGACCCAAGCATCAAACCATGTTGAATTCATTGACACATTGTTTACTTCCTCATCTATACTTGAGAGCACATATTCCCTCATGAAGTCTTCTATTCATGAGCTCTTGCAGCTCCTTTTCTGCAACGCCATTTGCAGAACAAGTGTTGTTTATCATGTTGTTTTTGCCCACCATTCTTGTTATATTTGCCTCCTTTACCCTTATTCTTCCCTTTGTCATCATTTTTGGAGGACGAAGCCTTATTGAGGGAAGAAGTCTTGGAAGAATTGCCTTTTGATGGGCATAGCAAATGCTTTCCCGTAGAGTCAATTTTCTTTCCAAAAGCCTTTTCCTTTCATTTTTCAACCAATTGATCAAATGTGAGTCTTTAATTGATTGCTTGCTTGTAAAGACTCCAAGTAGGTTGAATATGTAGGAAGAAGGGCTTTTATGAATGTTGTCATGTATATATCAATTTTCAACCGGTGGCTTCAACATCATGCTTGATAGCTCAGATTTCCAAGGCCAGACTCATCACATCACCATTTTTCAACTCAAGATTGAACAACTTCAATTGCAACTATATGAACTCCAACTCTAAGTGAAAATCGTACAAATCATTCAACTTACTGAATGATTCCCATACAATATCATACCCCTAAATGTGACAAAAAAACTTCCGCATCAATTGAGGTGCTCCAGATTTTGGCTTCTTTTGCATCTATAGGCGGTGTTGGCTTTGTGTCCCATCGCAAATGTCGAACCATAGATCATTGAAGATAAGTGTGTTCTCCACTTGCTGAGACCACTCTAACCAAGTATTCTTGTTGGTCAAAGTTGTGCCAATAATTGATTTTATTGAAGTTATTTTGTACCAAGAAGACAAAGGGGTTCCTTATCACTCCAACCAGTTCTCTTGTTTATATCCCACCAAACTGATATACCAAACATCTTGATATACCTACCCTTCCTATATACCCATTAGTACATGGAAGAAGCTCGCCCTTTCAATATACCCGTCAATATATAAGAGAGACATCAAGTATGTAAGAGCAGAATGGTATGTGGTACCTAGGTGGTACGTGAAAAGGATTCAATTTGTCAATGGCACCTGCTTAAAAAGAAAATCTCATACGTGGACATAACTTCCCTATATACTTTGTTTTTCCTGTTTTCAAGATTTGCGTCGAACAACGGATACGAATGGGTAATAATGAGAAGAGAAATAAAAATTATATGTTTTCTTATTACTCCCTGACAATTTATAGGGATAATGCCATAGACATCGTTGTTATAGCTATGTTATGCTACATATGCAATAGTTTGATCACAACGACATTACTCGCAAGTGCAAACCAAAAGCATCATTAATACCAAACATTGTTATTTGATTGTTTTTGAAAATTTACTTGATTTTGAAAAATAAAAATACTTTTGAAATGACTTGCACAACATTGACTTATTATTATTTTTAAATATGTCAAAATTTTATTTTATTTTTAACGACTATTTAAGCTTTTTATTTTAAAAGACTTTTCAAATGAGAGGTTTCAAAATTAAAACTTAGCTATTGCCTTTAGACGGTTGTCCTCCTTTTGCATGGCTTTGAAAAACAAAGAAATCAAAGTCTAATTAAAACTTATCTCTAAATTCTGCACTTGGTATTAGGGTTTTTTAGAACAGCTTAGGCATGTAGCAGTTTGAATGACTGCACAGGCCATGATGAACAGATCCACCAATGGATGCTTTGAAAGGCTATTCCTTCATAATGCCTTTCCAAATGTCGAGAAGTGAAAATTCAATCACTGGTCTGGAATGGGAGCAAGGTCATGGCTGACACGAGGAGAATGACAAAAATGGAGAGGCAAAATTCCAGTGCCTCATTTATTATCATAAACTACCAATGTCAAGCCAGCTAATCTTGTGAGGATAGACTATAGAGATCTGTGATTACTAGAATTTCAGAGATGCCAATATTGTGCAGGCTGTACAGCTTAAAGTCAGGAGGGAGAATGACAAAAATGGATTTGCAGGGAAATGAGATTGGCTGGAAATTAATGAAGGAAAACAATGACAAGGCCTATGCTCTGATACCAATGTCGGGCTAGGAATTAAATGACAGGAATGACACAATATTTGGTGCAAGCCAAAATTGTATTCTTATTAATCTCAAATGAATGAAGAAGATTACAAATAAATAAGTCAAAGAAGAAAATTACAAATAATATTTGGTGCAAGCCAAAACTGTATTCTCATTAATCTCAGATGAATGACGAAGATTACAAATAAATAAGCCAAAGAATGGCATGTTCACTTGACATTCCAAGATGACTCTTCAAGTTCTAGCTACAAGACAAAAGATCTCCTAAAATAGCACCTAGGATTATCTAATATTATGTACAATAATATTACATCTGACACATTGTTTGTCAAGACTCATGTTGAGGACATGTACACTTCCACTTGTGTGCACTTCCGCACCATGAGAGAGTGATGGTGTGTGCAAGGTTTTTACCTATAGGCAAGTAGACTATCCAAGCCTTTTATCAATGGGCATTGTCTTGGTAATTTCTCCTTTCTATTTGTGATATTTTCATATGCTTGGGATTAGCCAACATGTGCAAGGAGACATTTTTGGTGCAAAGCTAGTAACATCTTCTCACTGGAACTCTTATTTTTCGCTAGGTAGCCAATACGTGGTATGGTACGTGCACGGATACGAGGATCCAAAGATGCGCCGATATGGCAATTTTTTGGGGGCCTGGGTATGGCACTTGGGTACGGCAGTACAATATACATATAAAATATTAAAAATATTAAAAATAACCAAATAAGCAAAATTCCAGCCTTACACATGCATAGAGTAAACAAATTATTAAATAAGTGAAATAGCCACAAAAGTTAAAACGTATTGATAATTCAATGCATTTTGTCATGATATTCATTGTTCGAACTTATAAGCAATACATTGTTCAAATGTTACAATGTAACATTGTAAACACAAAAATGAAGATACATCAACATTCTAATAGTCTAATGGCTCTGCCTCTTCTCCAATGTCTTCAATGAGAGCATCACCACCATCACATGGTTCATTAGAACCACAAACATCAAGAGTACAACCAGAACCATCAGCAATGCCACTCCCGCTAGCCCCACTTTGCAGGTCACACAAAGTACTATCTAGGTCTAGGTCTAGCAATGAAAGTTGGGCAATGGAAGCATCCAAGTTTGGAGTCTCTGGGTCTATATCCCAACACTTTGTTGGCCCTTGCTTGTACTCATCCTTTTATGTGATAGAAGGCACAAGTTAGAATGCACGGAGACCAAATCCTCCGCCTTTTTGCTCCCAACTTGTTGTGGTTAACCGAGTGGATAAATGAGTATGTACCCCAATTCCTCTCAGCTAAAGAAGAACTTGCAACCTATTGAGGCAAGCCGCAAAGTCAATGCAAAATTAAAATTTTAAATTTATAAAAGTAAAAAAGAAAGAGTTAAGAAATTAAAAAATTAAAATCTTACTTGTGATAAAACTTTTATTGCCAGTGGCATGAGGTAAGTGTATCCTAGTCCATGGAGGTACCACCACAAATAAGCATCCATCTTGTATTTGTCACGAAGAGCGCTAATAGAGTGATCCCTGGAGGATATGAAATTCACAAACTCTGCTCTAACCATGTCTTCTAGTTTTGGATCTAGGAAGATTCTAGCAAATGCCACCTTATAACCCTCACTAACTTCGACATCCCTATATGGTGGGACCCTCCTAGGCAAAGAAAGGATCTTTGTGCTATACTATTTTGGAGTCGAGGAAAAAGCAAGAAGATGCAATGAAGTAGTCATTTTGTTCCACCTTACGAACAATGAAATGTGACTACACGTCCTTGAAGAAAGTCTCTAAGATCTTGCTCTTTGGCCTTTATGATGGTCTTAATTGACTCAATCATTGAATCAATTCTATCATAAATCTCACCCATGCATGGATGATCAATATCAACAAATCTCAACATACTCACGATGAGCTCAAGAAACCGAGGAAGTAATCCACACGATCCCACCATGCTTCATCAAGGATCAACATTTTCATCTTTCTAGCCCTCTCACTATTTGCTTGCCTCCATACACTCCAAAGGTCACCGATAACCATGTCGATCAATGCCTCTTGCACCTTCACAAGTCGTCTCAAGACAAGCGTGTGTGAGGCAAATCAAGTCTCAAAGAACCTAATAAGAAATCAAAACAAATAAAAATAAAATTAATTACAAACTTATAAATTTAATTTAATGAATTTATAAAAATAAAATTTAAAACTAATAATTATTTTTTTAAAAAAATCACCTTCAATAGCTACTGATATCGAGAATCTACAAAAGATGGCTCAGGACATGTGGTGGTTGCAGACGAATATTTGAATCTCACTTGCCTCCTCATAGACTTGTTTGATCAAAGCAATTTTTGTGCCCAATTTTTTTAGCATTAAGTTGAGGGAATGAACCACACGAGGTGTCCAAAATATGTGTCCATATCGTGCCTCAACCAACAACCCTACAGCTCTACAATTTTTTACATTGTCCGTTACAACTTGGACAACGTTTTGAGGCCCCACCGCCTCAATAGATTTTATGAGGATGCCGGCAATGAATTGGGCATCCTTCACTTGCCACTCACAATCAATAGCCCTCAGAAACATTGCCCCTTTAGGACACACTGCAACCACATTGATCAATGGCCTATTTGATGTATCTTTTCATCCGTCAGAAAAAAGGGACACCCCTATTTCGAGCCATTGATTTTTGATGGGCAGCAATGTCTCTTCAACTTTTTTTCTTTCTTTTGACAATAAGGTGGTACACACCTTTTCATACCCTGGGCTAATGTACCTCTAGGGGCTTCATTGATACATCTCACCATATCTTGTCAGTATGGTGATCTAACAACATTAAATGGAACGCCACATGCATAAATAAAGCGCCAATACCTTGGTTAGCTATGTCCCTACTTTCATTCTAGAATGCCCTTTCCAATGGGTGTATCTTTTGTTCTTTTGTGAGAAAGAGGTGAATCCTCTTCCCCTCCAAAGGTAATAGGTGTAGACAAAAGCGGGTGATTTGGGGCCACAACCTCAACAGAAGGAGAAACAAGTGGCTTGCTATTTGATCTTCCTTTTCTTGCCATAGGATGCTTGGATATGTTGCCTCCCGCTGCTCTTTGATGTATGCAAGGGTCTTTGCACGTGGCAACCCCTTTCCATCCAACCCTCCACATGTTCTAATTTCATGGCCAATAGCCCCACACAAATGGGCTTTCACCCGATTGTAGGAGCTCTTAAATTGCATATTACATTGTGAGCAAACCCAAATAACGCCCCCTTCCATCTGGTATTTGTTCTAGTTGTGTGACATGCCCCTAAAGGGGGAAGTATGGATCAAATTTGTAAGGGAGACCTTTAATACCTTGACCCACAGAACTAGAACTCGCAACCATTTTAACTGCACAATGCATTTTTAAAAAATGAAAACAATTTAGTGTTGAGAGAATGTTTAAAATTAAATGAAATCAAATGTTGAAAAATGAAGCTTAAAACAATAATAAAAAAAAACAATTACAAAATATTAAATACAATTATACAAACTAAAATACTTCTAAAAAATCACAAAATACTTACCTCAATACACCCAACACCAACAATGCAAGCTCCTTGAACTCCTTGGCACTTATTGCAAGCTCCTTGAACTATATGGCACTTGAAATCAACCCTAAGCAATTGAAATTAGTGAAAAAATGAAGGTGAGAGTCAAGTATGCAAATAAGAGGCAAGTATGCAAATGTGAGGTAAATGAGTTGTTATTGTTGTAGTTATAGAGTTTGGGGGCACATTTTAGGGTTTATAAGAGTTATTTAATGTTTAAAAAGTCGGTTTGACTTTTTAGACCCAAAAACAAAAACAAAAAACGTTTTCAACTCGGGTATGTCCCAAGACATATCCGGATGTACCCACCTGCAGAGGTGCTGCGCACATATCCCCTACGTATCATACTCGTTTTCCGTGCCGGGGGACGTACCATACTCGTACATGTTGCCCCCAAGGATGTGTACCGACTACATAGGTTTTTCGGCAATGCCCTCAACTTGTTTCAAACATCAACCCATTAAGCATTAAGGGGAGATATGATGTATTGCTTCCCTCGAGTGATTCCTTCACGTGTTTGAGATTCTGTAATTTTAGAGTGATTCTCGTATTCACCATCATTCCATGTGTTGACTTGGCACCTACATGGTTGGTTATCCATGTAGTCCAGTAAAATAGATTGGTGTACGAACATTCGGTTTTCAACAATTCTCAAAAGTCTATATGAGCGCTGATTAGGCATCTACCATTAGAACTCGTTTTCTACATCATTCCTTTTACCCCACTTTTTTTCTTGGGAGGGACGGCAAGGTTTGTTTCTTTACACAATGTGTGAATGGGTACCTAACATGACCTTGTTATTAATACCCATATCAAAGGCTCTAGCCTCCTTTCTTTAGGCAATCCCTAAGTTGCACTTAAAATAACTTAAGTTAGTCCTATATTCCTAGGTTAGGTGAGAATTATTTTCATGCAAAAACTATACTAAATAGGAAATTAGTATAAAAAAGTGAGTTGAGTCATTTGCCCAATCAGATTAAAGGGTGATGTAACCTAGACAACCACATGTTTTTATGTAGATCTCCATATTCTATGAATAAAAAGCATCCCTCCCTTACATGGAGAGAAGGCGGAGGTATTATAAAGATGAGAGTTCTAGGCAGATGTAAAATCTCCTATAGAGAAGCTTGTAAAAGTAGGGAGAATGTAGGATATTTTTATATTCAGCCATATTTTTAATCTATATTCTCTTGGTTGCTTATTGTTAGCCTTTGAATATGTTTTTTTAGATTAGGATTTGTGTGGAGTTTCTTAGGCAAGTTTGATCTTGGATTTGCGCAGTTTGTAGGAATCTTGCGTAATCTTACAATATTTATCCATTCTCACACATTCTTGCTCAAAGATTATTGAATGCGTATCTTGGTCCTACTATGTTTGGCCTATATATGTCATGCTTTTATTTTCAAAACGGTAGTATTGTTTGAGTTTCATTCGAATTACTTTGTATTAAATCTATTGCCATTATAACATAAATATAGCATGTGTTTTTGGCAATTTATCAACTCAAAGGGATTATATTATGTTTTGTTGCTCAACAAATCCATTGAATAGAGACATACTCTATAAGTTTTTAAGTCGCAACAGTTGGATTCATAACACTTTGCATCACGAAAACATGGTTGTGAATCGACATGAACATTTGTGGCTTATGTCATTTAGGGAATAGTAAATGTGATAGCTAAGAGGCATTCTCATCAAATTCTCTACACGCGTTAAAATATAATTTTAAAAGATTCACATTCATAATTTCGACCTTCTATATTTACAAGAAAAGAAATGAGGAGATAATAGACGTTGCTTCTATCTCTTACAATTAGAAGGTCGAGGTTGTTTTATTGAGCGCGACCAAGCCAAACACCAATTTCACATGTCGCCACTTATGAAAACCCAAAGGGGAACTTCTTACTCTACACATTAAATTCAAAAATATTCACATTCCTAGTTTCAACCTTCTATATTTACAAGCGGCCTAGTATTCCATAGTCATCAATTCTTCCACCTGCTCCCGCATTCAACATCCGTCTAATCGGGCTTGAACGGATGGAATATTCCCCATACCGATCATGCGAGATAATAGATGTTGCTTCTATGTAATACAATTAAAAGGTTGAGGTTGTTTTTTTAGCACCACCATGCCAAACACCAATTTCACATGAGAGACACCCCTATGGAAGCCCAAGAGAAGACATTTTTCTCTATACACATTAAATTTAGAAAGATTTGTATGTGTAGTTTCAACATTCCGTAATTACAAGAAATAAAATGTGGAGTTATTAGACACTGCTTTTACGTCCTGTTATTAAAAGGTAAAGATTGTTTTTAGTACAACCAAGCCGAACACCAATTTCACATATGAAACATCCCTTGTGGAAGCCCAAAAGGAATTTTTACCTTCAATCTCGTACATTATTCAAATTGTGTAATCCTGAATCCCAACCTTATGACCAACTTTGGAGCAAACTAAGCATTTATAATACACCTACACCTAAAGTATCATTGCTTCATATGAATCCATAGTATTGTTGTTTGGATCAATAAAAAAGTCATCATATTCTCAAATCTTTGTTGCCTTATATATTGTTCAATTTTTGTACACCCAGATTTAGATCTCCTGACAGTGCTCTAAAGTAAACCAAACCTTGCCGATCCACCAACACCCGTCATAACAAACCGTTCACTGATAGGAATTCATTTCTGTATGGCCAAATATGGGGCTGTATTGTTTGTTGTAATTCATAAACAAACACATCATATTCCTAAAATTTTGCTTTCTAGTGGAGGGGAAAGCTCTAGTTTCGAGGAAGAGAAACAGCCGAGCTGAAACCTACATTTAGCATGCCCTACCATGGACAAGGGAAATCTAAACCGTGAAAATCAGCCGGGATGCAGAAGAGCTACACTTGGCAAGACTCAAACCCTACTCTTCGTAACAATACTCAGTTTCCTCAACTACAACCCTTAATTGTATTTAAAATAAATAACAATAAAAACTAGAAGGCCTACAAAGATCAATGGAGAAGTGCAGAATATGCGAAATATCCGTCTCCTGACCTCAAATCGGCGTTTGACCTGTATGCGTTCCATTACACACTCTGCAATCTTCTCCAACACTATTCCTTGATCCCTGAAACACGCGGTTTTTAAGTTCACACTCTAAAAGTAGAGGTATATAAAATTGTATAGGCTGAAAAAGAAAATATTTTGATAGAAATTTACCCTTGAAATTGAAATCCGTAATTGTAGGAAACCCTACGAAGCGTGGCTCTCCATTTTTCAACAGTCTCACTCTCCGCTCTTTGACTGAGAAGATGTTTGGCCAGAGCTTTTGAATAGAGTCCGTTTTCCATCCGCAGGTCGCAAGGTCGAACTCCAAAAAGATGGGAATAATGGGAGCCCCGCTTTCCTCCATCAAACACAGCTCCGTCAAACACCATGCGGATTCTGCGTAGCTCTTTGAAAAAATGGCCACATGAACAGTACTATTGCGAATAGCTTGGTGAAGTGCTTGGTGAATAGCCTGGCCGTGTCGCATAGCTTTGTTGTCGAGAAACACTGTAACATTTCTGTTAGTGAGATTGTGGTAGACAAGACTGGCAACGGTATTCTTCACGTCCTTCCCACGGTGGTTTATAAATACATCATATTTGGTACTAAGATTCCACTCCTCCAGTGTCTGTTAACGCTGGTGAGAAGCTGTGTACATCTATCATCGCAACCTGGTAGAGAAGGAATCGCTTAAGGCACAGTTGAATTGTCCCTCCTTAAATAGACAAGACAATTCGATCGTGTTTCCCACATACTTGATGAGTCGATGACGTTTAGTAACGTGTTCGACGACAATTAATGTGGGGTCTACTTTCCATATCTGTGTAACGAGGAAAGTTCCGGACATTGTTAAGGACCAATAATAATACTAAGAGCGGCCAAGTGGTCAGTGCTTGCAATTTATGCTACAAAGATGTAATTGTATTTTAGCAATTGCTTAAGTGATATGTTGATTGTAAAAATTCAAGAAAATTAAATTTAATAGATTTTATGCCTATTTAAAAAATGATTTAAATGTTATTTAAAATTGATAACTATTGAAAGTGAAAAAATTCTTAACCATGATTGGTTGCATGGAGAAAATTATTGTGTTTGGGAGAAATTAATTACGCCGAAGGCGTTCCCCTATGGGAAAGGCCTTTGCGGACGTTTCTGCGACTATCTTAAATTTGACGGTTTGACAATGATGCGGACGTTTTCGCAATTTCCTGTGATTTTTAACGGTGAAGCCCAAACAGCTAGCAACATGAAAATTGACATGAACAAAAACCCACCAAGCTTGGAAGAAAATGAGGTTGAACAGGAACTGCCTGAATCTGAGAACAACATAGAACTCAACCGGCTGAATCGTAGAACAAGTACCCAGCAGCTGCAGACAATGTCTAATTGAATAAACTCAGTCCGCGCATGCCCTAAGAACCTCCTTCTCTTCTTCCTCTGATGAGGATTCCATTTGGCAGTGGATGGAAGAAACATGCGTTGCTGGGGTGAGCTCCTTCCTTCTGGCCTTGCAGGAGTCCATTGACGACCTTCATGAGGACTTGAAAATGAAAATCGCTTTCCCCCGAATTTGAGTGGATAATATTCTCCACCGAATCGATGCTGACTAATTCATTTGGAAAGGCTAATTGCAGTAGAATTCCGTCGCATCTGTGGACATTAATTGCCTTAGATCTGTAGGGAGAATGGGAGTAGAGTGCTAGGAGTGGGCACCCGATTTGGATAGAATTTGTACTATTCAAAATGGCTTATTTCTTTAACATCAAGTGTGAATAAATTTGATCTTTTCAAATTGAGCAGTCATCCTTAAAGCGTAATCCTGGAATCCTGGATGATCCAGAGAGACCAAGATTAATATTAGGTCCTTCCCTTTTCTTGTATTGCTCTTGGATAGCTTAGTTTTATTAGGGTTTTGAGAGTTCATGCCTAATGGGGTTCAGGGGTTGCCTCCTTGTTTTCCTTATATCGAAGTCCCTCATCCAATCCTCCTCATTCGGCTCTTCTTACAGGTGCTCATCTGAATTCCTAAATTTATCCCCTGTTCCTCCTCATTGGGGGATCAGTGAAAGCAAAGGGTTTTCTTAAGAGAGGTTCTTCAAACCCGAGTTTTGTTGCTTCTTCAATCAGCCACGTCAAGGAATTTCCCCCAAAGTTTCCTACATCTGAAGTCAGGCATTCATAATCAAGTTCTGCTAGAAATGGAGCACAGATAATGATTTCTTTAGAAGGATTGATCCAACGCATCATCGAGGACTACCTCATTTCATTCTTAGCTTATGAACAACATAAAGAACCTAGGCTACCTCAATGATGCTCCAGAGGGCTTATCTTTAAATTTTCTGCTTGTGAGCCCATTCTTGAGCTGCAATGAACTTAAAATCTCTCTTTGAACTCCACTGAAATTAATTGTCTTCCCTACGAAGCGTGTCTCTCTTGTTCTTCCTCCCAGTTGAGTCTCTCAAGCTCCCCCTGCAAAGGCATCCAAAAACTAATTTCAAGGGATTGGTTTCTACCTTATAACATTTCTTAGCCTAGTGCCTTAACTCATCATCTGATCCATCTCTTCAACTTCCCGGTTGATTCAAATCATGTGGGATTGAACTTGCCATGCAAGTGTCGCTCCTTTGGGGCCAATGGGCTGTTAAAATCATTTCCTGAACAAGGAGGGCCAAATATTTTTTACTTATCTTTTTCTATTGTGGACGCTACTTTTTCTGGCTCAACCTGTCTGTGAAATAAGATTTGCAAATATGTATGTACGAACCTTTAAATGTAATATTCCTACCCTTACAAAATCAATCACACCCCTTATCAATATCACCTACAAAAGTAATAACTATCCCTTTAAATCAAATGACATATACCGTTCGGCGTTCACATTGCATTGTACACATGCGATTGCTAGTAAATAAAATTTGCCACATTTAAGAAATAAGAACAATGTATTATATATATTTTTAAATATGGAATTTAATATTGTTATGTGTATTGTGTGTGTTTATAATTATTTATAATAATTAAATAAAATATCAATATGATTATACTAATAATTGTAAAATTATGTTTTTATTTATGT
Source organism: Taxus wallichiana var. yunnanensis (assembly GCA_018340775.1). Classification (NCBI taxonomy): domain Eukaryota; kingdom Viridiplantae; phylum Streptophyta; class Pinopsida; order Cupressales; family Taxaceae; genus Taxus; species Taxus wallichiana. The sequence continues at coordinate 852,425,427 of CM031242.1, read as the reverse complement.
ATTATAATATTATATTATAATTAATATGTATTATTGAATGTGGATATTAATATGTAAAATTATGTTTTTTTATGTATTATAATATGTATTATAATTAATATAAATGATAGGACACTTGTCACTTTAAAATTTTATCATCTTAAAATGTTATAAAATTGTTTTGGCAATAAGACTCAAAAATAGTCACATCACCCTTGAACACCAATCAATTGGCTAGAAAAATAAATATGTTAATTTAAAAAATGTTTAAAATTAGTCATAACTTTAGAATATGACAAAGCTAGAAAAAATTATCATTTGTGATTGGTCCATTGACAAAAATTATTTCATTGAACTGAAAACTATAATATTCCTACCATATGCGGAAATAATAATTGGTTTTATATTTAAGATTATATTTAATACAATCTTAAATATAAAACTAATTATTATTATTAATCTATAATATATGGACAATCTTCTAACATCTTAAAATATATGTTATAGATTAATAATAACTATTATAATTATAAAATTAATTATTGCTATTAATCTATAACATATGGACAATCTTCTAACATGTTTTTTTAATAATGGCAAATAGTTTTTTGAAAGGGACTATACCCTTGAATACAAAATAAGGCCTTTAAGCCGAAATAAGAGTGAGAAACATAGCAGGACTAACCAAGTCAGAAATACAATGAAATTCCACGTAGCCCGAAACATTGACTACACAAGCGAGACTTAACAAGAAACAACAAAAGAAAAAAAGAATCTGGACAGCGGCAAGAAAGCAGTAAGAATAACAAAAGAAGCGGTAGAAGCATGCGGGACTACTTCTTGGCCGCTTGATCAACACCGATCTTGACTTTTTCCAAGCATGAAACATACCCAAAGCGGTCATGTGGGCAAAGATCCGTCTTATCGAGCTCCTCGATGGTTCTTTTGCTCTATTTTCATTGCCCCAAAGTGTGCGGTAGGGACACCTTTGAGGTTGGAAACACTTTTGGCATGCCCCACGATGAATTCCTCAATGGCCCTAAAGGCGCAATGTTGTAATCATGCCTAGTCTTAGCCTTCCCCAGGCGGGAGTCCAAGCAGTCGACTTTTTGTATATGTCTTCAATTTGACTATTATCAATGCTCCCTTCCCCCTCCATGCTTTTCTTACCTTTTTCTTAGCTAGGTTTTTGGACCTCATCCTTGACATTTTTATCTCGGCCTCTAAGGCCTCCGAGTCTCTTGGAAGAGTTATCCATCTGTGCTTCCAGGGTGGCACTACTTATGTTTAGCGAGGTCACGTGCGATGTCAAGATCAAGAGGCTCTTTCCCCTGCTGCAAGAGTCTCGAGGTTGAGTCTCTAGAAGCCCCTGGTGAGTGGACGTTTAGAGGTAGAGGCGAGGTGGGTGGCGGGAGGAGCAGTAGGAGGAATAGAAGGAGAAACATGTGCGGCACGTAGGCATGGGGGTAGAAGCACGGTGGCGGGGGCGCAGAAGGAGCGGGGCGCGCATGAGAAACAGGATGGCGGCGGCGGAGCCCATCGAGCCGGGCTAGGAGAGGAAGGAAGACCGGGGTACTTGAGAAGGCGATTTGTGAATTAGCAAAATAAGCCCTTGATGCGAGGAACCGCGAGTATGCTTACGGAACTCCAAAATGGAGCGCTCAAGAGAGTTTAAAAGATAATGAGGAAGCAAACCAATCTATTCCTACGGAAGTGGTTTAAAAGTTGAGATGCTTAGTTTGGGACGAATAAACCTACCTTCCGAGGAGATGAAACGAATCATCATGCGAGTGACTTCATCAAACGGTGATGGAATTGAGCTTACAATGGAGACCATTGTCTTAAAAATAAGCTTCTCATCTTCCTCCACAAATCTTCTTTCTTGGTTTCTTTGATAACCCTTTTGTTGAAGAAGCGGTACCCATCCAGTGAGACCTGGTCGCCAAAGAATGAGCTCTTCATTGACAAGAATTTTCTGTCCCCCATAAGTCGCAGTCCTCTCTTTCCACTCCTTAGCAAAGCATCTTGAAATACTTTGATCATGTCCTTGCACCCTTTCAACAATTTGGTGAAGCCGCCTATCTTTGAGAATGTTCCAAAGCTCGGTGTTTTCCTTCCAATCGGGTCAGCGCACGGCTCATTTGTGAGGAGGTCCTCCATCTTCTCGGTGGTGTGCGGAGTTACAACAAATTCAGAATGCCGCATTAAGCGTGAAGAAGCGATTCGTTTCTTCTTGTTGAAGGTCGCATAAGGATCGGGAGGCTGTAGCGTTGGTCTTCTCCTGGCGGTTGCGTAATTCTTAAACCGAGCTGCGGGAAGTCGCGTGTGAAAACCCTTTCCTGTCAACAATCACTTTGTAATTATCATCGGTTTTCGTGGAGTTTGGCATCCAGGATATCAACTTGGTAGATTTACCTCCGCGTGCATGATTTTCAAATCTGGATGACTCCACTTGAAGTTTCTTAAATAGATCTTGCTTATTATTTGAAAAAGATATTATTTGCCTCGTGTATAGAATAAAGCGACGTGTGAAAGAATTGATGATTTTGATTTTCCTCAAAGATTAAGGCTTATCTCTAGAGATTGCTTGCTTGTGAAGATCCGCATGGATGCTGTTGTGAAGCTGATTAGGGATACTATCATTATCCCAGACAGTAAAATTTATATTAATGCCATAATTGGCGGTGCATCGCCTTGATTATTTGCCTTCCTGTAAGTATGTATGATTACGATACTATTGAAGGTGTGGCAAATGCTTATGGATTCAGAGATAAAGTCTTTAATACTCCAACTGGGAGATGAGGGTGATTAAGAAGCTTAATGATATTAAGGAGTCCCCTTCAACAATAAGGTTCGAATATTTTGAGCCCATCGCTGACTCTCAAGCCCCAGAGCGAGATAATGCTTGGGCAAAATGATTGGTTTGAATTCCCATTTTTCCAGCATAAGCAGCAATCAAATTACCTTTGTGGTCTCGTATTGCTCCTCCTCCAGCTGCTGTCCCAGGGTTTCCCTTAGAGGCGCCATCAAAGTTCAGCTTGTACCAATTAGAGTCAGGAGGATGCCATTTAATCAAAGATCTATCTACACTATTCCCAGGGTTGCTCCAATTTCCAATGTGCCAATTAGATAAAATGTGCTCTTCATTCTCAGGATAACACTTGTTCTTGGGAGGTTTAAATCTGGCCATGTCCTCTTTGATACCTTGAGAAATTTTGCCAATACTGATTTTATAATTCTGCTTCTTATTTCTGAAAATGATATTATTTCTGTCCTTCCAAATCCTCCAGATTAAGTGTGGGATTGCTAATTTCCAGATTCTTTTGATAGCACAATGTCTGAATGGTGGGTTCCATTGATTCCATAGCTGATTAAGGTTCTTCGGCAACACCCAAAGAGCATCAAATTTAGAAAGAACAAAGCTCCAAATTCTATTGGCATAAGCACAATGATGTATGAGCAGATGACTAATGTCTTCATAGTCATTCCTACAAAGGTGGCACCAATTAGGAATTATAAATCCTCTTCTCATCAAATTGTCAGTGGTGAGAATTCTACCTCTGATGGCCAGCCAAAGAAAAAAATTTATTTTGGGGGTTAACTCAGGCATCCAGATCTTGTTCCAGTTAAAGTCAGATTGGTTACTGTGAGAAAGATTGGTATAACCAGATTTGACTGAGTATTTCCCATCTTGTGAATTGCTCCAAACCAGCTCATCCTTGGAATTCAGCTGACTTAAAGGGAAGAGGTCTAAAAGATCCTGAAGGGAGGAAGTAGTTTGTTTCAGCTCAATTCGTTCCATAGAAAGTCTTTTCCAAGTCTTGTTGGTGCCATTTCCTTCGATATAGTCCTTGACTTTAGTTCCATACTTTAACATGTTAAGAGGTATGTAATAGATTATTAATAATAATGACTAGTGGTTTTATATTCAAAATTAGTTTGAGTGGAATCTTGAGTATAAAACTAGTTATTTTTATTAATCTATAACATATGGATAACTTTCTAACATGTTAAGTTTCTTTCGTATAAATTAATAATAATGGTGTAGAAAATTTAAATTGATTTTTAATAAATTAATAAAAATAGTGAAGATAATTGAAATTTATTTTATTAATGTTATTATATTATATTTATAAAAATAAAAAATTATTATTAAATTTAAAAGATTTTTATATCAATATGCATTTACTTATAACTAGTATTGAGTTGTATTGCATAAATCAGCGATTGATGCTCTCTTCATCCACATGTAAGATCATAGGATTTATGCAAAGTTGTAAATTTTCCTTTTCACTATGGAATGGGGTGGTTGAGGTGGTTGAGATTTCATTTGCTCTCTACACATGTTTTCTTTCATTGTTCTGAGTTGAGAATTTGGTCATTGTTTTGTGATATATTGTTAGGGTTAAGCGGTTATTATGTGGACCATATCTAGCTGACAACCTCAAACAATGGAAGCTATTTTAGTGAATTTGGTCATTGTTTTGTGGTATACCGCTAGAGGTTACAATGGGTGCAAAATTGGTGACCGGCGAGAGACTTGGTTAGGCCATATCGGGACCATGGATCAACACCTTACAGTCTCCACTTGATTTCACCTCGGTCGTGAAGAGTCAACTAATATGGCTTAGAATCATGCAGCGGTGTAAAACTTGATTGACAATTGATTTAATATATGTTGAATTAATCTATATTTCTGAGTAACTTTTGTAACTAATGATATATAAATGATAAATGTACAATAATGAACAAACAATGAGCAAAGCAATGATATGAAACCTAAGAAGAGAGAGAGGGTGAATTAGTTGATTTCACACAACTGGAGATGATCTCGACAAGAGAACTATTGAAACAAAATGTAAGCGGCGCCGTCGAGGCTCAGTGAAGATTCTGGAACTCAGAAATGTGCAAGATAGAAGTGCCCACGAGAGGACAGGAGCGCCAGGGCGTTAGTGACTAATCTAGGCATTAGTGGTGATCACGGGTGCTTGAGTGTCAGTCAATGCTTAGGTTCTGTCCTTTTTGTGCAGGAGGAACTTCATTGTTAGTTTCCTTTTGTCACTCTGGTTTTGATATATTGTCGTTGATTGTACCTGTAACATGCAAAGAGAGATACCTAGTTGCACATGCCCACAAACCACATCAAAAATAAAGATGCAGAATGTGGAGTCAAAGTGACCTGGCGATCACCTAAAGAGTGAACTTAGTATCGAGCATTGCACTACATGTAACGTCCCTCCTTTACGAGTAACTTTTATTGAAGACCTTTGGCCTATTTTGTCTACCAGAACCAAAGGGTGAGCTCAAGGGTGGCTTAAGTTTATTAACTTTATTATTTGTGCTAAAATTAAAATATAACATTATAAAAGCGCATATAATAAATTAATAGACTTAACTTTAAATTAGAACTCGGTAAGTGCAATAAAATAAAAACACTTAATTAAATTATACTTCTGAGGTAAAATGTGTTTTGGAAGTCCAAAGGTCACTTTCGCTTTCATTGGAAGTCTAAAGGTCACTTTGGGTTCTTTTTCCTATATAAAGAAGAGGTCGACCTATGTAGAGGCATTCCAAATTTTCATATGATAAATCCTCTTGCATGTGAGCTACGAGCTTGTGCAAATAAATTCTAAGGATGAAAACCCTTAGGAATTTAATCTCTTGTGGACGAAAACCCCAAGAATTGAGAGGGATTTTCACTCGAAAATTCCATTGGTTGTAATCAAATCTTTAAGCATTTCAATGACGGTGTTTTGAAGGCTTTTAGTGAATAAAAATTACAGCAGTTCATCTTCTATCGGATCAACTTGTTTGGGACTGATTTGGCCTTAACTTTGAGGTATTTACATCTACAAGATATTGTCTAATATCTCCTAATTTTAATGAATGAAATCACAATAGTTTCATAATTTTCAGAGGAGTTTTTAAGAGGGTTTTACTAGTTTTATAATCAGATTTTAGATCTGATTTTACGAGTTATTTTGGCACCCTAAATTTTTATTCTTATATGAATGAGTTCCTACAAATATAAGCAAGCATCGGGATAGAGAAAGTAATTTTTGGAGCTCATTTAATGCCCTAAATGTGTGGGCTGAAATAGTAGGAGGGCAAATCTGCATGTTATAATTTGGTTTACATCATCTTGTTCCTTGTATTTTTCCAAGTTCGGGCATATGTCATTTGCCTAAATCGGAGTTGTGTAGAGAAAGTTATGTTATCTTAAAGATCAGCAGTAAAGTAGGGTTTTAAATTTAAATTATTTTCCGGTTGTTGTAAAATCGATTTTCACCATAAATTCTCAGGGGTTGTTCGAGGTTTGGGAGTAAAAATAATTATTGCATGCTGATTTTGGGTGTGTTTGCATATAAAACCCTAGTCGATTTGGCTGAAATCAATCCCGTTTGCCCTAGCTTTCAAAGTTTATATTTTGCCATTGTATTTTGCTATTGTGTTGAGTGGGAAAAATTTATATTTGCTCCAAGGATCCATTGGGGATCTTTCAATGGTATTAGAGCAATGATCCTCCCACATGGAAGGTTTTGATTGATACATCCGAGAGAAGTTGGTCCCCACATGTATTATACAAGGAGACAGGAACGTCTCACAATGGCCCGAAACCATGGACAAAAGAGGTGGATCACTTAACCCTCCCGGGATGAACAAGTAGACACAAATCATGAGCTTTTCGGGAATATGATTTAGACCATGCGATAGTTGATGCGAGAGGATGGATGCAAGGGACCGACATGATAGAAGGGATAGATCTATATCAGTGGTCAATAGTTGCAGGAGGCACAACAAGTCACCTACGGATGGTGGAAGCGTGAGGGTTCCCCTCATCGTGAGAGGCAACATTCACATATAAAGGAAAGGAGGTCTACCAGGACTGCGGATAGACCTATGCAGCCTAGCTTCCTACCGAGAGATGAGCCACCCATGGTTGAGGATCCACTTGAGAATACAACTTTCCAAGATAACGTAATGAAAACTAATGATGAGTGGAGAATGTTACCAAAGGAGATACGGAATATCTTTCCCCTTCATCAGTATTGTGCTTAGAGGAGAGAGAGCTTGAGAGCTAGAAAGATACAAAAGCTTAGAGCACCTGTGAGAATAGGGAGTTGAAGCGACCAACAAGGTGACCCTTTCCACGTTTAATGGTAGTGGAAAGATCAATGACATAGCATGGATTCACAAGCTCAACACATACCTCACTCACTCTCAAGCCTATGTAGGAGCAGGAGGCTATCCGTTTGCCACATTGCACCTTGAAGGATTAGTGTACGATTGGTGGCACCATGGGTTAGTTACTGATAGAATCATGATCTTTTGTGCTCATACAGGGAATTTAGTGAGAGGTTGATTGTGATATTTGATCGTAAGGATGTGGAGCTTTATTACGGGGACTTAGCACATCTTCGACAAAGTGGACACGTTGACACATACATCAACAAATTTCAACATATAGCGAGTAATACTGGAGATGCCCGAGAGACATGTGGTGATGTTGTTCATTTAAGGACTTCATGACAGACTAAGGGGATTGGTCAAGGCTCTAGGGCCTAGGACATTACACGATGCCATTCAGACGGTATTAGATTTGGAGACAATTCCCGCTTCTTACCAGTCTAGTAGGAAGTCTTTTACGAGAACCAAACCTTTCCACCGTTGTACTATTCGGTGGAAGAGTATCCCCCTCTAAGATGGATCGGGAGACACAATGAGTTGAGGAGAAAGAAGCTTTGATTTCATTGCAAAGATCATTGGGAGCCTAGACATAACTACCTTAGAAAATACATGGTGCATCTCATTGAGGTGATTTCAGATGAGGTGGAGGAGCCTTCACCAGATTCAGATACACATGACCGAGATGGTGATCATGGTGCACATGAGGATCAACCCTAGATAGAGCTTGGAGAGAGTGAGATACTAGGTTTAGGTACTATTGCATCACTTTATGGAGTCCCTAGGTACCATCCCTTTCGACTGAAAGGAGTACTTAAGGGTCGAGTGGGTTTCTGCTTGATTGATAATGGTGTTACACACATTCCTTGATGAGGATTTGTGATGAAGCGTGGATTATAGGTTGAGGATTTCAAGGAGTTCGTGTATACGACTTGTAGATGGTTTTTCTCACGGGGCTTCACCTAGTAAAAGTATGGTATAGCACGTGCGTTCGGAGGGTATTAAAGAATACCCTTGATTTTAATTTTTACCTCTACTTATTTAATTGATAATACCCCCTCCCGTTATATTATTAAAAAAAAATACCCCCTATTTTTTCCATGTACCTCACTTACCCATTTTTCCATTACAATTTTATTTACCCCTTCTTATCTCTACCCCTATATGTCAAATAAAATATATATCATCTTTCTCACTCACATATTAGTTTTATAATACATCTTTTCTATAGAAAGTGGGTTTGAAGACATTCAAGACCTATTACCAATTACCTTAATGTTATTCTTTAATAATTTATCGTTTTTCAAGTAATTAAGATGGTGAAACAATATTATTTAAGATGAAAATAATACTCAATCTTAGTTACTGAAAAAATCGGATGTTCCCTTTGCATCTCAATATTTCCTAATTAATAATCTTCTAATTGATATTTTCTTAGTCAATAAGAGACTATAATTTAATTTTGTGACCACACTCCTCTTGCACTTTTTGAGTCTTTCAAATAGACCACGGTAAATAAATTGGGAAGATTATCAAGTATAATTGCTTAGATAAATCTATTTTTATATTAGCACTTATCAAGTATTAGTCATGGACTCTTTATTATTATATGTCTATATAAATACCCAATTTTTTAAAATAAAATAATAATTTCAATGGATGTAAACTCATTTACACAAAGCATTGAATTTAATTTAATACATGAAATTAGAATGAATGAGGATAATGATAATGATTTCAAAGTCATTGTTGAATTCATCATAAAAGAAAACTTCAAATGAGATATATTACATGCAACACAACTAACTAAATTGAAATATGGCTTAGCAAAAGTAAGGGAGCAATTAAAATAAATCAAGTTCCGTGAAGAATTTATCCATTGCCATAAACAAAATGAACTAGTTCATATCATGACAATTTGACGTAACATGCCCAAAAAAGGAATCTTGAGATTCCAAAAAATAAGCTTAATGTTCTTTTCATTAGTTCAAAATATTTATAAATTCATACAATTAGATAAATAAATGTTTTCTCAATAAGTGGATCAATATTAGTTCACAAAAACTATCACTATTGAGCTTGAATTTACATCTATTGCCTCTTAGAATTATTTTACAATGGAATCTTTATTTGGAATGTATGTGTTCTTAATGATTAATGGTTCATTAGAGACAATCTCTTAGCAGCATGAATGGACTCTTATTGTCTTTTGGAATATTGTTAACGTTGAGAAAGTCTTTATTGGAAATAGTAGTTAGTGAGCCTCCCTCTAGCACTCATAGTCTTGAGATGATTATGGTAACCAATAGAGTTTCCTCTGCAATTAAAACATCTTCCCAACTTTGGTTGCATAACCTTTAATAAGTTTTGAATCCTGTGAATCCATGTAGTTGTATTATTTTGAGCTTGTGTTGAATTCAAAATTGCATATATGTAAACAACTTCACATGGGAAATTGTATTTATTAAAAAAAAAGATAGTAAACTTAAACATACATTGAAGAGAAACTTTTAGTGTTCAACATTGTTGTGTGTTTTGCAACAACAAACAGGGGTCCAAACAGATCACCCTTGGACTAGTGCAAGTGAATGAAGATAACATCGAGATCTGACATTTTAGGAATGGTACACGGAAATCCCAACATTGAGGAAGAAATGGTGGCCATACTTCAGATTGCATTGGATTGTGCCCTTGAGGAAATAGATGAAAGGCCTACTACATAGTTGTACTATACAGATAAAACATGAGGTTTATAATTGCTTCCCGTGCCATAAAATTATTATACAACTATACTATACGGGTAGGGGATCACTACAGTGCACTGCATATATAGGTACTATCTTTGCATATACATCTACATATACGGGTATACAAGCTGCGTATACAGGTATTGCCATTGCATACACGCTGCATTTGTATATACAAGTACACATGCTACATATATAGGGGGATCTAAGGAGCTTAGTATAAAGACAACAATGCTATATAGATAAGATGTTACAATTTCCCACTAAATTGTTATATCTAATAAATTTTACTTTCAGTGAGTTATAAAAACCTTATTTGAAGCGAGGGTATCACAAACTTAACACATAAAAGTATTCAAGGTATGTTCAAACATGAATACGTGGAAAAATGATGCTTCTTTGTTAACACAGTTCACCCAAATAGAACTGAGGCTTACCATCCATGGAGACAATGATCAATTTAGGAAGCATAACAAGATCATGTAACGGCTTATCAAATGTAGCGAGTTATTATAGGAGTGCGATGTTGATTGCATTCTCCTCTCAAATCAAGTTTAGAACAAGTATGAATTATTCAAATTCTTTGGATGTCAATGTCACACATTTGGGCAACTCAAGAAGAGATACTTCAAAGCAATGTTCTTTTCATATATAATTCATGTAATTTGATAGAAGTACATAATGACTACATCTGTTGAGTCTAATGAAAAATCATCATGTTTTTCAGAAACATCTGAAATTACACAAGATCTCAAAAAGAATAACACTAAAACACAATATTCAACAATACATCATGTTGCAACAGAAATCTGAAAACACAAAGTTTAGGAGACTTATTCCATCTCTTTTCCATGTTCAAAGACTCATACAAAACCATGATGAATAAGGCCGTCTATAACATGATCAAGTCACCTTCAAGCTGAAAATAACAACATAGTACAACAAGCTGAGGGAAGACTGTATATAACAAATTCCACTTCCTTTCCAATATGAAACCCAAAAACTTGATAGATTATAGAAGTGCACTGAGCTTACTTCTTACAGTCTACGTTGCTTAATAGCTACAGCATTGCATAGATGTTTCCCACAAAAGTGTACTATCTTAATCATGCCTGCCAACCACAGAAAACAACTATTTTTATTCTTCAAAGCAATGGAAAATATACAAAGATTGCAGTGATTATTGGAATACCTAGTGATTTCTTACTTACTTTTAGAAAAGAAGACATGCAGAATTACGAATAAAATTTATATTGAAAATTATAATGAAGTATTGCCCCAAAATACCAGAAGCTAAGCCTCCAACATGCCTGGAAAAGGAAGAAAACAAACTGGCAAAAGGATAAACCCACTACAGCTTATTCCACAAGATCAACAGAAAGATCAGTAGAAAAATCACCATACACTGGAAATTGCAATTAAAAAACTAAAGAGCTTGATTGAGGCAGAAAAGCTTACTCACCGTTGAACCCCAAAAGCCTGAACAACTTCTTATCAATTGGAATCTTTGAACTAAGGAACAAAATGATGAAATATAATTCTAGCACCAAATGTTTAGAAACTAGGGCAAAACAACAATACAATTGGAACACGATCACTTGCAAGGCTGGATAATCACAATAATAAGAGGATATATGGTAGCTCTTTTACATGAATACACTGTTACTGTGCTGCCAACTTACAGTTCTGAAATGATTGTTCAAACTTTTGAGACTGATTGCGAGAAGATTATTTCAAAGATGCAGGTTATGAATTAAATTTAACTTCATTCTCAATCTTTTTCCGTTCAATTTTATCCTTGTTAACTAATTGCATGACATTTAAATCAAAGTGGGGTTTTTCCATAATTCCCAAAGAATTTTCCTACAACTTTGGTCCATCACTAGGTTAGCCAGGTAATAGGCCACTTAGTTACCACACTGTCTAATGTCTAAAAATAATGTCATGGAAGTAGTTTCTAAAAGAGGTCCTTCTTGAGTGCCTCAATAGTTTGCTTTGAATCTCCTTCAATCTGTAGCTAGAAGGATGTCCTTCGAAAAAGTCTGAACCTTTGCAATGTTGTTAGAGCATAAACTAAGGTCTTCATTATTCATTAATATGGATTTGCCTCAACAATCTATGAAGAATTATCTATCAGTTGCTCCTGGGTTGTCCTTTTTTGCCTTGTCAAAGATGAGCTTTATCCGGGAAACTTTAGGTGGTTTCCATTGTTCTTAAGGCTTGGCCACCTTATTTAGCTCACCCCTTGTGGTGTTTGTATCCAAAATATTGTTTAGGTGAATCTATAGATTTTTTTTTTGTGTGTAGCTGCATATGCTACAAGATTTGATACCTTTGATTAAAAAAACTTCTAGATGGCCTTGAAATGATTATGGTGATATCTGAAGTGAAATATGCTCACCTATGAACTTTGAATCATTTCAGGTGCCTGGTTTGAAAAGAAGAAAGAAAATGCCAAAGCATATCTATGAGGAATGGAAAGGTTCAGTCCTGACATCAAATAAGGCTTTTAAAGACATAGGTAGCTTAATGATGTTTCATGGACATCTCATTTGAAATAATGTGTATAATGCCTTGTACATAAGGCTAACCAATTTTGTGTAATTGTGTAGGACTTGAAAAGAAAAAAACAGCAATTGCCTCTCAATTTTGTGAAGAAGCCTTCACAAACTGTATCCCTTGAAGGTTCATAGCATTTCTCAGGACGACAGCTGAGATTCTCCCAGTGTTCATCCTCATTGATTGGTTTATCAAGTCATATAAAATGCATGCACTAATTGATGCAGATCCTTACAAAATTTCTATTATTCTTTAGAAATACATGATTACATTCATTTATAGAAATAGATGATTACATTCATCTAGAAAGCAAGACCATACATTCATCTATTTAAATTGGTCCCAATTCATGTGTTCGGAGGGCTGTGTTTTTAGAGGCTGGTTCAAGACTTTAGAGGAACCTAGAGAGAAATAGTTGGATCATGTAGATTTCATTACGGCCTACAAGATCCTCTACTACATTTTCCAATAAGCACAATTGGCATCTTTAATTATATTTGAAACAGTTTATGTTTACTATTTTGCATGTACTTAAAATAATAACGAATATTCTTGGGCATTATGTTAGATACACATTTCCTGAATTCTATGAAAAAGTTAGATCCTATCAATGTCATCAAATGACCAAATTCAATAGGATCATAAGTGACACTGGCCATTCATAAACACCTTTAGATCTTGAGTATTTAGTTACAGGGCATACATTTCTCATGAAATTCATATGTTCTATTTTTTAATTATCGGGGTCTTCACACAAATTATGAACAATGGTTTGTATATAGGGATATTTTCAATTAATTGGGAGGGTGATGCATTAAGACTACTGACACAGGCCCAATAAAATTAGGATCTAACAGTCAACACACTGTCCCTGTGACAGTATGTTTGCAGCAGTTGAATGGTTTATCATGTATCTCTTGGAGAATTGGAGTTCTCATTTAGAACTTTTTGGGACTTTGATTCGATGAATTGAATAATTACTGTCCAGAGAAAAGATCATCCCAGAGGGCCCAGATAGCACTTTTGAAATTGAACTTAATGATTTTAGTACCTTTTAATGGTTTGTATTATATAGGGCTTGGAAAAAACAAAACATGGCACCTAGTCTATCAAATGAAAAGGGATATTTCCATGGAACTTGGAAATGAAGATTGATGTAAAATTTTGCCGTTGGCTTCTCTTGAAGAACAATCTATACCATCAGAGGCTAGACAAGGATATCATAGCAAATCGATGATGTTGAATTCAATAAGTTCCTCATTAGAGCGATAACCATGAAGTTATTTATTCCAACCATGCCATTAGCTTGAGAAACAAAGAAGTGTTTTCCCACAGGTTTGATTGAAAAATGGGGAAAAAATTTCATGGTGCAATGGGATTTTCTATGATGTGCCATCGATTGGAGTTGGTATAAACATAGTTCTAGAGTTGCTTAAGATTTTACAACAAGATAGAATCTTGGGCTAGTGCAAGAGACACCCCATCTAGAAGTGCAGATAGTTGAAGGATCGGATCTGATATACGAGACACCCCACTTAGAACTTTGAATAGGCTTGTTTACAGGGGCTGATTGAATATGTGTTGATGCCAACTAGGGAAGTAGGAATGTTTCAAATCTCTGAGATCATCATAAGGTTTGGTGAATGTTCTGCATGCTCTAAAGGTTGTATCTACATGTCTATTCTATGCCATTTAGGCCTGTAGAGACCTTAAAAGGTAAGTGTTGAAGGGTTAGTACAAATTGTGTTGATGCTACAGTGATCTTCTAGTGGATACAAACATGAGTTATATCTGTGTTATAACACTTATAATATCATGATTGGACCATTGACTATGTTCTGAGATGGTGAATAGTGTATTGAGGTCATCTAAATCTATGTAAGTACAAGAAGAGACTATGAGGTTTGTGTGCAAGTTAAGATCATCAGTCTGAGATCATATGTTCATATCAATAGATCTATTGCTTAGTGTTCTGTCAAAGAAATGTTTAATGAACCCCTTAAGGTACTCAATAACTCTTATAACCATCAAAGTCTGACTATAGGCATTGACCAAATATTAACTTAATAACTTATCAATTTGCACCTGTAGGGTCTTCGTAAGGACTTTCCACTCAATTTCAAGCATTGAAATTTATTAGAAATCATCCTACTGGTTGTCTAAAGGAGAATTAAAATGAATTAGGCAAGAATAATCCCCAGTCTTGAGTTTTGTTGTGAGGTTGTATGGGAAGATTACGATATACAGTGGGACAAGAATTAAGGAAGGAAGTAAGCATTCAAGTAAGGACAATAATTTGAAGGCCTTATAGTAACATAGAAGTATGAAAATTGGAACTAACCATCTCAGTACTCTCCTCTCCTTTGTTCAAGAAAATTTGGAAGCTTTACCTATTATCTAACTCTCCTTTGTTCATGACGGTGTTGGTAAAGGTCAACTAAGAGAGGAGTTGGAGAGAGAGAGGGTTTTGGAGTTAGCCCACTTCCAGAAGTGAATCGATCCTTGAAAATACTACGAAGCTCTACAATCTTTGTGGGAAAGGTGAATTGCTCATGTATGATTCTCGATGGTAATTGTGCACAAGTTTAAGACTTAAGTGCATTGTATTCATGTAATGGTTGTATGTATTTGGGAAAATCTATAGTTGAAAAGAGAGTGAGTATCGATCATTGTTTCTTATCTTTGTCAGGTAGGGCTATAAAAGACTACTGATTTCTTGATTACAAATTTTGAGTTGTGTCTTGAATCAGGCTTTAGAAACCTATAGTGGTTGAAAGGTGATAAAATCAGTGTTGTGTCGTGTATCATAAGGTGAGTGAACGTTGTGTGGAACCCCACCAATTTGAATTTGAGCCAACAAGAGCCTAGGGTTTTGTCTTCATCTACAGTTCTTGAAAAGGCAGGGTTGACTGTGTTTCTAGTTGTAACGTTCGAAGGGAGGCTCATTATTAAGATTTAAAATTTAGGAAGGTTGAAGGATGTCTGGATAGAACCTTAGAAACTAACAGTAGGCTTCAAAACATTTTGGATCCCAAGATTTTTGTCATTTTCTCCTTTCGGGCGGAGTGCAGAGGCTGTGAAACCACGAGTTAGGGCATCGGAGAAAGCTGGATATTGCACTCAAATTAACAGGTGAAAAATCACAAAAATTGGAGAGAATAAAGATTGGAATGTGCTTTATTTGTTTTGAAATTTTAGATCATTTTAAGACCATACGGTATGGTATTTTCTTTGATAGAGTTGTTACAGTTTGTGTTGTGGGGGTATGCAAAAGAATTTGCATTAAGAAATTGGAAGGTCGATTGGTGGAATTGGAACTGAAATCTTTAGAGATTGTCCAAGAACCTATTGGAGACTAGAATCAAGCCTTCTATGACTAAAATTCATCTTGAAATCAGAAGTATGCGGTGCATGTGGTGGTAAGCCTCTAGCCTAAGGTATATTACAAGCGATTAAGGTAGAGTGAACCTTGGAGATCTACTTGATCATTTGGGCTATACCACGATTCCACTAAGTCGTAGTTTTCGGTCTAAAATTCACTATAATCACAAAATTACAGAGTTTAGACTTCTTACTCATCAACTTTGTAATGACAACATGGACTTGCGAGATCCTAAGACCCTTTGTAGATTATCCTTGAGCAGGTACATTTATAAGCTTCTTGCTTTGTAATCACTCTTCATACCACTTCTCCAATCTTGGAACTTCCTAGACAGTCATAAAGGCAACTTAATCCATTTACCTCCCTGTGCATGCATATTATTGGTGTTGCTTATGCTTTTAACCATATTACCCAACTTAGATTGCCCTTATTTCTTTCCCAAAACCTGCACAGTCATCGCTAAATCACCAAGCTACAGATTTGTCTAATCAATAGAGTAACTTTCATCATATTTCTTGTAGTTTCATCACCCAAAAACCAACCTTGTCATTCTATAATTGTTATCATAAAAATATTATTGTTTTGGCATTAGTCCAGCCATACACTTTATAAGAAACACAAGAAGATACATGAACATTGTCATTCTTAATTCTCGTCAATATTTACAAGAAGTCCAACCTATAATTACAAGAAACCTGTTATGACATTGCTTCCATTCCCAAAACCTGTTATTCCTCTTGCAAAGCACACTCAAAGAAAATGTTGCAGCTGGCATAGCTTCTCAACGTGGAAGATTATCATCTGTTTCTTTGTTTGGGAGGATGGCTCAAGTAAGATACGATTATTTGAATATAGTATTTTATCTGATATTCTTATTGAAGATCTCTTGCACCCGGTATGGTTATTTAAATCATTAGACTTTTAAATTTCTAATAAATTGTATCCAAGGATTCAGATCATCCCAATCTAGCATGGGTATTTGACCTAGGTAGCAGTCACGGCCCCCTAAAAGCTGCGAGTTCGGAGTCCGGTTTAGCGCGCAGTGCAGGGTCGAGTCGGTTCGGGCGGAAGTGCAGGCGGGGTTCTCCTGCGAGGCCCCAGTACATATTTTTGCCTATTGTGTTTGGTAGATTCGACTATCTTTTCGCGTATGGCCCTAGTGACTGTATTTTCATGCTTCTTATACCCGTGCGCTAAAGGATTCGCGAATGTATTTCTGTTTGAATCTTCGTGTAGATCAAAGGCATTTTTGCACTTTCGACGTGACTGTATTTTCATGCTTCTTATACCCGTGTGCTAAAGGATTCGCGAATGTATTTCTGTTTGAATCTTCGTGTAGATCAAAGGCATTTTTACACTTTCGACGTGACTGTATTTTCATGCTTCTTATACCCGTGCGCTAAAGGATTCGCGAATGTATTTCTGTTTGAATCTTCGTGTAGATCAAAGGCATTTTTGCACTTTCGATCTTTTCAATGTATTCCCCTTTGACACCTTCAATCTCTACTCCTTTGATGCCTTCAATGATTGCTCCTTAAATGAGTTCTGAATTTGAAAGACGAGTCTCCTTTGATGAATTCCGAATTTGAAAGACGAGTCTCCTTTGATGAATTCCGAATTTGAAAGACATGCCCTCTAATCTTGAGCCCCTTTGAGCGTTAATGGCTTTAATACCAATGTTATAAGATGTGAACATAGAAATAATGAAAAGGAATAGGAATTGTAATATCCCCTTTTCCAGGACATTATTAAATAGCTAGGCAGTGGGTAATATTTTATATGTATATTGTACTGCCGTACCCAAGTGCCGTACCCGGGCCTCCAAAAAAATTGCCGTACTGACGTACCGGATCCCCGTACCCGTAGCCGAACCGTACCCACTTACCGGCTACCTAGGGTATTTCTAGAGGAAATGGTGGGATAATTGGAAGGCTGGATGTTTTACGTCAAGTGGAAGCTAAGTACCCAACATTTCTTTTAATGACAATTTCTGACTTATGCGAGAAAAACTTTATGGCATGATTCATGATAATCTAAAGAAGGAAATATCTCCTTTACTAATCTTGTGCATACCGGTATACTGTTTGACACATTAGTTTCTCATTTTACCATTTCAAGATGAACTATGATTTTTATCCTATCATAATCACAACAAAATTTTACTTATCAGGCGCCAAGAATAGTAAGAGCTCGTTTGATTAGAGGGTCTTCTTGATCTCTGCAAGCAAATACAACGATAAAACAAGCACTAAGCGACCAGCGACAAAGCATTTTCAAAAGCCTAAGTAGTGTCCTCAAGCGTTGCGGTCGATTATGTGAGTGCGATTTTAATTTTATTTTCAGCTAAAAACCAAGATAGGGAATTGAAGCCCACCTTGGGACTTTAAGAAAGCACGAATGATTTGGGGTTTTGTTAACTTTTCTCTATTGCGGTACCTCCGATTAAGTGATATAGAAAGTAGGACAGATTTGGAATTCAGGTTTGGTTATCCTATGTTCATCATTCCTTAAGCTGAATCTAACTCCTCAAAAATAAATATCTATATAACAACCAATATCTCCTTGATATGCCTACACAGATTCCATTATGCACACTTACAAATTTCTTTCAAGACAATCTAGTTATTAACTTACAAAGATTTTCAACCCTTAGATAGTTTAATATCCTTATATTATTTCTTCTTTGCTCCAAGTCTTGCACAGAGATAACACATATGCATTCAGACCATTATTTGCAGAAGTACAAACCTTTATGTAATAAGAAATACATTCTCATATGGTTGTATCATGGATTTCTTACTTACTTTTAGATAAAATCACGTATCAAATAACTTTATTACGAGTTTCAGATATTTCTGTAGGTTCAAGGAGAGGGAGGATGTTTGCACTAACCTGTAAAATCTAAAATTGCATCGTCGTCAAATGGTCTCAGTGACACCATTTTCAACTGCAAACACATGCCAAAAAATATAAAATTAATATTATGGGGGTTACAAATGAATTGATAAATCATAAAAAAAGAAAATTAACAAAGATTTTAAAATAATCTATAAAAAATATTGTATCTACTATTTTTTTCTCCATGTATAGCTTTAAAAGTATCGTATCTGCTGTTTTTTTCTCTATGTATTGAACAACAAAAAAAAGTTGAGTGGGAAAAATAGACCCATGTCAAACAAACCCACCAACCGGGTTAAGCGCTCTTAAAAACCCAAAGTAGAACATGGAGAGTGACACATACTAAACAGCCTTTCAGACCTCTCATTTTCCTTGCATGATAATACAAGCACTTTATTTGAGATCTAAAGGAGTTAAACCATGCTAAAACCTAAGTTAAAGTTGTAAATTTAGCAGTGATTGGATAGTTGCAGCAAGTACAGAAGTCAGATTTCTGATTTACTAGCAACGGTAAAGTATGGTTCTCTACTCTCATAATTAAATAAACATAATGTTATGGAGAACTGTGCTAAACAGATATATGGCTAATAGTTGTCCTAAAATCAGTACCATTATGGGTTAAATAAGAAACATATGAATTGTATAGCTTTAAAAGTATCGTATCTGCTGTTTTTTCCTCCATGTATTGAACAACAAAAAAAAGTTGAGTGGGAAAAATAGACCCATGTCAAACAAACCCACCAACTGGGTTAAGCGCTCTTAAAAACCCAAAGTAGAACATGGAAGTGACACATACTAAACAGACCTTCGAGACCTCTCATTTTCCTTGCATGATAATACAAGCACTTTATTTGAGATCTAAAGGAGTTAAACCATGCTAAAACCCAAGTTAACGTTGTAAATTTAGCAGTAATTGGATAGTTGCAGCGAGTACAAAAGTCAGATTTCTGATTTACTAGCAACGGTAAAGTATGGTTCTCTACTCTCATAATTAAATAAACATAATGTTATGGAGAACTATGCTAAACAGAGATATGGCTAATAGCTGTCCTAAAATCAGTACCATTATGAGTTAAATCAGAAACATATGAATTGTATAGCTTTAAAAGTATCGTACCTGCTGTTTTTTTCTCCATGTATTGAACAACAAAAAAGTTGAGTGGGAAAAATAGACCCATGTCAAACAAACCCACCAACCGGGTTAAGCGCTCTTAAAAACCCAAAGTAGAACATGGAGAGTGACACATACTAAACAGCCTTTCAGACCTCTCATTTTCCTTGCATGATAATACAAGCACTTTATTTGAGATCTAAAGGAGTTAAACCATGCTAAAACCCAAGTTAACGTTGTAAATTTAGCAGTAATTGGATAGTTGCAGCAAGTACAGAAGTCAGATTTCTGATTTACTAGCAACGGTAAAGTATGGTTCTCTACTCTCATAATTAAATAAACATAATGTTATGGAGAACTATGCTAGTCTAAAACTTGTCAAGAGATATGGCTAATAGTGTCCTAAAATCAAAGTACCATTATGAGTTAAATCAGAAACATATGAATTGTATAGCTTTAAAAAGTATAAATTACTCTTTTTTCTCCATGTATTGAACAACAACAAGAAAAAGTTGAGTGGGAAAAATAGACCCATGTCAAACAAACCCACCAACCGGGTTAAGCGCTCTTAAAAACCCAAAGTAGAACATGGAAGTGACACATACTAATGACCTTTTGAGACCTCTCATTTTCCTTGCATGATATAATGCACTTTATTTGAGATCTAAAGAGTTAAACCATGCTAAAACCCAAGTTAACGTTGTAAATTTAGCATGCAATTGGAAGTTGCTGCAGCAATTCATGAATCGTTCTGATTTCTTTTTGATAAAGTATAGCATGGTTCTCTACTCTCATAATTAAATAAACATAATGTTATGGAGAACTATGTTGTGAGTGAGATATGGCTAATAAGCTGTCCTAAACTTACCATTATGGGTTAAATCGAAACGTATTAATTGTATAGCTTTAAAAGTATCGTATCTGCTTTTTTTTCTCCATGTATTGAACAACAAAAAAAAGTTGAGTGGGAAAAATAGACCCATGTCAAACAACCCTGACCGATTTAAGCGCTCTTAAAAACCCAAAGTAGAACATGGAAGTGACACATACTATAAATGACCTTTGGACCTCTCATTTTCCTTGCATGATAATACAAGCACTTACTTTTACTTTTAGATAAAATCACGTATCAAATAACTATATTACGAGTTTTAGATATTTCTGTAGGTTTAAGGAGAGTGAGGATGTTTGCACTAACCTGTAAAATCTAAAATTGCATCATTTTCGGACGGTATCATCAAGCACCATTTTCATTAATATCCGAACCTTTCACTGCAGCACATACCAAAAAATATAAAATTAATGCTATAGGGTTACAAATGAATCAATAAATTATAAAAATGAAAATTAACAAAGATTTGTAAATCATCTATAATAAAAATAAATTCAAAGAAGGAAGACAAAAAGATTTTAAAACTACACCTTGTTTAAGTTTTTTGTGAAATTTTCAAAAGTAATGTAATCACTATCTTCTAATTTGTAGGTATTGCTCCTAGAATCATATGATAAGTTGGCAGCCGCGATGATAGATTCAAGTTGTACAAAAAGATGGTCTGTAGAATCATACTTGTATATGTGTTTCCCCTTTATTTTATTGTACCAACAAAGTTGAAGTTCAATTCCTTCTTGTCTATCCAAAAGATCAATATCATTATGGTAATCAAACACTTTATTACCATCTTTTTTCCGTATTCTTTGAACCCTCCCAATGTACCATGTTCCGCATGAAACACCGTGATTTGTACTTCGAGAAACCCCTTTTCTTGTAGTCCGTTCAGAAATTTATGGGTATGGAATCGATGTCAAACAAAACCCCACAATGATCGACCCAATGCCAAAGCTAACTGAAACACCCTTTCTTGGTGCTCTCTCATCTCGTCTAAAGTACACCCCATTTCTCACTTTGGTCAGCCTATCCTTGGATAATGTTGGATTTCCATTCAATTGACTAACCAAACATGATTTATACATATCCTTACCATCGAGATCAACATATTTGGTTTAATGGTTTGCACTTTCATTATCCTCAATGGAATCTAATATTTCATCCAACTCATGCCTCCACTCACTTTCCATTGTTTGAAATTCACTTCCATCAACTAAAGTCGATGATGAAGGTTGGAATATAGAGATAGAATGCTGCGGAAGAGAGTCATGAAGTACTTCATCCACAACTTGAACTTTTGGATAATTTTGATCCTCTTTCCATGGTTTAAGCCACCAAGAAGATTGAGTGTTATTAATGGGTTTCATGCAAGACTTGATAAAATGCCACCTGTGCATCATTCAATCCTTTTTTAGAGCTTACATAATTTTATCATCGATTGATATTGTATCATATTGTGACAACACAATAGGGTTATACTTCATGTTTTGATGTAATTTACTCCATATGTTTTCTTGCTTCTTATGAGATTTATTAAAATGAAGTCTCAGGAACTTGCTTCTTCTTCAACAACCCTATTAAGAGTTCCAGTGTGAAGTAAATCGGTGAAATCGTAGGACCTTTCTACTCCAACCATGCCACTGACTTTCTTAAAGAAGTTTTCACATACATCGAACCGATTAGGTGCAACACACATGGTAAGTGTGGGTAGTGATCCAAAAAACAATTTCATCAATAAAACTACAAAATGGCAAGAAATCTGCACATCAAGATATGCCTCTTTCTTGATAAAATTAATGCTAACATCATTTTGGACTGATTTTGTACCCAACAAACCATAATATAAAGAAATGATGAACTCTTGATGCATTCGCACTCTTTCCCAAAGAGTCGAGTATTAGACAAAAAAATGTCAATGTAATCAGCAACAATTGATAAATAAATCTCATACCTAATGTCCTCTCATCTGCCACTTATTGTACTTCTCATATCTTTGAACAATTTTGAACATGCCTTGAAAGCAATGCGTTGTCTTTGAAGCCCAATTTTGTCGATCTATCCTCTCTATATCTTGACTTTCAACTTGTGATCATCCACTTTAAAATTATTATAAACCATTCGAACATGATTAAAACTAATCAACTCTTTTCCAACTATCAAATCCGCCGACCACTGAATAAAGGATTCACTAACTTTTTTCCATTATGGATGTAATCTTGATCATGAAGTCTGTTACTTTTTTATCAATATATGAACCTGTTAGCCTCCATCCTTCCCATGGAATTTGATATCTGGATCCCATTGTTGAAGAATAATCCCTTAACATAAGATGTCTTCTTCTACTATCTCCATCTGAGGAATGGCCAATAATAGGTCCTAAATACATTTCTACATGTTTCTTCCACATTACTTCTATTGTTTTCCATTGTTGATGAACAAAATCTGCATTGAACCTATTGCATGTTGGATGAAGAACCACAACCAAACGAGGAAGCATATCATGTAAGGGGTTTGCTGATAATAACACGTGCATAGTGTCCAATCACATTGTTCTTAAAAGCATCTCGTAATATTTTCATATCCCTCTGCTCCTTCGCCATGACCGTCACTAAGAAATGTGATTGGCATTGGTGTTCTTCTTTATTTCCACAAAAACCCACCAACGTATCACTTTTCATGAACCACGATATATTTTTTTCACAACTGTTTCATCTTCAGCAAGGCATACAGGAATTGGGCCTTCTATCCCATGCTTGGACTTATAACTAGCATAAATATTTCCTATTGCCTTAAAAATGTATTCATGTTCCCCTGGAATGTATGTTAATGATTTTCAAACTTGCCTTAGAGTTGTAGATATTGAAGGACCATCTAGATTCAAGCTAAGAAAGCTATGCAATCTAGGACCTCCCCATAGCTTAATCATCTCATAAATAGATTTGGTGGATTTACTATACCTTTTTCCTTCCTTAGAATGCACAATATTGTGAAAGATATCCTGTATAAATTCCCAAACTACATCCTTACCCTGTAATTTTCCTTTTTATGTGCCTCACACACATCTTTGCAAAATCGATATACATCTTTCCTTTCTATAGATTCAAATAACTTTTCCTTTAGGGATCTAATTCTAATAGATAATGAAGCAACAATCGTCCTCTCCCACCAAAGAGCACGCATTGTTATTCTTAGGCTTATATTAGCATCTCGTGAAACTCTTTTGAGTTCACTTTGAGTCAAAAAGTCTAATCTTCTCCCTCTTCCTGTATCTCTCCCATGTCTTTTAGTGGAGCTTATCATTTCACGATATAAACGCATCCTGAAGTCATCACAATTGGGAACCAACTTACAAAATGTACACGTATCGATGAATCGAAGGGAATCACTCGAGACCCTTTTCTGATGAATATGCCTATAAGTTCCATTGATCTACATTGATGCCATTATAACATATTGATCTCTTGGTATGCTTCTCAATGGCCCAAAATTTCCCATCCTTTTGATCATCCATTAAGATCTTAGTGTCTAATCGCTTCCCATTTCTATAAATATATGGTTCCCAAAACCCCCAACATAGAAGTAATATATGAGATCCATGAGATTTTGTAAAAGGAAATATATAATTAAAAATACTATTAAGTAATAATAGATTAGAGAAAGTGATAATCAATAATAATTACAAGTTATGCGTACTGCATGTGAAACTCTTGTGCTTGTAGAAGCTTCTACCTTACTATTGGTTGTGATGATGGGACCAAAACCTATTCAAACTTTGTTGGGACTTATCGATGGTAGGCTTCTTGAGTACCACCGGTGTGCCACTCCTCAACTCATTTGTAGAAGTCTTATTTGTAGTAAGTGTGTGCTTCTTTGATTTCATGTGCTCATTTATAGATGAGGTAATACTACCACTAGCGGGAACTAAAGAAAACCATTTGTGCAGCGTGTACACTCCACTTTGACTTTTCTCTTCTCGCATATTCTCCAAGTGTTGCTTCCACCACCTTGAACAAATCGAATCTTGTGTCTTGTTAAGATCGTGTAGAATTTTGATTGCATGTTCAATCTCAAATCGATCTCCAGACACATTTTTTGGTGTTATTTGGTTGCATGATGGACTTTCACTATTTCCCGATTGTTGTAATTTTATGTTGATGCTTTTGAGATTTCATATGAGAATTCTTGTAATTACGGATAGTTTGACTTCTTTGCGATGATATATCCCCGATCCATAATCAATTCCACAAGCCCCCTGATGAAGTTTTATTTGAGTTTTCCCTCTTTTAAACATTTTTCAAACTAAGCTTCTCGAGGACAAACTTTTCCTTTAATTCATTCAGTTTGTCTTCCCATTTTTGATAAATTGATATCAAAAACTTCTGACTGCTCTTTTGATTGAACTTTCAAAGCAAATTTTGATTGTTTTTGCATGGGCTCATTCACATTCTCAAAATATTTAGTGAGATCTTGATTGTATAAACATGGAATCCATCACATTCTCTCAATGATTCTGAAATTTTTCTACCATCTCGCTTATATTGTTTTAATTGTACGATATCCAAAGTTTCATGTTTCCTCTTGATGCACTATAGTTGATGAAGAAACTTTCCAATTTTTCTCTTGCTTTGGGTTTAATGAATGCCCTTTACTATTAACAAACTCAAATGGATATTCAACAACATCATCTTTCACCATTTCATGACAAAACAATAGAAAATGTAGAATCCCTCGGACATCTAACTATACCAATGACATGATTCCCTTCACCAGTTACAATATCAATATCCAAATCATCCCCTGGATCCATCTGTAATTCCATCAATATGTATCATATTAATACAATAAAAATATTTGAATCTAAAAAACAAATAATAAAAATTATTAAAAAAAATACTATTGGTCACGAGTGATTTATTAGTATCTAACAACCTTCTTAAAATATTTTAAATGAAATGCAAGAGTATGTTTCAAAACACGCTTTGTCAAAAATGGATCTAACTACACAACAGATCTACACAACAGATCTTGACATCAATTTACATGGATGGTGAGGTCTCCACGTGGAGTGTAAATACTGTTGCAGGAAAATGGCAGTGATATTTGATGACAAAACGTTGCAAGGGAGTCTCGATGCAATGACGGTTGAGTGGTGATTCTGAACTGAACAATCAACACGAAATGATGGATGCTCTGTTCTTTGAATCAATGATCCAACGTAGAGGTGGGTTGTGATGCAATAAATTGAGCTTAGGAACATACAAACATGTTGTCGGCATTGAATGGCCAAGGATCCTGGAGATCTGAGCAAGCTGAGAATCACAACCAATCAAATTCGCACTGAAGCAAACAATTTCAGTTGTCCTCTTCAATTCAGACAAGCTCTCACTCTTAATGAAAACTGGTGACTTGAAGTATAAACGTGGTATTTTTGAGTATTCTACATATGCATCATTGAATGTGGATAGGGATTTGAGTTGAAATACTTGAAATCATATGGCTCAAAACAATGCATGGCAGGAGTAAACTGTAGCAGTAAGATTTATTCTTTTGTGTAGATTGTGATTGAGAGAAAACTCAAACAAAACAGACCAAAATCCACAATGAATGTCACTGCATACAATATAGAACTAATGAATTTATATTTGAACTCTGATGTATTGAATATCTTGAGGTGAAGAAGTTCCTGCATATTTTGTTAGAAAGAAATATTCAGTGATTAAAATGAATTGATGTTGGCCATCTATTGGAATATGAATATGAGAGGTTGTTACCTATCACGGGAGTTCATATATGAGTTTTAAATGTTATTCAAAATATAATAAGGAGGATAAGAGGTTAAAATATAAAGTTTGTTAAATATATATTGGGTGTAGGGTATGTGGAGCAGTTTAGGGTGGAAGGAGGAGTGTGGCGTATGAAGAATCCATGAATTCATGATTTCAAGAATAATACCACTACATAACTCTCAATAGTTGGGACATGTTTACAATATCATTTCTAAAGTATATGTTTTGTTTATTTCAATTCAATTTAAAAGGAAAATGTATGTCATGAAGATTTATAAATTTAACACAAAAATGCAGCTACATAAGACCCTTCACATTACTATACAAATTTTAATTATTGTAACAAAAATAGATAGAAAGTAAAGAAAAAGAGACTTCAAATTACACATATTAATGGTTTGTACTTTGAACTGAATAAGCCAAATACATTCTCAATTTTTACAGGCCTTCTAGGCAAATATTTATCAAACAAAATATGCAATGGAGAGATACTACTTTTATATGGCTTCAACATTTATGGAGATATTTGTTAGGCAGAATCTCCAATTATTTGTGAATAGATAATGTTTCCTTCAATCTGAATTGTTAGAGACGCTAATTCTGGAAAAATATAATGTACAACTCTGCATTCTTATCCATCCAATTTGGAATGTGCAGCCACAAACACCATATGTACAGAATGGACAGTAATACAGAATTTCATTGCTGGGAGATAAGGACCACAGACTGTTCTATTAAATGCACTTATAAAGTTTTTAATTAATATTTTTTACAATGTATTTCCCTCCAATTATTGGAGCCCATGTGGTGGACTCCAGTTTTGAATTTTCCATGTGCGCACCCCACCTTGGAAATTAGAATTGTTGCGCATGGCCGCGAAATCTTAAAAGATGTTATAATATTCAAATATTGACATATTATGGTTATGAGTGTAACAGAATTTCAAGAACAAGCAACGGACATATCGAGACCGAAAATGTCAGAAAGCGAGAGACATACGAGATCTACACCTCTGTTGTATCTACGGTAAGTGACATTTATATCTTCTCGAAGGTTTTATCGTTGTGTTCTTACGACGAGAGACTCCTGATGTTTGAAGAGATCTCTTCATCATTTTGTCGAAAGGGCAATCGAAGATCCTTCATAAGATTTACGATCGAATGCAGTTGGGGCTATATTACCCAGGGTTACATTTAGGGGAACACGAGTCCTCCACATTCTGCGAGGAAGGCCATGTGGAGCTCGTTAAATGGATTCTTCATAGCGCTATTAAGCTTAAGTGGCCTTCCACTATTAGTGGGGCTCGTAATTACGATAAGAATACGCCATTACGAGAGACTACCAAGAAGGGTAATCAAAGAGTGTAGTCGAGGATTCTTCTTAAACACAACAAGTATGTTGTGCCTGAGAGCCTGTCAGATCGGTTTGGAGAGGCGCCATTGATAATAGATTGAGCATGGTCACGTGGATTGACGGTACATTGTTGCAAGCATGACCACCGTTGTTCTAGTTTTATGGCCCGGGGAGGCAAGTCGAACATGTTTGAATCTTGCAGCTTGAAACTTATGGAGGACATTTAGGTAAGATTTTCTGTCCTTCAGAAAATTGTGAGAGGATCTAAAAATTTGATGCTTCAAAATTCAAATCCCTCATTGTCAAGATAACAATTTCACATGTTTGGTTTTAAATAGTGCTTTTTATTTCTGTCCTGAGGTGTTTTTAATAGCATCCATGGTTGTAATAATGAGTGTTTTTAATAACAGACATGGTTGCAATAATGAGTCTATAATTGTTTTAAAAACATTCACATATACGTGGGTTGTTGGTCCCAGGTGGGAGGCGGGCGCCACGCTCAGTACCAACAGGGCAGCAATGCAT